>VZQC01012854.1:3486515-3498310 GCA_009823505.1 Rhizomys pruinosus | reverse complement strand
TTTTTTTTTTTTGAAACAGGGTCTCCCTATAGTCCCAGCTGGTCTGGAACTCACTCAGTAGACCAGGCTGGCCTTGAACTCAGAGAGATCTGCCTGCCTCTGCCTCCCAAGTGCTAGGATTGAAGACTCGCACCACCACACCAGGCTTAAAGATGGTTTTTGGCTGCCATGTGGGTGGCTGAGAATCAAACCTGGGTCCTCTGCAAGAGCAGTTGGTGCTCTTAACCACTGAGCCATCTCTCCAGCCCCTTTTCCGAACTTTCTTAATAGTGGTTAGGGTTACCTCCTCAGAGCAGGGAGTGATGAGGACAGTAGTGGTTTTGATACATGTCCTTGACCAGAATCCAGAAATGTTCTTGGTCCTGTCCTAGTTGTAAGCCAGAAATGCTAGAAGTATTTGTAGAGGCTCTCAGCCCTGGTCTACTTGATGAATGATTTTAGGTTTACCTTTTCAGAAGGTTGAATGTTACAGTAGTCTAGAAAGCCATGAGGCTTTGGATCCCTTCTCCCATTTCCCTGGCAACATTAGAAAGGTAAACATCACCTCTATCACGCTTTGGAATTTAAATGACCATATGAAAAAGGTAGAGGTATCTGGGATTTGTTGAGGCCCATTAAGGCAAAGGTACTTCTTCCTGGTCAAAATAATAGAATCTTTTTTTTTAAACAGGCTGGCCTCGAACTCCAGATCCTCCTGCCTCTGCCTCCTTCATCAAATCCTACCAGTGGGTGCCACCACCACTGGCAAGAATAGAATCTTAAGTTTTACCAGTGGCACACCTTAAAGGTCTGCACTACCACCACAGACATCTCCTCCTTTAAGAGTTAATCCAGGGTCTGGAGAGATAACCTAGTAGTTAAGAGCACCAAGTGCTCTTGCAGAGGACCTGGGTTCGATCCCCAGCACCCACATGGTGGCTAAGAACCATCTGTAACTCCAATTCCAGGAGAACTCCAGTTCCAGGGGAATCTGAGACCCTCTTCTGACCTCCGCGGCATTGCACGACACAGAAGCACAAAACTACATGCAGACAGTACACTCATACACATACAAAAATTAATAAAATTAAAAAAAAAATTTTTAAAGAGTTAATCCCGCTGGGCCAGTCACCTGGCTAGAGGTCCACTCCCTTCACCCCCTAACTCTGGAAATATGATTCACCTGAAAACATTTTGGAAAGGGGGGAGGAATAATTATCGTCTTTAATGAGATGATATACTTTTCCTTCCTTCCTAGAACCCCCTCCTTCGATGCAGATACTTGCAGAACAAGTATCAGGCAGTACTGAGGTAACTGTGATGTGCATCCTGTCCACTTTTCTGAGTTAAGGCTCAGAAAAACCCAACATTTCATTTTTCTTCTTTATCTTTTTTTCAGAGAGTGGCCAAAAGCTACACATGCTTTCCCAGGTCAGTTCCCAGCACCTACCCGGTGGCTAACAACTCTCCATAACTCCAGTTCCAGAGATCCAATGCTCTCTTATGACCCCCTTCGGCATTGCATGTACATGATGCACTTACATACATGCAGGCAACATACTCATACACATAATCTTTTTTTGGTTTTTTTGAGACAGGGTCTCCCTGTAGCTCCAGCTGGTCTGGAACTCACTCTGTATACCAGGCTGGCCTTGAACTCACAGAGATCTGCCTGCCTCTGCCTCCTAAGTGCTGGGATTAAAGGTGTGCATCACCACATCTGGCTAATACACATAAAATTTTAAAATAAAAAAAATTGCCATGGTAAAAAGACCAAAATAAATAAATAAATAAATAAATAAATAAATAAACAATGAAGATATGTCTGAATGGTTTCTGAATTGTACTCATCTCTGTTGCAGTAACTCCCTCTAGCTCTTGTTTAATAGTTTGGGTTTTCACTCTCTTTGGTTAGTTTGGCTAAGGATTTGTTGATCTTGTTTATCTTTTCAAAGAACCGACTCTGTTTCATTGATTCTTTGTATTGTTTTATTCATTTCAGTTTCCTTAATTTCTGCTTGGATCATAGTTATTTCTTTCTATTTATTTTTGGATTTGGGTTGCTATTTTTTCCCCAGGACCCTAAGATGCATTATTAAATTATTTATTTGAGAGTACTCTGATATTTTTTATTTTATTTATTTTCATATGTGTATGAATGTACTGTCTGCATGTAGGATTGTGCACCTGTGTCGTGCAATGCCGGAGGTCAGAAGAGGGTGTTGGATTCTCCTGGAACTGGAGTTAAAGACAGTTCTCAGCCACCATGTGGGTGCTGGGGATCGAACCTGGGTCCTCTGCAAGAGCAGTCAGTGCTCTTAACCGCTAGACCATCTCTCCAGCCCCTGATATTTATTTTTAACATAGGCACTTGTAGCTGTAAACCCCTTTTAGGACTCCTTTTATTGAATTCAGTATGTTTTGATACATTGTGGTTTTTTTTTTATTCAAAGCTTTTTTGAGATAGAATCTTCCCTCAATTTCTTCAATGACCTATTAATATTCAAGAGTATGTTGTTTGTAATCTCCATGAGTTTGTACATGTTCTATATGCTCATCTTGGTGTTGATTTTTTTTATATATTTACTTGTATTATTTATATGTATGTGTGTGAATGTGTGTGCACATATATGTCCAGGTGACTGCAGAGGCCAGGAAAAGGTATGGGATTGGGGCTGGAGAGATGGCTCAGCGGTTAAGAGCACTGACTGCTCTTGCAGAGGACCCGGGTTCGAGTCCCAGCACCCACATGGCGGCTAAGAACCATCTTTAACTCCAGTTCCAGGGAAATCCGACACCCTCTTCTGACCTCCGCAGCGTTGCACGACACTGGTGCACTGACCTATATGCAGACAGTACATTTATACACATAAAAAAATTTTTTTAATTAAAAAAGACCTGTCTTTGACTCCAGTTCCAGGGGAATCTGACACCCTCTTCTGACCTCCGAGGCATTGCATGACACAGGTGCACCAACCTACATGCAGACAGTACACTCATACACATAAAATTAATTTATTAATTTTTTTAAAAAAAGAAAGAAAAGGTACATGATCTCCTACAGCCGGAGTTACAGGTGGTTGAGAGTCCTTTAAAGAACAGCAAGTGCTTTTACAGCTGAGGCATCTCTCTAGCCCCTTAATTTCTAGTTTTATCTATTATAGGAACATAGCACACAAGAAATTATTTTAAGTTCCCTTTATTTGTTAAGTCCTGCACTGTATCCTACTATATGATCTACTTCAGAGAATGTTCCATGGGCTGTTGAAAAGAATGTACATTATGCAGTATTTAAAAGGAATGTTTTGTGAATGGCTGTTAGGTCCAGTTGATCTATTATGTCACTTAACTCAGATACCTCTGTTTTTGTCAGGACGACCAGTGTGTTGGTAACAGCAGAGTACTGAAGTCACCCACTAGTACTGTGTTGTGGTTAATCTGTGGCTTTATATCTAGTATTTGTTTTTGTTGTTTTTTTTAAATATTTTTATTTATTTTTCTATGTGTATGAATGTACTGTCTGCATGCAGGTTTGTGCACCCGTGTCGTGCAATGCCTTGGAGGTCAAAAGAGGGTGTCAGATTCCCCTGGAACTGGAGTTCTCCTGGATTTGGAGTTTTGGACGGTTCTCAGCCGCCATGTGGGTGCTGGGGATCGAACCCGGGTCCTCTGTAAGAGCAGTCGGCGCTCTTAACTGCTAGGCCATCTCTCCAACCCTCTAGTATTTGTTTTTATTAAATTGGGTGCATTTGTATTTGGTGTGTATATGTCTAAAATTGTAATGTCCTCTTGATGGGCTTGTCTTTAATCAGTATGAAGTAAATTTCTCTACTCTTCTGACTAGTTTTGATTTGAAGTCTAGTTTGTCAGATATGAGAATAGAAGCACCTACTTGTTCCCTGGTTCCAATTGCTTGGAATATCTTTTACCCTAAGGTACTATCTGTTTTTAATGGTGAGGTCCATTTCTTGGAGGCAACAAATAGATGGATGTCAGTCTATGCCTTTTCACTGGCGAATTCAGACCATTAATATTCAGAGTTATTATTGAAAGGTGTGTATTGTTCCCGTCATTTTATTTTTGTAGTGTCTGGTGTTTTCCCATTCTTCCGTTGCATACATAACTAGTGTTCTAGAGCAGTTTATTCTTTCCTGTAGTCTCATGCATGTGTTCATCTTTCTCTTAGTCCAAAGAGTTCCTTCAGGTATTTTCTGTAGGACTGGATTAATGTCATGAATTTCTTTAACCTGCTTTTTTAATGGAAAGTTTTTTTCTCCTTTGATTATGACAGGTAGTTTTTCTACGCATGGTAATCTGGGTTGGCAGTTATTGTCTTTCAGGAACTAAAATACATCATTCCAAACCATCCTGGCTTTTGAAGTTTCTGTTGAGAAACTTGCTGTTTTTCTAATGGGCCTACCTTTATATGGTATTTCAATATACTTTCATCTATATATTTTGCATCTTAATTATAATATGATATGGGGAGATTCTTTTCAGATCTTGTCTGTTTGGTGTTCTAAATGCCTCCCTGACCTGAATGGGCATCTCTTTCCCTAGTTTGGGACATTTTTCTGCTATGATTTTATTTTTAAATGTTTTCTATATTTCCACCATGAAATTCTTCTTTGCCTAAAATCCATAGATTGAGTCTTTTCATGATGTTACATGGATCTCAAATGTTTCGTTATGCTGTTGTTACTTTATTTTGTCAATGTCTGAATGTTTCAATTCTCATACCTTGTCTTCGAGCCCAGGTTTTGCCCTCCCCTTTATCCATTCTGTTGGTGAGGCTTTCCATGGAAACTTTTATTTAACTTACTGAATTTTTCATTTACAGCATTTCAGGTTTTGTTTTTTTCCCAGTATTTATTTTTATTAAACTCGGTTTCCTTTCCTGCTGATCTTATTTCATTCAGCTGTTCATTTGTGTTCTTTTGGAATTCATTCAGGATTTTACTTTTTGTCCTTCTTGTTTTCTTTGAACATATTCATAGCCATTCTTTTGAATTCTTTTTCCGAGATTTCATTTAATTCATTCTCATTGGAGACCATAACTGTGGGATTACTACTCTTATTCTTTTAATGGAAGTGTTCCCAATGTTTAATAGGAATTAGGCTGTAGTGGGTGAAAGTGTAATTTTCCTTTGCTAGACTAGTATTTGGGGCCCCAGGCTTGATCTCCAGTACTCCCTTGAGAATAGAATACTGTCTGAAAAAAATCACTCTCAAGAAGTATATACAGTATGAACATACAGTTATAGTCAAATAAAAGACAATAACTCACTTCTGGGACTAGCAACATGGCTCAGTGGATGAAGGCAACTGCTGTCAAGCCTGGCAACCTGAGTTCAATACTCAGGACCAGCATGTTAGAGATAGAGAACTGACTCCCACAAGTTGTCCACTTGCACAAATGCATCCAAAGGCATGCACATGCACGCACACGCATACACACAAACACACACACCACAAATACATGTCTTTTAAAAAGACATTTCTTAAGTGCCATTTATTTTGGGAAGTAAAGTTATAATATTGTGCTCATTAAGAGCGCCAACTGCTCTTGCAGAGGACCCAGGTTTGATTCCCAGTACCCACATGGCAGATAAAAAAATATTATGCTCAGTAATCTATTAATTACTATGGGTGTGAGTGGACATGGAAAAAGGCAGAGGTGTGTGGAATTGATAGAGAAAAAGAAGAGGAGTCTGGAGAGATGGCTCAGCAGTTAAGAGCACTGACTGCTCTTGCAGAGGTCTCAGATTGGTTCCGAGCACCCACGTGGTGGCTAACACCATCCCTAACTCCGGTTCCAGGGAATCTAATCCCCTCTTCTAACTTCTGCAAAACATTGCACAGCTTCGGTGCACTTACATACATGCAGGCAATACACTCATACACATAAAATAAAAATAATAATTTTTAAATAAGAGTATAGAAATGTGAAGAGATAGAGAATTGGAAAAGACAATCGGGGAAGGGAATGAGACAATTTTGGCTAAAGGTAGAATGAAAAGAGACAGGTTAAAAAAATGCAATCAGGCCAGGCATGATGGCACACACTTTTCTTGAATTTTTAGTATTTTTCTTTTTTTTTTAATTTATTTTTTTTATTTTTTATTTTTAAGGGATTCTACAATACAATGACACAGTTGTTTGCAGATAACAATGATGTTACTCAGTATGTCATACAATTAAGTAATTGGTGCATTTTGCAAGTATCTATGTCCAAATTTTGAACAACCCAAGGTTCCCATAGTCCAGTTGGAGAAGCTTGTATGCACAGGCATGTTGATCACCATTTCCACCCATTAAACCTACACCTAAATTTAATTAATCTAAAACAATTCACTAAGCTTTAAAATATCCTATACTTTGGTGGGATAAAGCCTTGGGCAGAGGTTTGGAGAACCTGCTTAAATTAAATTTTACCCATATAACACTTTGCTCTTTTAACGCTTTTTGACTGGACTAAGACTTCTATTTATTTGGTAAGTAAAAATTAAGCTTAATTCCTTTAAATTTGTCCTACAAGTAAAAGAATCGTAGTAATTACACTGTTGATGTTGTTGTATTTCTAGAAAAATATTATGAGCCCAAACCCAATACTAACTATGAATAAAACAAACTAGCATTTTATATTCCCAGTTAGTTCAAATGTCAGTATCTAGCTCTCTTTTCTTTTTCTCCCATCCACAAGATTCCTGCATCATAAAACCAATTTGCAAGCAGTTTGTAAGCAGTTGTGCCCAAAACCACACAGCCAAAGGCTCCCACCATCCAGCTGGGAGGGGCTGAATGTTCAATCAAGTTGATCCAATATAAGTGTCCAGACTATATTTCATAGTTTTTACCGTTTCACCCCAATCGCAACTCCTACAATATACCACTCCCCTCTTCCACAGATTATTGTTTCCTTAGGCTTAGAGATGGGGCACGTGTGGACAAGAAGCACAACAGCTACTTTGTCTGAGATTTCGTCTTGGACTCTAATCAGTTTCTGGCTTGTTTCCTTTCATGGGCTGCCCGTTTGCCCAGGGACAGGCTTCCAATTCTACTAATGATAGCAACAAGTGGTTAGATAATATGTTTTTTTAAACATTTAAAGTTTATGGTATGTTTTGTATGATATGTCTGGATGGTGTCTTAATTCCTGAATTACTTTCTTTTTCCCCTTGAGAGAGATGACAAGGCCTAACTGTGGCATATATATCTCCTAATTCCATAGGGTATAAGCTCAATTATGTGGCAACATCCTCGAGTTATTTGTCCAAGGAGAGGGCTAATAATCAAATAAATTTGGTATATACAGACTTATGGCTGCCTCTGCTGCTACAGGTATCACCATAGTCAGTTGGGGGCTGTAGCTTGTTATGTATGGTGGCGGCATTATTTGCTACTCAAGGAGACTTAATCATTTGCTTTATTAGTTCAATGGCCTTTGGTAACACTCCCTGGTATTCCATGAGACCAACTGTTATACTTTGTAAAGTGCAACTCGATACAATCCTCCCATGGTTACATTAGGTCATGGACAGCAGGGCAGACCTTACCACCTCTTTTCTTGCAGATATACCCAGTTTACAGGCAAAAATCATTTACCTTTTTTTTGGATAGGAATGCTGTTTAATTGGGGGGGGGATTTGGTTCCCCTGGCTAGCATCTCCTTGGCAGAATATCCATGCTGCTTTCAGGCTCTACTTGTTATTAATTATATGAACTACTTAAAGTTGTGTTTAAGTGTATTGTCTATTGGGCTGGTGGGACCTAGGTTCGGGTCCTCAGCCCGCTGGTATGCCCTTCCCCCCTCACAGCCATAAGCAGTCCTGAGCTATGGTCGGCTCGCACTTCGTGGAGTGGTGGTTGAATCAGCCGTAGAAGGGTGTTGTGTCTGGACTCCAGGTCCGAACCTGTTAGGAACACTTGGAGCCGTCCGACACGGCTCTAGCCATGTAAAGGCTTAGGGCAGAGTGACCTTTGTGGTTTTGGACAACTGAATTCTGGTCGGTGGCGGAGGGACAGAAGGGTGGCTGGCGTGGGATGTGGAGCCTAGTTCGGATGGTCCTCAGCCTCCGCATGTTGGGACGCCCTTCCCCCCTCACAGCCAGAAAGTTCAGACCCTGAGCTTCACCTCTGGTGTCTGGCTTATTTTCGCTCTGGTGATGGCTGAATCAGTCTCGTTTAGTTAAGGGCGGTTGTATTGTCTCGATCCAGACCTGGAACGACCTGTTAGGGACACTTGGAGCCATCCAACATGGCTCTAGACAGGCAAAAGCTTAGGGGGTAAAAGGCTTAGGGCCAGTGTGTGGACTTTGTTGATGGTTGGACATGATCTGCCATTTCCTGGTTTCGTTGGCGGTATAGTTACAATACCTAAGGGGCCAGGTGTTGCGCGAGTGGTCCAGGTTTGGGCCCTCAGCCCGCCGGGACGCCCTTCCCCTCGCAGCCGGAAGCAGAACTGAGCTTGGGTCTGGCTTCGCTTCAGGGGGTGCTGGGGGCCTGGGCTAAGACAGGCATTGATCCCCCCCCGCTCATCCCGCATCCATACAATGGAAATTTTGAGGGAAGAGAGGGAGTATCCAGTGAGATACTGTGATTTAGGAGACTCTCAGAAAGAAGTGATTGGGAAAATAAGAGTGATTTAGACTTTCAATATCCAATACATAAACAAAATCGAAAGCCTAAAAACTAGGGAAAAAGTTTCAACACTCCATAAAGAGTGAGGGGTTGAGAGAAGGATAAAAAAAAAAAGTCAAAAAAAAAAAAAAAAAAAAAAAAAAAAAAAAAAAAAAAAAAGCTTTCACCCTTCAACACACGAAAAGGCATTTGTTGATTTTGAATTTTTGAATCACAAAACGGGAAATCCACATGCCAGTGGACACACGATAGGGGACAACATGGAAAGAAAGGTCTGCAGTAGGATAATTCCACAACCAAGCTCTGCCAACCCTGTAGGAGATAGGTATAGTGAGATCCCCTTGGAGGTGACCCCGAAACAGACCTTAAATAGGTGTTAATAATTTTGCAAGCTATGCAGAGAAACTTAAAGAGCCATAAAGTATAGAATTCATGAGAACTAAAGGAAGGGAATTAGTAACAAACTCTTCAGAAAGAACTTAAAAAGAAAAAAAAACACCTTAAGTGATAGTAAGAAACACTGAAAAAGGAAAATGGCCAACCAATGATAGTTAAGGAGTTGCACGAAAAAAGAGATCAGTAGAAACTCAAAAAAAGAAATTGATATATTAAAAAAAAGAAAAAAAAAAAAAAAAAAAAAAAAAAAAAAAAAAAAAAAAAAAAAAAAAAAAAAAAAAGAAAGTGAAAGAAAAAAGCTCACCTTAGAAATTAGAATGGAGAACTAGTCTGAGCAGAAGAATTATCATTATCTCTTGGATAGATTAACACAGAGCTAACTAATAACAACTTCAAGTAAAGATATGAAAAATTTTAAAATAATACACACAAAAGTGGCAACAACCATTGGATGAAATATGGACATTATGAAAAGATTAAACCTCCTCACATAGGAATAGAGGAAGGGGAAGGAATTCTCAAGAGAATTAGTTAATTGAGCATTAACTTTCAACTACAATTAATAGTGAAAACCTTCCCCAAAGTCTAAAAAAAAATAGAACAAACCTTTAAAATACAAAGAACACATTAGAACTCCAAATAGATCAAGTATCAGAAAGGAAACTCCCCATGCCGTATCATAGTCAAAGTGCTAGAGGCCCAAAACAAAGATAAATTTCTGAAGGCCATGATGAGAAAAACAAGTCACTTACAAAGGGAAACCCATCAGAATCACAAAATGACTTCTCGCCCGCAAACCAATGAAAGCAAGAAGAACAACATATTGAGGCCAAAAAGCATTTCCAGTTTGTTTAATAGGAACTATGGAATATGCCAACCAGTATACTTTAACCCAGGCCAAAAATGTCAATGACACTTGAAGTGAGACGAGAAAAATCTCTCCATGACATAAGCAAGAGATGATTAAGATAATACAGATTCCGGAATAACCAAAACTCTCCAGAAAAACTGAAGCCAATTCCAAAGCGGCAGAAGAGTAAGAGCCAACTATCCATCAAACACTAGGAAAAGAACTAATAATAAACATAACATAGAATTGCTGAATCAGAGTCTAAAATTCCAAATGGATAAAAAGGTGGAAGTAAGCAACATCCATCTTTCAAATTATAACCTTAAATATTAATGGTCTTAACTCCACAATCAAAAGGTATAGACTGGTGAAGTAATGGAATTAGGAAACAGAACCCATCTAATTGCTGTCTACAAGAAACCTCTTATTCATCAAATTTCAAGGACGGGCACAAACTTAAAGTGAAGGGATGAAGAAAACTATCCAATGCATATATGGTACCAAAAAGAAAGCAGGAGTTGCCTTCTTGTGATATTCAGACAAAATAGTCTTCAAAGAAAAGAAATCAAAAAGAGACAAAGACGGACATTACATCTCTTAAATTTAAAAGGAACAATTAATGTTATGAGAACCCACAATCATGAAAAATTAATTATCTCGCAACCATCCTAACCCCCCCAAAACGGGGTGAATCCCCTCCATTCTCCCACACATAGCGCCACCAAACTTTTCTGGGTAAAACAACCTCTTTCTCAGGTACTTCCCAATGGCTCAAAATTAAACCCCCCAGCACAAAAAGCCAATATCAGTTAGTGGGAATCTTTCAATTACCAATCAAAGTCCGTTTAGAACAGATTGAATATAATATTCAACAGGACCCAAAAATATAAAACAAATGAGACATCTGAACTTGAATGATACCAATAATACCACCAATACTGGAATTCTCAACAGACATCTATCGGATTTCACCCAAAACACCAGAGAATAAACCTCCTACTCAGCACCCCACGGAAAATTCTCCAAATATAGGGACTATATACTGCGGACACAGGGTAAAAAACTCAAAAAAAATACAAAAAGATTGTAAATAATTTCATTGCATTCTATCAGACCTCACGAGTTGCAATTAAAGCTCAATATTCCAATCCAGATAGCACCTTACACGCGTTACAAGAACATATGTAGACTAAACAACACATTCTTCAATAATGAATGGGTCAGGGATAAATAAAGAAAGAAAATAAAAACTATTCCTTTTGGAACCTGAATGATAATTTGATCAATACCTAACACAGGTCAAAACCATATGGGATCCACTTTTAAAGCCCAGTCCTAAGAGAGAGTTTTATAGCTCTAAGTGCCTAATTAAAAAAAACAGAAAGAGCACAAGTGAATGATTTAACCAACAGAGGCTTTAAGTACTTGAGAGAGAACAACTAATGAACCCTAAACGCAGCAAGAGCAAAGAGGAAATAATAAAATCAGAGCATAAATCAAGGAAATAGAAACAAAGGAAAACCATACAAAAAAATCAATCAATCCAAAAGTATTGGTTCTTTGAGATGATAAATAAAATAGATATACAGACCTCAAGCCCAGTTAAACAAAAGAAAAAAAAAAGCAGTTGTTTTATACATAACTATAGGGTTGAATCTAGGCTCAGATTTCACAACAGACAATGAAAAGATCCAGACAAACCTAAAGATATTACTTCAAAAACCTTATACTCTACTAAATTTGAAAACCTATACTCTATTAAATTTGAATATCTAAAATAAATGGATGAAATTGTAAATCCATGGAAACCACCAAAGCTGAACCAAGAAGGAGATCGACAGCTTAAACAGTCCAATAATTATTATGGAATTATTGTAGATTGTAATATGCAGCCTCCCCCAAACAATAAAATTTCCCAGGCCCAGATTTA
>VZQC01012854.1:3280784-3484165 GCA_009823505.1 Rhizomys pruinosus | reverse complement strand
TTTCACAGCAGAATTCTATAAAATATTTCAAAAAGACCTACAACCATTACTACTCAAGCTGTTTAGAAGGATACAATTGGAGGGAGTTCTCCCAGATTCCTTCTATGAAGCCAGCATCACACTAATACCAAAACCAGGCAAAGATGCAACCAAAAAGAATTTTTAGTATTTTTCATGTGTATGAATGTACTGTGTCTGCATGTAGGTCTGTGCACCCATGTCGTGCAATGCTGAGGAGGTCGGAAGAGGGCGTCAGATTCCCCTGGAGCTGGTGTTAAAGACGGTTCTCAGCCGCTATGTGGGTGCTGGGGATCGAACCCGGGTCCTCTGCAAGAGCAGTCGGTGCTCTTAACCGTTAGGCCATCTCTCCAGCCCCAAGCACACACTTTTAATCCCAGCACTCAGGAGGTAGAGGCAGGTGGATCTCTGTGAGTTCAAGGGCAGCCTGGTCACATAGTGAGTTCCAAGCCAGCAGGGTCTACAGGGAGACCCTTTCTCAAAACTACTGGAAAAAAAAGAAATGCAACCATGTAACCTAATACAGTCCTAGCTCTTAAGATGCAGAGACCCCATAAACCAGGCAGCCTATATAGTCTTTAGGATGTTTATGAAAAGGAAAATGAAAAAAGAGATAAGGAAGGGAGAGGACAAGAGCAGAGCAGAGAAGACTCAACTACTAACTGGACATTGTTAAAGGAGAAATCAGTGTGACAAGAGGAGGGCTAGATGGAGTATAGAGTACATAGAGTATGGATGCAGTCCGGCCTCCCAGCCAGATCCACTCTCGATTCTCTTAGCATTCCTTCCTGAGTTCCCAGGTGGTTGTCACATCCCTGGACATTCCCCTGAAAGGCCAGTGCTCTGTTGCTGGTCACACTTCTGGATGATACCTCAAGTGTTGAATTACAGATGCTCTTCTCTTCTCCAAGCTGCCCTTTGGAAGATTGGGTTGCAGATGCTGGCCTGGTCAGTGAATGACAGATAGTGTAAATTGCTGTGCGTTTTGACTTACTATATTCCTTTAAGAAATAGCGAAGTTTGCCTTGGGAAGCAATTAAATTATTTTCAGGGGCTGGAGAGATGGCTCAGTGGTTAAGACTGCCGACTGCTCTTGCATAGGACCAGGTTTGATTCCAGCACCCACATGGCGGCCAAGAACCGTTTTTAACTCCAGTTCCAGGGGAATCCGATGCCCTCTTCTGACTTCCGCGGAATTGGACAACATGGGTGCACCAACCTACATGCAGACAGTACACTCATACACATAAAAATAATAAATAAATAAATAAAATTATTTTCAGATCAGGTTTATTAGGACAGGTCTATAGTAGTAGCTTTTGCCTTGTGTTAGTTTAACCTCACTGCTAAGTTTTGACTTTTGTTCAGCAGGAAGCCTTTATTCTATCCGTGTGGAAGCCATATATTCTTTTTTTTATGTGTATGAATGTACTGTCTGCATGTAGGTTTGTGCACCCGTGTCCTGCAATGCTGCGGAGGTCAGAAGAGAATGTCGGATTCCCCTGGAACTGGAGTTCCCCTGGAATTGGAGTTACAGATGGTTCTCAGCTGCCATGTGGGTGCTGGGGATCGAACCCAGGTCCTCTGCAAGAGCAGTCGGTGCTCTTAACCGCTAGGCCATCTCTCCAGCCCTCTTTTTTTTAAATTGGGAGCCATATATTCTAAGTCCTCAAAAATCTCCCCCACAAAAAAATCTCCAAGAATTTTTCAGCTTAAAGCTCTGTTCTAGTTTCTCTTCAACTGCTGTAACAAAACACTCTGACTGATACCACCTTGGGAAAGAAAGGATTTATTTGGCTCATATCTCCTGGGTCACATTTCATCATTTAAGGAGCCCAAGATAGGAACTCAGGGCAGGAACCTAGAGGCAGGACCTAAAGCACAGGCCCTGGAGAACACTGCTTACTAGCTTGCTCCCCTGGCCCATGCCTAGCCTGCTTTCTTATACAACCTGCCCAGGGGTCGCACCACCCATAGTGGACTGGGCCCTCCCACATCACTCAGTGTTATCACTCTGTGTGATTACGCCACAGACAAGGCCACAGGCCAGTCCAATGGAGGAAATTCCACAGTTGAGACTCCCTCAACCTAGGTGTATTAAGTTGACACTAAAGCTACCCAGCACAAGCTCCAGTAATCATTTTTCATGCAGCCCTAAAGAAAAATCAGTTTCTACATGCTCAAACACTCAAAACCATCCTTATCTAGATTTGTGGATTTATTTTAACATTCTATTTATTTATTAAATTTGTGTGTGTATTCATATGTGTGCATGTCATATGTGTGTGAGGGTGCATGCATGTGGACACCATGGGCCATCTCAGGAGTGTTCTTTAGGAGCTGTCCACCTTAAAAAATTATTATCTATTTATTTATTTATTTATTTATTTATTTATTTATTTATTTATTTATTTATAGTTTATGTGGATGCATTGGCCCGCATGTATGTAAGTGCATCCATGTAAGCAGTGCCTGCACAAGCCAGAAGAGAGTGTTGAGGCCCTTGGAACTGGAGGTAGAGATGGTTGTTAATCTCCATCTGGATGCTGGGAACTGGGCCCTCAGGAGCAGGTGCTCCTAACTGCTAAGCTGTCTCTAGCCATTTTTGGTAACTTTTTAGGTATATATTCAGATTAAATTCCTGTTGGAGTGATTTCTGGGTTTTAAGGTAAATGCATGAGAAGTTTTGGTAGATGTGACAGTTTCTCTCCACATAGGCCACACATGTGGCCTTCCTATAAACCAGTGGACCTGCCTGTTGTCTCATAGTCTCATCTACATTGTGTGTTGCCAAGCATTGTAAACTTTTTGCCAGTCTGACTACAAAACATCTCAAAATAGTTTTTATTAGGCTCTTTGGTTATATAAGTTTAATTAACTTTTCTTTTTTTTTTTCTTTTTTAAAAGCCAATTTTTATTGAAGCTTTGTGCATTTCATAGAAAATTTCCAATCAAATCTCGACCCATTCCCCATTCTTTGCCCCCACCCTACCAGAGCTCATGCATTCTGCCAAACATATTTTTCATCTTTTTCTCAGTCTCTTCTAAAATTTTCGATGCAGAAGTTTACTGTTTTGAGCAGAAGTTCACCATTCCAGTCAGTTCTTTGACCCAGTCTTTATTGTTGCTGTTAAGTTTAATTAACTTTTCATGTGTTTAAGTCAGCTTCTATAATTTTTTTTTCTTGCCAGAAGTGATGATACACCCCTCTAATCCCAGCACTTGGGAAGAGGAGGCAAGAAGATAAGTTTGAGCCCAGTCTGGACTACAGGAAATAATGTAAAAAAAGTCAGTTCATATCATGTTCATTTTCCTATTGTGTGTTTTATCCTAAGTTTATAAAAAGTTATTTAGAAATTAGAGCTATTAAGTCTTTGTCCAAGAGCTTTTTGGACATGTTTTCTTATTTTTTTTTTTTTTTTTTTTTTTGGTCTTTTCAAGACAGGGTCTCCCTGTAGTCCCAGCTGTCCTGGAACTCACTCTGTAGACCAGGCTGGCCTTGAACTCACAAAGATCCGCCTGCCTCTGCATCCCAAGTGCTAGGATTAAAGGCGTGCGCCACCACACCTGGCTTGGACATGTTTTCTACCGGTACATCATTTGCTGTTGTTTTTTGTTTTCATTTTGTTGTTTTTTTTTTTTAAGACATCTCATGGGGCTGGAGAGATGGCTTAGCAATTAAGAGCACTGACTATTCTTGCAGAGGACCTGGGTTCAATTCCCAGCACCTGCATGATGACTAACAACCATCCATAACTCAAGTTCCAGGTAATCCAATGCCTTCTTCTGACCTCCAGGGACATTGCAGGACATGGGTGCACTTACATACACACACAGGCAATATAATCATATACAAAGAATAAAAATTTTGTAGACCAGAATGGCCTGGAACTCACAGAGATCCACCTGCCTCTGTTTCCTGAATGCTGGGCCTAAGGGCTTGTGCCATCACACCTGGCTTCATTTGCCTTTTGACTGTAGTTATGGCATTTTTTGTAATGAAAATCCCCCCCCCCTTTTTTTTTGAGACAGGGTCTCCCTATAACCTCAGCTGGCCTGGAACTCATTCTGTAGACCAAGCTGGCCTGAACTCACAGAGATCCGCCTGCCTCTGCCTCCTGAGTGCTGGGATTAAAGGCATGCGCCACCACGCATGGCTTAAAGACGGTTCTTAGCTGCCATGTGAGTGCTGGGAATCGAACCCGGGACCTCTGCAAGAGCAATCAGTGCTCTTAACTGCTGAGCCATCTCTCCAGCTCCCCCCTTTATTTTTATATAATCAAATCAATCTATCTTTTTATATTTACATTTCTGATAATTTAAAGTGTATTCCTGGGGCTGGAGAGATGGCTCAGCAGTTAATAACACTGGCTACTCTTCCAGAGGACCCAGATTTGAGTCCCAGCACCACCATGGCAGCTAACAACTGTCTATAACTCCAGTTCCAGGGGATCTGATGCCCTCTTCTGACCTCTGCAGATCATACATACATACATACATACATACATACATACATACATGCATAAACTCATACACACTGGGTGTGGTGGTGCACACTTTTAATCCCAGCACTTGGGAGGCAGAGGCAGGTGGATCTCTGTGAGTTCAAGGCCAGCCTGGTCTACAGAGAGTTCCAGGCCAGCTGGAGCTACAGGGAGACTCGATCTCAAAAAGACAAAAAACAAACAAACAAAAAACTCATATGCATATAAAATAAAATAAAACAACCAAATTTAAAATGTATTTCTATGTATGCTGAATATGAATCTAATTTTAACTTTTGTTCCAAATAGCTATCCAATACCTCTTATTTTAAAAGTGCAACTGGCCAGGCATGGTGGTGCACGCCTTTAATCCTAGTACTCAGGAGGCAGAGGCAGGTGGATCTTTGTGAGTTCAAGGCCAGCCTGGTCTACAGAGTGAGTTCCAGGACAGCTGGGACCACAGGGAGACCCTGTCTCGAAAAGACCAAAAAAAAAAAAAAAAGTGCATCTGAACTGGCAAGATGCCTCAGCAAGTTACGGTATCAGCCACCAAGCCTAACAACCTGAGTTCCATCCTCAGAACCTACATGATGGAAAGAAAAAACTGACTTCTTCTCTCTCTCTCTCTCTCTCTCTCTCTCTCTCTCTCTCTCTCTCTCTCCCTCTTTCTTTCTCTCTCTCCCTCTATCCCTTCTTCCTGCCCAACCTCCCTTCCATTCTCTTTCACACACACATTAAACAATAAATAAATGAATAAATAAATAAATAAGGCTGGAAGGACAGCTTAGCAATTAAGATCACTTGCTGCTCTTTAAAAGGACCAAGGTCTGATTCTGAGCACCCACATGATGGTTCACATGGAGTCTGTAACTCCAGTTCCAGGGGATCCAACATCCTCTTCTGGCCTCTGTGGGCACCAGGCATCCATGTGTTACATTCACATATATGCAGGCAGAACACTGATACACATAAAATAAAGATCTTTTTTCTAAAATTTCTATAATCTACAATAGCATCTCTAATGCCAGAAGAAGAATCTAATGATCAGAAAGCTACACTTGTTTTTCCTTAAAATTAAAAGTACATAATGGGCCGTGCATGGTGGCCTTTAATCCCATCACTCGAGAGGCAGAAGCAGGCGGATCTCTGTGAGTTCAAGACCACCCTGGTCTACATAGCATGTTCCAGGGCAACTGGAGCTACAAATAAAAATATAGAATGAGTGAATTATTGAGAAAAAAACAATGCTAGAACACTACCCATTCGGTGAAAACTAGTAATGATTTACAGAGCAATGTAAAACCAACATGTTGTAGCAAAATTGAACAAAGTCTAAGGAGAATTTAAGTCTCTTGCAAGACTTTTGTGTAAACAAATTTAGCAGTTATTTTGCAAGTAGTTTCCCGACATTTATTTTGTGATGAAATAAACACTAATAGGATGTTAACGTAACCAAGACTGAAGAAAATAATAGAGTATAAACATAACTTCCAAAGAGCTTTTCACCTCTGGCTGTGATGGCCCATGATAGTAATCCCAGAACTTGGGAGGTGGAAGCAGGAAGGTGAGAATTAAGGTCATCTTCAGCTACATAGTGAATTCCAGGGCAGCCCGGGCCGCACAAGACCCATCTCAAAACAAGCAAACAAACAATACAAAACTATTGACCTCTAAAATCATTCTTGGCTCCAAAATATTTTTTATGAGATTTCTTCATATTCTTAAACAGAATGGAGATCTTACAAAATTCACAGATTGCTTTTTTAAATCAAAGCATGCAAAATATTCAGAAAAACCAAGTAAATATTAAAGCTAAACCATTCAGATTCATTGCCAGATCTTTGAATCTCCCACTATCTAACTTGGGGTACATGTTTGTCTGATAATGAGGTTATCTGTTTTTATTATATTTCTCCTCAAATCTCTCTGTTTGACCTCAGGATACTGTTCAAGAGATAAATTAGGTTGAATAGAAAGATTACTAACTGACATTTAGGATGTTATTAAGGGGAATATACATGCAAGTATTTTTTGTTGTTGTTGTTCTTCTGACAGGGTCTCACTCTGTAGTTCAGGCTGACCTGGAACACACTGTGTAGGTCAGTCTGGCCTTGGACTCACTGCAGTTTTGTTGCCTCAGCCTCCCCAAGTGCTGAGGGTGTAGATGTGAGCCATCATGCCTGGATAACAATACATTTTTTCTTTTTTTTCTTTTTTTTTTTTTTTTTTTGGTCTTTTCGAGACAGGGTCTCCCTGTAGCCCCAGCTGTCCTGGAACTCACTCTGTAGACCAGGCTGGCCTTGAACTCACAAAGATCTGCCTGCCTCTGCCTCCCAAGTGCTAGGATTAAAGGCGTGTGCCACCACGCCCAGCTCAAAGTTCATTGATCTTAATTTATTAAGAGTGGAATTTCAAGGCCAGCCTGGTCTACAGAGTGAGTTCCAGGACAGCTGGGGCTACAGGGAGACCCTGTCTCGAAAAGACAAAAAAAAAAAAAAATGAGTGGAAAAATCCAAAGATGTGTGAAAGTCTGAGAAGAGAATGGGGGTTTTGTGTGGGTTTTTTCCCCCTAGAGTGTGGGGGTTTGTTCTGAGCTGAACAGTTAGTACTGGTGGATGTTCTTAGACAAACTGGTTAAAGCTCCGTAGTTCCTTTGGCTCACGAATTCTGGGGGTCCAAGTCATGTAGCACAGTTCTCTTGAATAATTGTGATTTACAGTTAATGCTGAAGCATCCTGAACTGTTACCAGAAATCTGGGTCTGTTCATGTGCTTACTGCTTTGGAGGATGCCACATTAGCAGGGGTTAGTTTGGTTTCTCTGTAGATGGTGGGAACAGTTCTGCCAGGTCAGTCTTAGGTTGAGGAGCTATTGGCTCAACATAGGAGGAGACAATTAGAGTTTCTAATTTCTCCTCAATTCTCTCAACTTTGCCGATGCTTGAAAATTGAGCCTCGGTTTGTCCTGCTGTCTGGCAGTGTTCGGCTAGCCTCAATAAAACTGCTTCCAGTGAGTTCTGGTTGCCAGTTTGCATCTTAATACAGTCTTCACTGGTGTAAATTGGTGCACAGAACCCAAGGAGCACTCCCAACAGGACAGTGAGCCTCTTGACTTCAGATCACCGAAAATACATTTTTTCTAGAATGCTGATCTAGTTTGCTTTCAATTGCTGTGACAAAACATTCTGACCAATACCAACTTGAGAAGAAAAGGGTTTATTCTTCCTACATCTCCTGGAACACAGTTCATCACTTTTTGACCAAAGTAGGAACTCAGGTAAGGAACTTGGAGGCAGGAACTGAAACACAGGCCATGAAGGAACACTGCTTACTGGCTTGCTCCCCTGGCAAATGCTCAGCCTCCTTTCTATACAATACAGAAAAATCTGTCCAGGGTGGCACCAATCACAGAGGGCTGGATCCTCCCACATCACTCAGCAGTCAAGGAAATACTGCAAAGACATAGCCACAGGCCAGTCCACTGGAGGCAATTCCCCAGTTGAGACTCCCTCTACCTATGTATGTCAAGGTGACACTAAAGCTCTCCAGCACAAATGTAGTGATTTACTTTTAAAAATCCTGAATTGGATTGTCTGATGTAACTGACACCCTTAGAATAATATTAGATAGGGGGCTGGAGAGATGGCCTAGCGTTTAAGAGCACCGACCGCTCTTACAGAGGACCCAGTTCAATCCCCAGCACCCACATGGCGGCCAAGAATCGTCTGAAACTCCAATTCCAGGAGAACTCCAGTTCCAGGGGAATTCGAGACCCTCTTCTGACCTCCGCGGCATTGCATGACATGGGTGCACAAACCTACATGCAGACAGTACATTCATACACATACAAAAAAAAAGATTACATGAGCCAGGCGTGGTGGCGCATGCCTTTAATTCTAGCACTCGGGGGGCTGGAGAGGTCTAGCGGTTAAGGGCGCCGACCGCTCTCGAGACCCAGGTTCAATACCCAGCACCCACATGGTGGCCAAGAACCATCTGAAACTCCAATTCCAGGAGAACTCCAGTTCCAGGAGAATCCAACACCCTCTTCTGACCTCCGTGGCATTGCACGACACGGGTGCACAAACTTGCATGCAGACAGTACATTCATACACATTCAGAAATAAATAAAAATTAAAAAAAAACAAAAAAGAATAATATTAGATAATTACTCTATTGCTTAATATTAAAAATAATATCACATGCCGGGTATTGTGGCATACTCCTTTAATCCTAGCATTCAAGAGTCAGAGGCAGGTAGATCTCTGTGAGATGGAGGCCAGCCTGGTCAACATATTAGGCTAGCTGGGGCTACAGAAATATCTTGTCTTAAAAAGACAAAATAATCATGTAATCTTTTTTTTGTTGTTTTTGTTTTTTTTTTTTTGAGACAGGGTCTCCCTGTAGCCCCAGCTGTCTTGGAACTCACTCTGTAGACCAGGCTGGGCCTTGAACTCACAGCCTTCGCCTCCCGAGTGCTAGAATTTTTTTTTTTAATTTCTGTATGTGTATGAATGTATTGTCTGCATGCAGGTTTGTGCACCCGTGTCATGCAATGCCACGGAGGTCAGAAGAGGGTGTCGGATTCTCCTGGAACTGGAGTTCTCCTGGAATTGGAGTTTCAGACGGTTCTTGGCCACCATGTGGGTGCTGTGGATCGAACCTGGGTCCTCTGTAAGAGCAGTCGGCGCCCTTAACCGCTAGACCTCTCCAGCCCCCCCGAGTGCTAGAATTAAAGGCGTGCGCCACCATGCCTGGCTCATGTAATCTTTTTTTTTTTTTTTTGTATGTGTATGAATGTACTGTCTGCATGTAGGTTTGTGCACCCATGTCATGCAATGCGACGGAGGTCAGAAGAGGGTCTCGGATTCCCCTGGAACTGGAGTTCTCCTGGAATCGCAGTTACAGATGGTTCTCAGCCGCCATGTGGATGCTGGGGTTTGAACCCGGGTCCTCTGGAAGAGCAGACGGCGCTCTTAACCGCTAGGCTATCTCTCCAGCCCATCATGTAATCTTTTTTAAGAGTTTCCTCTGTGCCAGGCAGGGCCATTGTCATGGGCCTGTGGCCTGTTCAGTCACACAGGGTCCCATACTAGAAGGGGATCTGTGCATAAAAGCACCTGCACCTGGGATAATGCTCTGCTGTCACTGTCTTGAATGTCTCAACAATTTAACAAGCTTCATAATTTTATTCTGCAACAGCCCAGCAAACTATACAGCCAGTTCTAGTGCCAAGCGTTGTTTAGCAAGGAAGGTGTATAATGTTTCAAGGAAGCATCAAGTCTATATATGAAATAGAAATGATAGTAAAAATACCAGAAAACTCTCAGTATTTAAGGTGGCTTTAGACAGAGAAAATAATTGATAGTTTCAAAATATACTTTGGAAGCTGAGTATGGTGGTACACACTTTTAATCCCAGAGCTCAGGAAGCAAAAGCAGGCAAATCTCTTTGAGTTTTAGGTCAGCCTGGTCTACACATACATAGAGTTCCAACCCAGCCAGGGAAATGGATTTGATTTCTAGGACTGTAAAACAAAACAAAACACACACACACACACACACACACACACACAGACACACACACACACACACACATATTTTGGTCTTTTCGACACAGGGTCCTCCTGTAGCCCCAGCTGTCCTGGAACTCGCTATGTAGGCCAGGCTGGCCTTGAACTCACAGAGATCCACCTGCCTCTGCCTCTGCCTCCTGAGTGCTGGGATTAAAGGTGTGCACCACCACACTCAGTTTGTAGAGGATATTTAAAAAGTGGCTTATGATTTTCTCTTTTTTATTTTATTTTATTTTATTTATTTTTTATGTGTATGAATGTACTGTCTGCATGTAGGTTTGTGCACCCTTGTCATGCAATGCCACGGAGGTCAGAAGAGGGTGTCGGGTTCCCCTGGAACTGGAGTCAAAGACGGTTTTCAGCCTCCATGTGGGTGCTGGGGATCGAACCCAGGTCCTCAACAAGAGCAGTCGGTGCTCTTAACTGCTAGGCCATCTCTCCAGCCCCATGAATTTCTGACTGGACTAGAAATGCCACTTACTAAGTGAGAAAGTTTAGAGAAAGAATAGAATTGAGGGTGTAATCGACACTGGATTAGATGTTGTGCTAAGGAAGCCAGATATAAAAGAGAACATATTTTATAATTTCTTCTTCTAACAGAAGGTGTGAAGGTGTTGGAACCCCTCAGTGAAATTAGAGCTACAGACAGTTGTGAGCTGCTATGTGGGTGCTGGGAACTGAACCCAGGTCCTCCGCAAGAGCAGCCAATGCTCTTAACCACTGAGCCATCTTTCCAGCCTCTGGATTTTTAAATTTAAAAAAATCCAATTGAAAAGTGGTATTCACCTAGTAGAATAATTATTCATATGCGTTCCATCAGAGAACACTGAAAACTACTATCTCCACACAATTTTTACTACTTAAAAGTAAATAAATAAATTAATAAAATACAGTCATATGCCAGAACTGGGTGTGATGGCACACCTTTAATCTCAGCACTCAGGAAACAGAGGCAGGCAGATCTCTATGAGCTGGAGTTCAGCCTGAGTTCCCCATATAGACAAAGCAAGGATACATAGTGAGACCCTATCAAGAAAGAGAAAAGAAAAGGAGAAGAGGAGGGGAGGGGAGGAGGGGGAGGAGAGGAGAGGAGAGGAAAAGAAAGAAGAAAGGGAGGGAGGGAGGAAGGAAGGAAGGAAGGAAGGAAGGAAGGAAGGAAGGAAGGAAGGAAAAAACTACGTTTAATAGTATATGTAGACAAAAAAGAGACATTGCAGGCCTGGCATACTGGTGAAAGCCTTTAATTGGAACAGAGGCACGGGGGGGGGGGTAATTCAAGGCCAGCCTCACCTACATACCCAGTTCCAGGCCACCCAGGCTACATAGTGAGACCCTGTAGCAGAGAAACATTGCAGTTTAAAAGTAATCTTACACAGGCAAATCTCTTTGAGTTCCAGGTCAGCCTGGTCTACACAGAGTTCCAACCCAGCCACGGCTACCTAGTCACAATCAATCAAACTATATATAATATGGTATATTACACATATACCTTGTGGGGCTAGGGTTCTATCTTGGTAGTAAAATACTTATCTCGCATCTACAAGGCCCTGGATTTTATTTGTAGGACTGTAAACAAAGCACACACACACACACACACACACACACACACATTTTTAGAGATAGTCGTCCCCCACCCCCCGGAAGTTTTTTTTGCCGGGCGTGGTGACACATGCCTTTAATCCCAGCACTCAGGAGGCAGAGGCAGGCAATCTCTGTGAGTTCAAGGCCTGCCTGGTCTATATAGTGAGCTCCAGGCCAGCTGGGACTAAAGGGAGACGCTGCCCCGAAACAAATGGCAATTCCTGTTCCTGCCACAGCCCAAGAAGCCCTGGTCAGCGCCAGCTGCCAAGCCCGCCGATGCTGGCATGCAGAAGGGAGAAAAAGAACAGCAAGAAGCAATTGAACATATTGATGAAGTCCGAAATGAAATCGACAGACTTAATGAACAAGCAAGTGAGGAAATTTTGAAAGTAGAACAGAAATATAACAAACTCCGCCAACCATTTCTTCAGAAGAGGTCAGAATTGATGGCCAAAATCCCAAATTTTGGGGTAACAACATTTGTCAACCATCCACAAGTGTCTGCACTGCTTGAGGAGGAGGATGAAGAGCTGCATTATTTTACCAGAGTTGAAGTGACAGAATTTGAAGATATAAAATCAGATTACTATTTTTTTAATGAAAATCCTTACTTTGAAAATAAAGTTCTCTCCAAAGAATTTCATCTGAATGAGAGTGGTGATCTATCTTCAAAGTCCACTGAAATCAAATGGAAATCTGGAAAGGATTTGACAAAACGCTCAAGTCAGACACAGAATAAGACCAGCAGGAAGAGGCAGCCTGAAGAACCGGAGGGCGACTTCACCTGGTGTACTGACCATTCTGACGCAGGCACAGATGAATTAGGAGAGGTCATCAAAGGTGATATTTGGCCAAATCCTTTGCAGTGCTATTTGGTTCCTGATATGGATGATGAAGAAGAGGAAGGGGAAAGAGGAGGAGGAGGAGGAGGAGGAGGAGGAGGAGGAGGAGGAGGATTGGAAGACACCGATGAAGAAGGGGATGAGGATGAAGGTGAAGAAGATGAAGATGACGGGGCTGGAGAGATGGCCTAGCGGTTGAGAGCACCGACTGCTCTTGCAGAGGACCCGGGTTCGATCCCCAGCACCCACATGGCAGCTAAAAACCGTCTTTAACTCCAGTTCCAGGGGAATTCGACGCCCTCTTCTGACCTCTGAGGCATTGCACGACACGGGTGCACAAACCTGCATGCAGACAGGACATTCATACACATACGAAAATAAATAAAATAAAATAAAGCATAAATAGTTTAAAAAAAAAGAAAAAGAAGAAGATGAAGATGATGATAAAGGAAAGGAAGGAGAGGATGATGAAGGAGAAGATGACTAATAGAAAAGAACACTGAAAAAAAAAGAAAAGAACACTGATGGATTCCAACCTTCGTTTTTTTTCTTTTTCTTTTTTTTAAATTTTCTCCAGTCCCTGGGAGCAAGTTGCAGTCTTCCCCTCCCCCCACCCCACCCCTCTTGTGCACAGTCACCCTGGTTTTGAAGTCTTTTCTCAACATTATGGTTCTCAACACATTTGAGGGAAACAACTGAGCAGAGAACAATGGGAAAATAATCTCCATTCTTCTGTTCTAAATTCATTTTGATCCCTTCTTGCCTCAAAAACTGTGGAATCAACACCACCACCATGCCCTGTAGGAAAAAAGAAAAACCTCCTGTTCCCTTGGCTCTGCAGGAGGCTGGGGATGCTGGGCCCCTGTGTAGTAGTGCATAGGATCTAGCTTTTCCCCTCCTTTCTCTGTATATTGGGCTCAGAGATTACACTGTGTCTCTACGTGAATATGGTCACTTAACATTTACCAACATGTCTCTGTCTACTCTCGTATTTAATAAAAAGAAAAAAAAGTTTAAAAATTGGGTATAGAAGGTCAGCAAAGGGTGAGTTTGTTTGAGATGTTTGGGTGGGTTAAGTGAGCATTTTGACAACATGGCTTCTCCTCGGCATATTAATTGTGATGTTTAACAGACATCCTTGCAGTTTAAGATGACACTTTTTTTAAGCCAATGTTTTATTGAAGCTCTGTGCATTTCATACAAATCAAATTACATTACAAATCAAATCTAGACCCATGCCCCCCTCCCTGCCCCCCACCCCACTAAGATGACACTTTTTTTTTTGTATGTGTATGAATATACTGTCTGCATGTAGGTCTGTGCACCCGTGTCGTGCAATGCCGTGGAGGTCAGAAGAGGGCGTCAGATTCCCCTGGAACTGGAATTAAAGATGGTTCTCAGCTGCCATATGGGTGCTGGGGATCGAACCCAGGTCCTCTGCAAGAGAAGTCGGTCCTCTTAACCGCTAGGCCATCTCTCCAGCCCCAAGATGACACTTTTAAGATAAATTTCTCTCCTAATGGTGACCCGAGCCCTGCCACTCAGGGGGAGAATCAGCAGAACCTGTGGGATTTTATTTGGAATTGACATTCTCTACATTCTCTACAGTAATTTTGTTTATTTTTAATTTTTTTTGTTTTCACTGGAAAAGAAAGATGATGCTCAATTTTATTTATTTTTTATTTTTATTTTTATTTATGTATTTTTTTGGTCTGCCTGTAGCACCAGCTGTCCTGGAACTCACTCTGTAGACCAGGCTGGCCTTGAACACACAAAGACTGGCCTGCCTCTGCCTCCCAAGTGCTAGGATTAGAGGCGTGCGCCACCAAGCCCGGCGATGCTCAATTTTATACCTTAAAAGTGTACAAGTTGCAGGGCTGGAGCGATGGCCTAGCAGTTAAGAGCGCCGACTGCTCTTGCAGAGGACCCGGGTTCAATCCCCAGCACCCACATGGCGGCTGAGAACCGTCTGTAACTCCAATTCCAGGAGAACTCCAGTTCCAGGGGAATCTGACACCCTCTTCTGACCTCCGCAGCATTGCACGACATGGGTGCACAGACCTGTATGCAGACAGTACATTCATACAAATAAATAAATAAATAAATAAATAAATAAATAAATAAATAAATAAATAAATAAATAAAATTAAAAAAATTTAAGTATACAAGTTGCTTTGTTACAATAAAACTAAATGTGTGGGCTGGAGGGATGGCCTAGCGGTTGGGAGCGCCGACCGCTCTTGCAGAGGACCCGGGTTCGGTCCCCAGCACCCACATGGCGGCTGAGTACCGTCTGAAACTCCAATTCCAGGAGAACTCCAGTTCCAGGGGAATCCGAGACCCTCTTCTGACCTCCGCGGCATTGCACGACACGGGTGCACAAACTTGCATGCAGACAGTACATTCATACACATACAGAAATAAATAAAAATAATAAAAAAATTTTTTTAACTAAATGTGTACAAAAAAACAACAAAAAAAAATGAGTTGTGTCTGGCAGAGCTTCTAAATGCTTTGTATATAAGAAAAAAACTACTAGAATCAAATTATAAGATTCACCTTCGGACTGGAGAGATGGCCTAGCAGTTAAGAGCACCGACTGCTCTTGCAGAGGACCCGGGTTCGATCCCCAGTACGCACATGGCGGCTGAGAACCATCTGTAACTCCAATTCCAGGAGAACTCCAGTTTCAGGGGAATCTGACACCCTCTTCTGACCTCCGCGGCACTGCACGACACGGGTGCACAAACCTACATGCAGACAGTACATTTAAATAAATAAATAAATAAATAAATAAATAAATAAATAAATAAATAAAATTTTAAGAAAAGATTCACCTTCATATTCCTTCTCTCTTCATCTTCCTCCTCATCCTCTTCCTTCCTATTATCTTCCTGGATGGCCCTTTTTGTTGCTGTATCAAGCTTTTCTTTAGTGTGGTACAGCAGTATCTTTTTCACGCTGCCTTTTCACATTGTCATTATCCTCCATCTCACCTGGTTTCTGTGCCAGCACCAATGCATAGGCCAGGGTGTTCTCCTTAGGTATTTAGTTTTCTATCTATGAAGCACAGAGTTGCTCAGTGCTTCCGCTTGCCCTGGGGCTCTCTGTGTGGAGTTCTGTGTACTGCAGTGGTTGTCTATCACTCCTCTTTAGTAAAAATTCTATGAAAATAATAACTGTGGAGCTTAAGTGTAGCTCACTAATACAGCACCAGCCTAGCATGTTCCTGGGTTCAATCCCAAGGGTGGGAGGGAAGGAAGGAAAAAAAGACAGGTAGGCAAAACCCAGGAAGACTGAAAGTGATCCCCAAGTAGGAGCAAAGGTTGACTGTAGGTAACTGTTCTACTTTGTTTCTCCATTGCAGTGACAAAACACTCTGAACAATACCAACTTGAGAAGGAAAGGGTTTATTCATCTTAACATCTCCCTGGTCACAATTCATGACTTAGGAAGCCCAAGGTAGGAACTCAGGGCAGGAACCTGGAGGCAGGAGCTGAATCACAGGCCATGGAGGAACACTGCTTACTGGCTTGCTCCCCTGGACCATGCTCTGCCTGCTTTCTTATACAATACAGCACAACCTGCCCAGGGGTGGCACTGCCCACAGTGGGCTGGGTCCTCCCACATCACTCAACAATCAAGAAAATGCCCCACAGACATGGCTACAGGCCAGTCCAATGGAGGCAATTCCCCAATTGAGGCTCCCTCAACCCAAGTGTGTCAAGTTGACACTAAAGCTATCCAGTACAGTAATCATGACAGGAATTTTGGGGGTGGGGGATTAACCTAAACCTAGATGTTAGCTGAATGAATATAAATTTACTAAAATCCCTGAATTGTATGTGCAGGATTTATGCATTGTATAAAGCTGTTGGAAATATTTAAAGATGATCCAGTGAGCACTATTTCAATGAGCACTATTATTATTCCCAATTTACAGATAAATAAAAGTTTTAAGGCTAAGGCTGTAGTTCAGTGGTAGAGTGGTTATCTAACAAGTACAAAGCCCTGGGGTCAGTCCCCAGCACCATAAAAATAAAAAGAATATTCATAGTTAAGTAACTGCCAAGGAATATTCAGTATTGGAAGTTGATTCGTTTTGACAACAAAGTCCCATTGTTTACCATATACTAGGTGTGCTTTCTGTTTTAAAATTACATTATTTTTGCTATATCTCATTGGTCAGAAGCTCTCTTTTGAAAAATGATAAGGCCAGATAAAAGATAGAGACTAGGAAATTGTGTTGTGTCTATGCTTGTATGTCTCTTTTCCCTGGTTGCAGGTGATGGCAAGTTAGCACAGCTAATGTCCTTCTTTGGCAACCTGTAATTTCTCTTCAGATCATTAGCATTAGGAAACAGTTTCCTGTGGCTGGAGAGAGAGCTCAGTGGTTAAGAACGCTTACTGTTCTTACAGAGGACCTAGGCTCAGTGCCAGCATCTGCATGGCAGCTCTTATCCATAACTCTAGTTCTAGGAGATCCTCACACCGTCTTCTGGCCTCAGTGCCATTGGGCACATATGTGGTGCACATGCAGGCAAAACACTTGTACACATAAAATAAAAACTAAAAAGAAACAGTTTCTTTAGGACCACTGGTAGCTTAAAAGAGTGTTTGCCTAACTTGCATAAAGTCCTGGGTTCAGTCTCCACACTGGGGGATAAAAACTAGAGGAAAATGAATACAAACAAATGAGTGTATTAGTGTATTCTCTCTATTCTCTCTCTCTCTCTCTCTCTCTCTCTCTCTCTCTCTCTCTCTCTCCCCTCCCTCCCTCTGCCTTTAGTGTGTGCTTTAGTGTATGTTAGTTACAGTTAGTTCTTATGACATTAACATGAAGGTTACTACATTAAATATTATCTGGGGCTGGGTGTAGTGGCACATGCTTTTAATCCCAGCACTTGAGAGGCAGAAGCAGGAGGATCTCTGTGAGATCAAGTCCAGCCTGCTCTACATAGTAAGTTCCAGTCTCAATGAGGCTATTGGAAGACCCTATCTCAAAAAGATCAAAATAAACAAACAAAAAACGTCTGGGGCCTAGTGATATGGGCTCAGAAGAACACTTGCTCAGCCTGGGTGAGGCTGTTACCACTGGCCAGAGGCTGGGCCAGGTGTTTCCAGGTTTTTAGATTCTTATTCAAGAATGAAATAAAAGCCCACACAGATTGAAAAGTAGCTAGGAAACTTTTTTTTTTTATCATTTCAAGATAGGGTCCCCCTGTAGCTCCAGCCATCCTGGAACTTGCTATGTAGACCAAGCTGGCCTTTACAGAGATCCATCTGCCTCTGCCTCCCGAGTGCTGGGATTAAAAACTTGCACCACCACACCCGGCTGAAACTTTATTAAAAAGCAATAGCACAGATTAGAAAGTAAGGTCGATAACAGGCCACCTCAGTGAAGCTACTGTAGGGCTCCAGAGACTTCTTTTTATGGGGGATCTGAAGGAAGAAGGGATTGGTTGCTAAGGGACATAGTTTTTTTTTTTTTCCAGACATCCTGCCTCTGCCTCCCCAGCACTGGGAGTGCAAGTGTATACCATCACTTCAGGCCTGTTTTTAGTGAGTTCTGGGAGTCAAACTCAAGATCTTATGCAGTTTACTGACTGAGCCATCACACACACACACACACACACACACACACACCCTACAACTCTTACTTTTAAAGGACAGCTCACAGACTAATGTTCTCTGAGAGTGGTGCTCCATAAATACATTTCTGGGGAGTTGGCTTTACCCTTCTTCCATCTACCCTCAACTGGCAATGTCTGGGGCCTCAAGACCTACATGAGGGGGTGTCTTGGGAGCTGGGAATCATCTCAGTACTCAGCAGTCATATTTACCTGGCAAAGCAGGAATTATTATCCACACTCTCCAGATAGGGAAACTGAGGTGCAGAGGATTCATATCCCATCCAGTTAGTGAGGAATGGAGCTGGGACTAAAACCCAGATCTTCCTGGGCCCGAAGCTCATAATCTTACCTTATGCTGTGGCTTTTCACCTTGGGATAATTTGGAGAGAGAAGCCAGAGTCATCCCTTAGGGAAAGAGCAGGAACCGGCAGACACACCCACCTCATCCCTTATCTGCCCTTGTCCTTCATGAAGGTGCCACACTGAAGATGGTCAGCTTCCGGAGCCTGGCCCGACAGTGGAAAAACCCCTCTGCTGGTTTCAAAAAGTCCCAGACCATGTTAAGAGAAGATGCCTCGGCTGCGGGAGACAGCACATTCCAAACTCTAAGTAAGTAAGAGCCACTTCATGTGTTCAGAGGCCTGGGCATCCTTGTGTCCAAAGCCCCAGGGGCCCTTCTCTGAGCCCGCACTCTGGGACGGTAAGCAGGGCCAGGCCTCTCACTTGAGGAAGCCCTCCAGTGGTCACAGGGGCTCTGTGTAGCTGCCACGCGCAGCTCTGTGCAGAAGCGGCTGCTGGAGCCAGGAACGGCAGGGCTCTCGGCCTGGCCTCCCTGCCTAGGAGCTGTTCATCTCATCTTCTTGGGGCCCATCATCTGCTTTCTAGGTTCCCAGCAGCTATCTTTCAGCCTTCACCTAATGGGCCTGTGACAGAGGGACACCTCAGGCAGCCATGATGTGACCTTTGTGTGGCCTTGAGCTGATGGACAGGCGGCCTGCTGTGCATCTTGTCTCTGTGCCTGTCTTTCTGGCTCTTCACTGGCAGCTCAGTACTGCGCTCTTCCATCCCAACCCCTTCCTCCCTGCTCTGCGGGCACAGTGTGCACACCCTGCCCACTGCTGGACACAGGAAGGCCATCACAGGTCACACCTGATCACTAGCCTGCCTCCTAGACTAGAAAGCTGTTTCCTCAGAGGGAGGAGAATGAAAAGACAGAGCTAAGGGCAACCTCTTGGTCTCTTTGTGCCCCAAGCCCCAGGGGAACCTGGTGTCCCCAGCCGCTGAGCTTCCCCGACTCTCCCGTCTGCTCTTCCCTTCTCGGCCACTCAGCTTTTGGTGGTCCACGGCCTCCATCCAAACCACAAGCCCCTTCCTTCCCGTGGCCCTTTATTCAGGCCCAGCATCTCCAGCTTCTCAGCCCTTCTTTCTCCTCGCCATTCCCTTCCAAAGGCAGACAGTGGCTGCCACTGAGAAGTGTCTTTGTGCTCAGTACGGGCCCTAATTATTCAGGACTCCTCACAAACACCTTGAGAGCATTTCTTCCCTGTTCCCTAAGAGATGAAGAAACTGGAGGCTCAGAAAAATCAACTCACTCAAAGTCACAGCTGATTTAGATGGTGCTGTTTGTCCCAGGGGCTGTGAGGTTAAGAACCACACCATTTGCCTCCTGGCTGCCTCAGACATTTCCCATTCATCCTCATGCTAGGCGTTGGGGCAACAAGCCCTATTTCAGGGTGGGAGACAGAGGCCTCGCTGAATATATCATGCATGAATATATATTTCTCTGCATATATTCTTCTATATATTTAGACAATCCCTGATGTTAGATTGTCCCATTAGTCCATGCTGTCATAAAATGCCCTCACAAAAAGCAACTTATGGTATAAAGGGTTTATTTGGCCTAGGGCTCCAGAAGGACAGACTCCATCATGGGGCGGTGGGCATGGCCACCGGCAGGGAAAACATGTAGACAGGAGCAGGGAGCTTCGTTGAGCATTTGATGGGACATTATTTTAGTAATATCTCACTGAATTCCTCTGACACCAAAGCAGGTAGCCTTAACTGAGGTTAACAATGTAAACCTATAAAGAAAATAACATTATCAAGGGCCTACGGTAAGACTTGGCTTTGAGCCAAGCATGGACGACAGCAGAAAGGGCGTTGAGCTTTTCGGGGCTCTCTGACTTTCTATGTTGCAGCTCTGGAAGAAAGACCTGCTTCTTCCTTCGATCAGATCCTGTCCCCCAGTTGCGAGCAGGCTAGCAATGGTAAGCAGGCACAGTGCTCTCTCTCTCTTGATGCTGATATGTGAGGGGCGCAAGAGGCAGGGAAGTGTCTCAGCCCCAACAGAGACTTCGATGGTGCCTCAGCACAGCTTATGGAGATGAAGAGGATTTCCCCTCTCCCAACTGAAAGATGAAGAAACTGAAGCTGGAAAGGGCAGGGGGCGGGTGGAGTGATTTGCCCAATGCCATTTAGCAAGTCAGTACCAGAGCCAGGCCTAGAGTCAAGACTCCTAATTCCAGGTGAGGGGAATCGTTCAGGCCCACCCTGCACAGCATCCCCCAGCAGTGTGTCACCAGTGTTGACTCACTTTCCTATCTGGGAATAAGAGCAGTTGACGTGAAGCTGTCACAGCCCCTATAGTCACGTCCCAGAAGATGCCAGGGGCTACTTGCAAGAACCCCATAGGCTTATCTGCCTCTTCCGGCATTACCCTTGCCTGCCTAGGTCAGGATCTGCTCTACAGCTCAGATACTCGCTCAGACCCTGGGGCCATCAGGGTATAGACAAGCTCCCGCCCCATTTGTAGCTTGTCTTCCCGGCTGGGAGATGAACATTAAACACGATTTCAATCTACCAATTCTGTGCTCTCCAGGTCCCCCACAGAGCCTGTCCACTGGTGCCCTGACCCCCTTGAAGGCCTATGAGACTCTCTTTGGATCGAAGTAAGTAAGAAGGATTTCCCATGAGGACATGACACTGCTCCATGCTGCCTTTCCTTTTCCTGGGACCGGCCCTGGCTGGAAAGCCCAAAGGCTGGTCCAGCCTCATGTCAAGATGCGTATTAAGAAAGCCCTCATGCCTAAAGATACCATAGTGTGCTTGGTCTCAAGCTACCTAAAATCTAACACCATGCTCCATCCCCACATTCCAAGGTCTCTTCAAATGTGAACACCCTCCAGAAAGCTGGTGTATAGTTACTTTTCCAATGGTTGCAAAAAAATTATGTGACAAAACTAACTTACAGAAGGGTTTGTTGAGGCTCACAGTTTGAGGGTACAGTCCATCGTGTGGGGAAGTCATGGAGGCCGGACTGTGAGGTGGCTGGTCATGGCACCCACAGTCAGGAAGCAGAGAGAGATGGAGACAGAGAGACGAAGAGAGAAAGGAGAGACTCTCCCACAGATATGCCCAGAGGGAGGTTGTCTCCTAGGTGAGTCTAGATACTGTCACAGTGACAGTATTAACCATCACAGCCAGCCTAGAACTCTTCCCCTAAGGGGAGTTAGAAAGGCACAGTATCAAACAGCAGCCATAAGAAAGCACTAACTTGGAGGCTGGAGAGATGCCTCAGTGGTTAAGAGAACTGGCTGTTCTTGCAGAGGACCTGGGTTCAATTCCCAGTACCCACATGACAGCTAACAACCATCCTTAACTCCAATTCCAGGGGACTCTGACACCCTCTTCTGACCTCTGTGGGCATTGCATGTCATGGGTGCACTTACATATAAGCAGGCAATACACTCGCACACATGAAATAAAGGAAAACATTAACCTGTTCATAGCCCTACTGATGGGAACTGGCAGAGGAGGCAGGGATGGGCACCGCCTCCCCGTCCCTCCAGACCTCCACTTCCCTGCCTGTCAAATGAAGTTTTTAAGACACTATATAATGGGCCCTTCTGGCTTTCAGAAGCTTCTAGGCAGGCACTGGGAGCTGTGGTGACCGGGGACATCTGCTTCTATCTACACAGGTTGAATCTCCACACACCCAAATTGCTGACCCGAGCCACCAAGGGCTTCCTGAGCAAGTCGGTGACCAAGGCTCCAGAGCCAACCACAGACATCCACGGCCTCAATTACATACCGCTGGTGAGCACGCCAGAACTCAAAACTCCTCCCACCCAAGTCAGCACCTGGCCACCCACCCTCTCCTCACAGGGAATGAGATTTTGTCAGAGCTGAGGTGCCGGGAGCTCTAGCATACCCTAGAACTTTCCACCCAAGTAGTCAGCCGGCAAGGCAGAGGCAGCCACGGGGAGTCTACACTGGGGTGTGGGTATTACAGTGGAAACTTTTCTGAAACCCACTTTCTTTGGCTTAAAAATTTGCAAAGCATTTGTATTCCCCTACAACATCTGTATAGGTGTGTCTGTTTTCAGTACATAAAAATCAGCCCTGAAATGGCACACAGTGAATAAAAGTCACATCCCAAAGAAATGTGCTGTGTTCCAAACTGGCTCTGTAGAGTCTCCATCGTGCTGTAGTGCGGTGAGAAGCCTGTTTCTACAGCAGGATGATCTAAGTTGAAGACCAAAGTAGGCAGGTCCTCCACATGGGGGGGGGGGGAGGCTTGGGCTTGGAGAGCCACAGAGGGGTTTGAAAGGTGGGGCACGATTTGTCCAATCACCTGGTTACCTCTGTCCCTGCTCGCCCAGGTGCATGTGTCATTTTGACTCTGAATATCCAGGGGAGCCTCATATGGATTCATATAGTTACTCTGCCCATATTAACTGAGCCAAGCTCAGTGTAGACCCTGGAGAGATGACCTTGAGCTACCTAAATGTAGTTCCTGCATTCAAGTGAGAGCCAGACAAGGAAGCAGGAAATTCTACCCTTTAGGAGCAGTAAAAGGAAAGGTTGGCTTTGGTGGGCCAGGGAGGGGAGGAAGGGTACAGGGGTAACCCTTGAGGCCTGACGTGGGGATGTTGGCAGAATGGAATCTGACTTCCCAAAGCAGGTAATGACTCAGCCAAGACTTGAGGCAAGAGGAGTCACACTCAGTGGCCTAGAGAGACGACAGCTTGGCAGCTGGAGACTGGAGTTGAAGGAGAGTGCGGTAAAACAGGACCAGGCTGTGCAAGGCTGTATAAATCACACTCTGGACCTTAACAGACAACAGAGTAAATGGAAAATGGAGCCGGACCTTCAGGGAATGTGTGATCTAAGCTTTGCAAAGGGAGGTCCCTCCGGGTAGGGGACAAATGGACCCAAGAGGGGAGAGAGAAGACAGAGGCGGTGGAGAAAGCATGAGAAGGCAGGCAGAGGGCTGCAGAGCCATTGGGAAAGCTGACCTGTTAGGACGTGGAGACCGGCCAGTGCGAAAGTAGGGATACGTGGCANCCCCTCTTCCTGCCGCTGGGCTCAGGAGATCTCAAATCTCAAGAGTCACACAAGCGTGCCTTTAATACCGGCTGGGAGGATAACTCCGCCCCCACAGCCACTAGATCTAATCAAACCAAAGACCACACCTTTAATCCCAGCTGGGAGGATAACTCCAACCTCACAGCCACAAAGGCCAATCAAACCAAAGACAGCAGGACCAAAGGATCAACAATCAGCTCGCCAAGACACCCAGTTCCTACCTGTCTCCCCCTCTTCCTGCCGCTGGGCTCAGGAGATCTCAAATCCAGGGACATAGTTTTTATGGTTCTCCATTTTTATTGATAGATTAGGTCATGTAATCATTTTTCTATTGTACATGTCTGTTTTCTATAATGCATCTGATTTTATTTATTTATTTTTTGGTATTTTGAGACAGGGTCTCCCTTTAGTCCCAGCTGGCCTGGAGCTCCCTCTGTAGGCCTGGAGCCCCCTCTGTAGACCAGGCTGGCCTTGAACTCACAGAGATCTGCCTGTCCTGAGTGCTGGGATTAAAGGCATGCGCCACCATGCCTGGCAGTGCATCTGATTTTAATCATATGACTACCTAATTATACATAGATATAAGATAATAAATAAGAGATTCACTCTGAAAGTTCACTTAGGGACATAGTTTTGCTTTATTGTGCATGACCAGTTCAGGCAAGATCAGCCTTTCCATTTTTATACCTTGACATAACCAGAGTATGATTGAACACAATCTATGTTTGATGGCCTTAAGGGGAGGAAAAATTTGTTCCATTGTTCAGAGTGGGATGTGCATGCCCCTGGATGGAGTGGAGGTTCTGTGTTGCTAACAGGTTGCTAGGTACACTATTTAAAAAGGGGTATATGTACATAGTATATCCAGGTAAGCATCTGAGGCTACCAAATACATTATTATTAGAAGAGAGGTATGTGCATAGCCCAAACCAAGTACAATCTCTGGTTAGTAAACTATCCCCTATGGTTGCCTGCAAAACACACACACACACACACACACACACACACACACACACACATACACACACATAGTATGAAGAGAGTACTATATTATATGGGGGGGGTATAGGAAGAATTCAAATCATTATCAAAGATGGTATGGTTCCTGACATAATAGGCTTTATTTTTCATTTCTTTTGTGTAAAAGAGGCATACATGCTTAAAAGTAATCTAATGCAATCCCACTTGTCAGTTCTTGCTATTATTTCTGCTTATGTGAAATAAGCCAGTTTCACAAAGACAAGTATCATGTTTTCTCTCATGTGTGAATTCTAGGAGTGGAGGGGGAGAAAAGGATATGAAAACAAAAGGGGAGTTATTAGGGAGGTGGATGAGAGGAGGGAGAGGAGTGAACAAGGATAGTAGAGGAGGAAATGCAATAACTACCAGCTACATGCTTGTAGAGAAGTGCCACAATAAAGCCCCTTCATATAATTAAAATAAACTAATAAAAATCAACAAAATCTTATTGTGTTAAGTTCCATGGAAAAAAAATACAATGTTCCAAGAGGCTTAACAAAGAATTCTGCTTTGGGGGCTGGAGAGATGGCTCAGTGGTTAAGAATGTCAACTGCTCTTGCAGAGGACCCAGGTTCAAGTCCCAGCACCCACATGATGACTAAAAACCACCTTTAAACCAGGTGTGGTAGTGCACACCTTTAATCCTAGCACTTGGGAGGCAGATGCAGGCAGATCTCTATGAGTTCCAGGCCAGCCTGTTCTACAGAGTGAGTTCCAGGCCAGCCTGTTCTACAGAGTGAGTTCCAGGCCAGCCTGTTCTACAGAGTGAGTTCCAGGCCAGCTGGGGCTACAGGGAAACCCTGCCTCAAAAAAAAAAAATTCTGCTTTTAAATGAAACCTGAAAAGATAGTTTTGTTTCATTGTGTTTTGTTTGGGGACAAGGTGTCATGAAGCTTAGGCTGGGTTCAAATTATTTTTAGGCAAGGATGACTTTGGACTCCTGATCCTTCTGCCTCCAGTTCCTCAGTGCTGGGATTACAGGCATGCACTACCAACTACCATGCCCAGTATATTTGATGCTGGTGATCAAATCCAGGGCCTCATGCACACTAGGCCATCACTCTGTCAACGAGCTACATCCCCAGCCCATTTGTTTGTTTGTTTGTTTGTAACCTGAGAAATTTGGAATACTAAAAAAGCAAAGGTTAAAAGGAGAATTTCCCTGGAGAACACCCTGGGTGAAGACCATGGGGCATAAAAGGCCTTACTAGCTAAAAACCACTTTAACAACAGTAGAATGGAGTAGTGTGAGAGGAAGAAGAAAGGAAAACTTGAAATCTGTACAAGAGGATTTGCTATTGTAATTCAAGAGAAACACAGTGAGAAGTTCAGGAGAAATCAGTGACCTGATTGAATATTGGCGAAGTTCATCCTATCTACTGTAGACAGTGAATCCTGGAAATTTCTGCTGGTTTATGAGGAGGAAGTCTTAGAAGAACTAAAAGCTTATTAAGGAGAAAACTACATTTTTCTAAAGCTGGTTTTCATAGATTGGGATGTGTGGTTCAGAGATAGACACTTGCCTTGCCTAGCATGCTTAAGGCTTTGGGTTCAGTCTCCAATACCCTCACCTCAGCTGTCAGAATTCAAATTGTGACATAAGCGATAGTGAACAGACAAAAAGAAAAATATTAATTAGATCAGTACCTCTTTGAATAATCCAATAAATTTTGTGCTTATCAAATTTAATGTGTTTTCAAACCAACCAGGTAATTTGGTAAAATGCAAATTCTAGTTCAATAGTTGGCCTAGAACTATAAATACCTTCATTTCTGACAAGCTGCAAATACCTGTGGCTACTGGTTCTCTACTTTTGAGTCGCCAGGCTGTAGTCCAGATTCTAAATTCTAATGGATCTATCTTCTAATGTCTGTCACACTACTTGGTGGTGGTCTGACTGTCATCTCGCGTATTTTATTTAAAACTTCTTAAAATTTTTGATTAGGGTGCACAGGGTCTCACCCTGTAGCCCAGGCTAGTCTGGAACAATCATTGTTCCTCAGCCTTGTCTGACTTTAAAATAGAGGAGTGGTTAAGGAGGATGCAGTGCTAAGGATGTGAAAAAAACGGGTCACATATGTGTTTCATCTCATCAAAAAATATCCTATATATACTTTCTGCTTCTTTGATTTGTCTGCCTATCTACCTGCCTACAATTAAGATTCAGTTACATTTCAGAAAGGACAGACATGGATACAGAGCGAGTATAAGGCTCTTAAAACTTTACACCAGCATCCAATACAGTGACTCCCACAGTTAATTGAGGCTTACTCTGTACCAGGCATTTACAACTGCCTTATTAATAGGATTCCAGGAATCCTTGTAAGATTAGTTTCTTGTCTAAGATGTACAGCTAAACTCTGCCTGTCTTATTGCTAATTCTTATTCAATATCTTAATCATTGTTATTTTGTTTGGTGACTACAGTCCTAAGTATGGAACTTTTTATTCTGTAAGAAAAGCTTTGTTGCCGGGCATGGAGGTGCACGCCTTTAATGCTAGCACTTAGGAAGCAGAGGCAGGCAGATCTCTGAGAGTTCAAGGCCAACCTGGTCTACAGAGCAAGTTCCAGGCCAGCTGGGGCTACAGGGAGACCCTGTCTCGAAAAGATTTTAAAAAAAGAAAAGAAAAGAAAAGCTTTGTGTTTCCCCAAAGAATTTATAGAGCTTTGCCACTATCGCTTCAATCATTTCATGAAAGGTCCTAGGTGCCATATGCATCGTTCCCCCACCCCATCTTCTGTCTCTGAGAGTTACTCTTCATTAGCAATGGAATATGAACCCAGAATCTCAGGAAACTGATTAATCCAGTAACAGGGAGTGTTCAAGAGATCATGTTCTAACCTATTTAGATTATGCACTTAGGGAAAAACACAGCAGGGAAATTTCACATTGCTTTTTGGTTCTTAAAAAAATGAAAACAAGCCTGGCATTGTGGTGCCCACTTTTAATCCTAGCACTTGGGAGGCAGAGGCAGGTGGATCTCTGTGAGTTCAAGGCCAACCTGGTCTACAGAGCGATCTCCAGGCCAGCTAGGACTAAAGGGAAACCCTGTCTCAAATAAATAAATAAATAAATAAATAAATAAATAAATATCATCCAATTTTAAAATAAAATCTTAATTTTATTTTTAAAATTTTAAGACAGTTAAACCGAACAGTGTCTGTTGATTTGCTCTTCTAAGGAAGTATGGAATTCTCCAGTTTCATTTGGACTGAGATAAAACTGGTTTGGGGGAGGGGGTGTTGCTGGAGATTAAACTCTAGGCAAGCAAAGTCAGAATCCACCTCTGAGCTATGCAGACACACTCCCGGCTCATAAAACTGATAGTATCTGTCTCCCAAGAAATGCTAGTTCTTCCTTACTGGCAGGGTCCGACTGCTTCTCTGTCCTCCAGCAAACCAGATTTGTTGGCGTTTTTCCAGACAACGTTGTGTAGTTTCCGGTTTGGTATGCTTCCCTTCCTTGCGATCAAAGATATCGATTAAAGTGTTCAATGGCCCTGGTTTGGCCTGGAAATTAGCAGAGTCGCCAGCTTCGTCGCCCCCCCACCCCCACACCCGCGCGGTAGGCTTTCTAGGTTGGGTTTTCCTCCTCTGATAAGGACGAGGAGCTTGGCCGGAAACTCTGGAAAGCAGCCAGAGGAAAGTGAAGTTCCTGGCTCAAGCGCCTGTCCTGCTCAAAGCGCACGGCGCTAGCGCATTCTTCGTGCAGTTATTGGCTGGGACTCTGTGTGCCGCTGTCGGCCAATGAAGATGCTGGAGATCTAGCCCCGGCCCGGCCCCTTTCGGCGCCCCGGGATGAGGCAGAGACTGAACAGCGGGCGAACAAATCAGCGGCACCCAGAAAGCCATGTCGGACTCGGAGCTCAGCGCCCAAGCGCTAACCCGCTGAAAGTTTCTCAGCGAAACCGCCAGGACGACCTGGACCGCGCCAAGAAGAACTGCTTCTGAGTGAGATGGTCCCAGCGGCCTGGAGGAGCGGACTGGTACGCCCCGGGATTGTGGTGGGAGTTTTGCTTCTGCTAGCTGCCTGGAGCAGGGCCTCCATCATTCGGTATGAGATTCTGGAGGAAAGAGAGAAAGGTTTCCCTGTGGGTAACGTGGTCGCGGACCTGGGTTTGGACCTCGGAAGCCTGTCAGCGCGCAGGCTCCGGGTGGTGTCCGGAGCGAGCCGCAGATTCTTTGAGGTGAACTGGGAGACGGGAGAGATGTTCGTGAACGACCGTCTGGACCGAGAGGCGCTGTGTGGGACCCTGCCCTCCTGCACTGTAACTCTGGAGTTGGTGGTGGAGAACCCACTGGAGCTGTTCAGCGCGGAAGTAGTGATCCAGGACATTAACGACAACAATCCCTCCTTCCCCACCCGGGAAATGAAATTGGAGATTAGCGAGGCCATGGCGCCGGGGACGCGCTTTCCGCTCGAGAGCGCGCACGATCCCGATGTGGGGAGCAACTCTTTACAGACCTATGAGCTGAGCCATAACGAGTACTTTGCGCTTCGCGTGCAGACTCGAGAGGACAGCACCAAATACGCGGAGCTGGTCCTGGAGCGCGCCCTGGACTGGGAACGCGAACCTAGTGTCCAGTTGGTGCTGACGGCGTTGGACGGAGGAACCCCAGTCCGTTCCGCCAGCCTCCCCATCCGCGTCACTGTGCTGGACGCGAACGACAATGCGCCTGCCTTCAACCAGTCTTTGTACCGGGCGCGCGTCAGGGAGGATGCACCGCCCGGCACTCGCGTAGCTCAGGTAAGTGCAACTGATCTGGATGAAGGCCTCAACGGCGAAGTCGTTTACTCCTTCGGCAGCCACAACCGCGCTGGTGTGCGAGAGCTATTCGCCTTGGACCTTGTAACCGGGGTGCTGACCATCAAGGGTCGACTGGACTTCGAAGACACGAAACTCCATGAGATCTACATCCAGGCCAAAGACAAGGGCGCCAATCCTGAAGGAGCTCATTGCAAAGTGCTGGTGGAGGTTGTGGACGTGAATGACAATGCCCCGGAGATCAAAGTCACCTCGGTGTACAGCCCAGTACCCGAGAATGCGCCTCTGGGCACTGTCATCGCTCTGCTCAGTGTGACTGACCTGGATGCTGGCGAGAACGGGCTGGTGACCTGCGAGGTTCCACCCAGTCTCCCCTTCAGCCTCACTTCCTCGCTCAAGAATTACTTCACTTTGAAAACCAGTGCAGTCCTGGACAGGGAGACGGTGCCAGAATACAATCTCACCGTCACAGCTCGAGACGCGGGAACCCCTTCTCTCTCAGCTGTCACGACGGTGCGGGTCCAAGTGTCCGACATCAACGACAACCCTCCCCAGTCTTCCCAGTCTTCCTACGACGTTTACGTCGAGGAAAATAACCCCCCAGGAGTCCCGATACTGAACCTAAGCGTCTGGGACCCCGACGCCCCGCACAATGCTCGCCTTTCCTTCTTTCTCTTGGAGCCAGGAGCGGAAACCGGGCTGGTGGGTCGCTATTTCACAATAAATCGTGACAGTGGAGTCCTGTCAACCTTAGTGCCCCTGGACTACGAAGATCGGCGGGAGTTCGAACTAACAGCACACATCAACGACGGGGGCTCCCCCGTCCTGGCCACCAACATCACTGTGAACATATTTGTTACTGACCGCAATGACAACGCCCCCCAGGTCCTGTACCCCCGGCCTGGCCAGAATTCGGTGGAGGTGCTGGCCCGAGGTACAGCAGCAGGCCATGTGGTCTCGAGGGTGGTAGGCTGGGACGCAGATGCAGGCCACAATGCCTGGCTGTCCTACACCCTCCTGGGAGCCTCCAACCAGAGCCTTTTTGCCGTGGGGCTCCACACGGGTCAGATTAGCACTGCTCGCCCAGTCCAGGACACAGATTCACCAAGGCAGACTCTCACAGTGTTGATCAGAGACAATGGAGAGCCCTTGCTCTCTACCACCGCTACCCTAACTGTGTCGGTGACTGAGGAATCTCCTGAAGCCAGGGCCGAGTTTCCCTCTGGCTCTGCTCCCCGGGAACAGAATAAAAATCTCACCTTCTATTTACTTCTTTCTCTAATCCTGGTATCTGTGGGGTTCGCAGTCACAGTGCTGGGAGTTATCATATTCAAAGTTTACAAGTGGAAGCAGTCTAGGGACTTATACCGAGCCCCAGTGAGCTCCCTATACCGAACACCAGGGCCCTCCCTGCACGCGGACGCCGTGCGGGGAGGCCTGATGCCGCACCTTTACCATCAGGTGTACCTCACCACGGACTCGCGCCGCAGCGACCCGCTGCTGAAGAAACCTGGTGCGGCCAGCCCACTGGCCAGCCGCCAGAACACGCTGCGTAGCTGCGATCCGGTGTTCTATAGGCAGGTGTTGGGTGCAGAGAGCGCCCCCCCTGGACAGGTAAGGGTTAGCTGAAATGCTTTAATTAATACTTGTTGATTCCTGCACCAGGATGAGGAAGGTATGAAGATGGGGTTTGGTTTGGTTTGGTTTGGTTTGGTTTGGTTTGGTTTGGTTTGGTTTGGTTTGGTTTGGTTTGGTTGGTTTGGTTTGGTTTGGTTTGGTTTGGTTTGGTTTTTTGTTTGTTGTTGTTAATGGTGAAGATTTTTTACTTAATGTCTAGACTTTAACCTATCCTTCCTAGAGCAAACCCTTTGGAGAAGGTGGATGGGTAGTGTGGTTTGTGGTTCAAAAGGTGAAGCAACTTAACTATGAACTCAATTCAAACCCTCAGCCCTCATACAATAACACAACTAACTAGTCTTACTAAGGGGCACATGAATCCCAAGATCTCGGGATTAAGAAGTTTTGGAGATGAACTGCTGGATATCTCTAACCAGTGTTAGTATAAAAACTATTCCCTCTGTCCACCTTTCAAATGATTGCAACATTTGCATTTAAACTAATGTTTTGTTGTTATTTTTGGTTTGGTTGGGTTGTTTTTTTTTTTGTTTTGTTTTGTTTCTTAAGACTAGTTCTCATTATGGAGCCCTGGCTGGCCTGGAACTGGCTATGTAGACCAGATGGTGTTTTGATAACTTTCATTTGCTTGCATATAGACACTGGACCTCATTTTCAGATAATCTTCTGTGAATAAAATAAAATTCTAGGGGCCTGGAGAAATGGCTCAGTGGTTATGAGCACTCTGCTCTTGCAGAGGACCTGGGTTAAATTCCCAGCTCCCACATGGTGACTAACAACTGTCAGTAACTCCAGTTCCAGGGGGTCTGATGACAACTTCTGACCTCCACAGCCATTGCACAACATAAGTGCACTTACACACATGCAGATAATACATTCATACACATAAAATAAAAATCGTAAATAAAATTCTAGGCATCCTTTAAAGTTACTTCAAGCACACTACTGGAAATGATGGGCATGTTAGAAAATATTTTTATAACAGCAACACATGAGAATTGTAGAAAGTTTGAAAAGTACATTAAAATATAAAAAAAATGTAATGGACTATAATGGCCAAACTCAAAGATAATAATTTTTATTATAGAAGAATGTAAGAATATATTTTGAGCCAGGCGTGGTGGCGCATGCCTTTAATCCTAGCACTTGGGAGGCAGAGGCAGGCGGATCTTTGTGAGTTCAAGGCCAGCCTGGTCTACAGAGTGAGTTCCAGGACAGCTGGGACTACAGGGAGATCCTGTCTCAAAAAGAACAAATATATATATATTTTGAAATCTTATCTAGATGATCCACCGGAATATAAAGTAGAAATGTACCTCTAGTACAGTTCCTGATCTTTCCAGCATTATATTTTATTAGATATAGACATAATGTGAAAGGGAGATTAAATTCCTTTCCTTAGAATAGTAAAAGTATTCATTTATTCAGTATGGAATGCTGAATGACTATGAGGCCTTGGAGTTGGAGAGAAACCTACACATATTCTCAACTGTGGGAGAACCACTGTCACCTGATAACTAAGCACATTATTACTATCAGTTCTTGGCTGTGACAAATTCTCACTTACTGAGTCTTTGACTACATACTACTCAGTTTCCTTTCTAACCCTCTTATATGCAAAGAGAAAGTAAAATGGGCTTTACTGGACTAATGGGTGGTGTACTATATGTAAGGTATTCCACACAGTAGCCTCTGCTGTGTCATAATGGTTAAAAAGTATTAGTTATGGGCTGGAGAGATGGCCTAGTGGTTAAGAGCGCCGACCGCTCTTGCAGAGGACCCGGGTTCCATCCCCAGCACCCACATGGCGGCCGAGAACCGTCTGAAACTCCAATTCCAGGAGAACTCCAGTTCCAGGGGAATCCGACACCCTCTTCTGACCTCTGCGGCATTGCATGACACGGGTGCACAAACTTGCATGCAGACAGTACATTCATACTCATACAGAAATAAATAAAATTAATTTAAAAAATTTAAAAAAGTATTAGTTATTACTATTAGTATTAGTTCTTTGTCCAAAATCTTGAGTACACTTTGGAAATGAGCACATGTGAAGACAGTCTATAATGGCAAAGTAGAAGCACACAGGAAAGACCAAGGAAGGGTGAAAGCCACACAGAAGCAGCTGCTGCTCTTGTGGTCAACCTAGAAGCAGCTGACATTTTTCCTGGAATAATGTTCTCAAACTTGTGTGTCCCATAGAATCACTGAGGAACCTTGCAAAAATTCGGAAGCACAGACTAGGCTCAATTAAAGCACAATTTCTGGGTATGAGAGAAGCATCAGTAGTTTTTAAAAGATCCCCAGGTGATTGTAATATGCAGACATGTTTGAAAATATTTGTCCTAGAACCTTCCAGTCCATCATTTATCCTTTGAAGAAGAGGATCATTCTGGTGTTCACAGAAGCAGGAACCAAGAGCCAGCTTCAGTGGACCAGGCCTAACTTTAACCAAAAATACTGCAGTGTCACTTTCCAGCTTTAAAATACCACATAGAGTATCTCTAGACAGTCATTGCAAGGGAACCATAATGACATTCCAGTCACCTAAAGAGAAAATCTTCCTCGCCGGGCGTGGTGGCGCAAGCCTTTAATCCCAGCACTCAGGAGGCAGAGATAGGTGGATCTCTGTGAATTCAAGGCCAGCCTGGTCTACAGAGCGAGCTCCAGGACACCTGGAACTAAAAGGGAAACCCTGTCTCAAAAATACCAAAAAAAAAAAAAAAAAAAAAAAAAAAAGTGTGAAAATCTTCCTCAACCACTAGTTTCTGAGCACTTATTTTTTATGAGATCGAGTCTCAAGTCGCCTAGACTGGCCTGATTCTCTTGTCTCTTCCTTCTGAGTGCTGAAATACAGTGCTCCACTGTACTGCAAAATGGGAGCCAGATTCTATTGGGTGGGACGAAAGTATTACAGAATTAGGGGCTGGAGAGATAGCCTAGCGGTTAAGAGCACCAACTGATCTTGCAGAGGACCTGGGTTTGATCCCCAGCATCCACATGGCAGCTGAGAACCGCCTGTAATTCCAATTCCAGGAGAACTCCAGTTCCAGGGGAATCCGAGACCCTCTTCTGACCTCTGTGGCATTGCACGGACACGGGTGCACAATCCTACATGTAGATGGTACATTCACACACATATAAAAATAAATAAAATTTTTAAAAAGTATTATAGAATTAATGTAATTAATGGGGGTGGTGGGATAGATCAATTTAATGTAGATAGATATATAAATCAAACCTTTGATTTTTCAGGAATACTTTTTGACTGTGGTGAGGGCGGCTCACTACAATGAATAACATTACAGTCGCAAAGGGAGAGATAAAATAAAATCTGGCATTGTGTGGTGACTTTTTAAAAAGACGTTTTCTCACTACATAGCCCTGATTGGCCTGAAACTCATTATGTAGACCAGGCTGGCCTCAAACTCACAGAGATTTATTGCATCTGACTCCTGAGTGCTTCGATTAAAGGTGTGCACTACCATGCCTGGTACACTCTGTGTATTTATGTAATAAATTAAATAACTTCATTAAAAAACATACAAAGTTGTACACTCTTAAATAGGTGAATTGCATGGTATTTTAATTATATCTCAATAAAACTTTTTTAAAAACCCTACAGGTAGGAGAATCACATACCTAGTATAAAAAGATCAAATCAAGGCTATGTAGGATGAGGTTTTACCATGCCCCAATTCTAGTAAACAGACTGCTTGTTTTAGTGTGCACTTGCAGTACAGTATAGTACTGCTCTTGCTAGTTGTTCAGCTTTATTCCATCTGAACCCTAACCTAGCACTCACAAAATAAACACAGTGGCTACTTTATGAATATTTAATTAGTATTTCTGAGGTGATAAATGATAACATGGATGTTGGTAGGCTATTAGTATTCCTATGTGCTAGACACTGTAAAAGATGAAAGGACATTATCCTGATCATATGGTACACAGGATACCATAGGAGATAGACATAAAAATAAATAATGGGACCTGGAATTCAGAAGGCAGGGGCAGGCAGATCTCTGAGTTCAAGACAAGCCTGGCCTAAGGCCAGCCAGAGCTCGGTGGTAAAACCTTGTTTCACAAAAAAAAAAAAAAAAAAAAAAAAAAAAAGGAAGATGATATTAGATACAATAGGGATCTGCAAGAAGCAGGAGCAAAGGGAAATATCAAGCCTGGGGAAGTCCGAGAAACTTCATAGAGGTGTGGTGATACTGTGACCAAGAACTAAAGGATTGCTGGGCCATGGCGGTGTGCCATGGACCTTTAAATCTCAGCACTTGGCTCTCTGTAAAGTCAAGGCCAGGTCCTGGTCTACAAAGTGGTTCCAGGCCAGTTGGGGCTACAGGTAGAAGCCCTGTCTCAAAGACCAAAAAAATAAATAAAAATAAATGAATATAAATAATAAATAAATAGCTAAGGTTGAACTGTCAAATAAGAAGGGGGCCCAAAAAAAGAAGGGGGGCCAAAGGAGGGACTATAGTAAGAAATTGCATGTGATAAGGATATTTTGTTACTACTGAACCTTAGTTCATAAAACAGTGTACAGTTAATTAATAAGGAGAAGCAAATGATAGAAGTTAGAAGCTAAATTACCTTTTAGACCATGTCAAAGAGTATTTTTAAAACTCTCAAAATAAGGTGGTTTGGTGGGCCCACCCCGTAAATCCAAGCACTCAGGAGGAGATCTGTGAGTTTGTAGGTCTCCTGGTCTACATGCAAGATCCAGCCAGCTGGGGGGATACAAGGAGACCCTGTTCAAAACAAAAACAAAACAAACAACACAAACAAACAAAACATATAGAAAAGGGTCATTGCGGAATTTTGAATGTTATGTAATATAAGGATTTTTATTGTTTTGGAATTATTCTGGCAGCCATAAGTGAAATGGATGCAAAACACTGGTTTAGAGACAGAGAACAATTAGACCTAGCTATTGGAATATCTGAGGTCATTGGTAGGTGCTTGAGCCGACACTGTAGCAGTGCAGATGGAGACAAATGACCGCATAAAATCATCAGGACTAGCCGGGTGTGGTGGCGCACACCTTTAAATCCTAGCACTTGGGATGCAGAGGCAGGTGGATCTTTTGTGAGTTCAAGGCCAGCCTGGTCTACAGGAGTGAGTTCCAGGACAGCTGGGGCTACAGGGAGACCCTGTCTTTGAAAAAGGCCAAAAAAAAAAAAAAAAAAATCATCAGGACTTGATTGGTATTCTTGTTCCTCATTTCCTAAATCCTAAGTCAAGAGTGGAAACTTCTCCCTCCCACTCCCCTGCTCTCCTGCCTAAGCAACTGGGTAGCTGACGGTACCATTTACTTGAGACAGTGAATTCTGATATCAGCACTCTAAAGGTCAAGCTGATTTATATATCACCATTGATATCACCATTGTTCCCATGGGAGGAGATATGGGAGTTTTGGTTATTGTTGCTTTTGTATGAGGAAATTGTTTCATTCATAAGTACACAGAGTGTACCAGGCATGGTACTGCACACCTCTAATCACAGCAATCACAGCACTCAGGAGTTGGATGCAAATGAATCTGTGAATTTGAGGCCAGCCTGGTCTACCTAATGAGTTCCAGGCCAGTCAGAGCTATGTAGCAAGACCATGTCTTTTAAAAAAAGGTCACCACACAGTGCCAGATTTTATTTCATCTCTCCCTTTGAGACTGTTATGTTATCACTGTAATGAGCTGGATTCACCATAGTCAAAAGTATTCCTGGAAAAAAAAAATCAAAGGTTTGCTGGGGGAAAAAAGGGGGGGTAGAGAAAATAAGAATAGCAGTATTTGCTGATGATAGCTAGTGGTAGCCTAGGAAAGGGTTTGGACGAATTAGTTTATCTCATGTCTAGATTTGCCAGGGTTTTTGTTCCTCTGATGTGTTTGCCACTAGATTACAGCTTTCAGGTACCCATAGTGTAAACTGCTGTTTCTGCGCTTGTGCAAAGAAGGCAGCTAACCCGTCTGAATGAGGGTGGGGGGTGGGGTGAGATTAAGTCTCCAGCTACAAGAGGTCCCCTGGGGCTATGTGAAAGGCTTGTTCTTTTGAAATGGTCGCAGTGGGTAATTAACAACATATCATGAATACCATGGTGCCAAATAAAAAGGATTTGTAAACACAACGTTGGTGGTAGCTGGGCCCAGTCATTCAAGAAAGCTGTTAAATCTGTGAACATTAGCCTTCTGCCAGGTAATGAGATCTAGTCCTCAGGAAGTCCCAGACACTGATTCTTACAATTTCGGAACATCTTCTGATCCTGGATTCCACCACCTACTTCCATACTGTCCTTGAAATAAATGAATGGTAGTTTTGTATTGTGGCAAATGTCTAAATAAGAGGTTTGGTTTCTGCTGTGCCGTCTGTTACACTAAAAATGTGTGCTGTATAAACTGGCTACATTAATGTGTAAGCCTTTTCTGCAAAGGGATGGATAATCTGTGGAAGAGGAGAATTTTGAGTATGTGGCAGTGCTTCTCTTTAGCTGTTGTGCTAATACAATCAGACTGAGATGGAAGCTACTCGTTTAGAATATTGGTCGATGACAACACTGGCTTGAACAAAGTAGCCAGTCCCAAATGGCTACTCGCTCTCTGGGCTGCAGGTTGCTAGGGCTCTAGCGGTAGCTGTTTTCCCCGCGAAAAGGGGCGGGGTGAGTTGGTGTGTTAAAAAATCCATATATGTTATCTGCCTCTCTACAAGGGCAATGATCCACGGGGTTTGTGCGGGTTGAGTGGAGCAGGACAAAAGAAACGTTGAGGTTTATTTTATATTTTATAATATTTTGGCTTTTTTGTGGTGGTGGTGGTGGTGGTGGTGTGTGTGTGTGTGTGTTTCCTCCCAAAGCTGCGACGCATTAACCCTGCTGCTATTGGGACGTTCTCTGCTCAGCCTATTGGCTGAGCCTTGGAGATGCGGTCTGCCAATCAGGTTCTGAAAGGCAGACAAATCTACCCCGCCACCAGCAAAAAACGGCGCGTAACCCTTGCAGCGCCGGCGGAGCCGCGCCAGAGCTGGCGCCGGCATAGGAGATAGGTGTCTCCAGCTGCTGTGGATGTTTGGGGCGGGTCGGCGTCTTTGGCTTCTCCGGACCAAGCAGAGAACTGGCGGATGGCAGCAATGCCCAGCAAGGTGAGAAGCTGGGTAGAGATCTGGCGGGGGGCTACCCTTTTGTTCTTCTTTTGCCACCTGGGCTACGTTTACGGGCAGATCCGCTACCCGGTCCCAGAGGAGTCACAGGAAGGGACTTTTGTAGGGAATGTCGCCCAAGATTTCCTGCTGGATACAGAGAGTCTGTCAGCTCGCAGGCTGCAGGTCGCTGGAGAGGTGAACCAAAGACACTTCCGAGTGGACTTGGACAGCGGAGCCCTGCTCATCAAAAATCCAATCGATCGAGAGGCTCTGTGTGGGCTCAGTGCCAGCTGCATCGTGCCCCTGGAGTTTGTGACCGAAGGGCCTTTGGAAATGTACCGAGCGGAGGTAGAAATCGTAGATGTGAATGATCACGCCCCCCGATTTCCACGGCAGCAGTTGGACTTGGAAATTGGGGAAGCAGCTCCTCCAGGACAGCGTTTCCCCTTGGAAAAGGCTCAGGATGCAGATGTGGGGAGCAATTCCATCAGCAGCTATAGACTTAGCTCCAATGAACACTTTGCCCTAGATGTCAAGAAGAGAAGCGACGGCAGCTTGGTCCCAGAGCTGCTCCTGGAGAAGCCTTTGGATCGGGAGAAGCAGTCGGACTACCGCCTGGTATTGACTGCTGTGGATGGAGGGAACCCCCCAAGGTCTGGCACCGCGGAGCTCCGGGTATCAGTGCTGGATGTGAATGACAACGCCCCAGCCTTCCAGCAATCCAGTTACAGGATCAGTGTGCTGGAGAGCGCGCCAGCCGGCATGGTGCTCATCCAGCTCAATGCTTCTGACCCAGACCTAGGACCTAGTGGTAACGTCACCTTTTCTTTCAGTGGTCATACGCCTGATCGTGTGAGAACCCTCTTTAGCCTTCATCCCACTACTGGAAAGCTTACCCTTCAGGGGCCCCTGGACTTTGAGAGTGAGAATTACTATGAATTTGATGTGCGGGCTAGAGATGGGGGTTCTCCAGCCATGGAACAACACTGCAGCCTTAGGGTGGACCTCCTCGATGTAAACGACAACGCCCCCCACATCACAGTGACCTCAGAGCTTGGAACTCTCCCAGAGAGTGCAGAACCTGGCACTGTGGTGGCACTCATCAGTGTGCAGGACCCTGACTCAGGGTCAAATGGAGATGTGAGCCTTCGTATACCTGACCACCTGCCATTTGCCCTCAAGTCTGCCTTCAGGAACCAGTTCTCTCTTGTGACTGCAGGACCCTTGGATCGAGAGGCTAAATCCAGTTATGACATCATGGTCACTGCTTCTGATGCTGGGAACCCCCCTCTGAGTACCCACAGGACTATCTTCCTCAACATTTCAGATGTAAATGACAACCCACCCTCATTCTTCCAGAGGTCACACGAGGTGTTCGTTCCTGAGAACAATCGCCCAGGGGACTTGCTCTGTTCCCTTGCAGCCTCTGACCCAGACTCTGGCTTGAACGCACTAATCTCTTACTCTCTCTTGGAGCCCAGAAATCGAGATGTGTCAGCTTCTTCCTTCATCTCTCTGAACCCCCAGACGGGTGCTGTTCATGCTACTCGATCATTTGACTATGAGCAAACACAGACATTGCAGTTTGAGGTGCAGGCCCGGGACAGAGGCAACCCACCACTTAGCAGCACTGTTACAGTTCGCCTATTTGTGCTGGACCTCAATGACAATGCCCCAGCTGTGCTCCGTCCTAGGGCCAGGCCTGGTTCCTTATGTCCCCAAGCACTGCCTCCGTCAGTTGGTGCTGGCCACCTAGTCACAAAGGTGACTGCTGTGGACTTGGATTCAGGTTACAATGCTTGGGTTTCCTATCAGCTCCTAGAGGCCCCAGATCCCAGTCTGTTTGCAGTTTCCCGATATGCTGGGGAGGTTCGGACAGCTGTTCCCATCCCAGCTGATCTTCCACCTCAGAAGCTGGTCATTGTGGTGAAGGACAGTGGCAGCCCACCACTCTCTACCTCTGTTACTCTTCTGGTGTCCTTAGAGGAAGACACTCATCCAATTGTCCCTGATCTTCGAGAGTCTTCAGCTCCAAGGGAAGGAGAATCCCGCCTAACTCTCTACTTGGCTGTGTCCCTAGTGGCAATCTGCTTTGTCTCCTTTGGCTCTTTTGTGGCACTACTCTCTAAGTGTCTTCGAGGGGCTGCCTGTGGAGTGACATGCTTTCCTGCTGGCACCTGTGCCTGTCTCACCAGATCTAGGAGGAGGGAGGGGCTTCCTCCTTCCAATGGGATCCTCCGAATCCAGCTAGGGTCAGATGATCCTATCAAGTTTGTTGATGTGGGAGGCCACTCTCATGGCTGTACACCCTTGGCTTCTGCACCCACTCGGAGTGATAGCTTCATGATGGTCAAGTCACCCAGTGCACCTATGGCAGGGGAGCCTGTGCGCCCAAGCTGTCCACCCTCTGATCTTCTCTATGGGCTGGAGGTGAGACCTTTACAGGCTCAGCCAATGCTTGAGGGTTATTGTGATCCAGGCATATGGCTGGGCCAAGTGCCAGAGAGAAATGGCCTCCCTGTAAGAGCCCATAGTGATGTCACCATTTTTGTAAGTAGTAACTGTATTGTAAATACTGTTTTCTACAAGTGTTTGTGTGAATTAACCAGAGAGTTACCACAGATTAGAGCTTGGGGGTGGGTAAATGCCCATATTTGAGAGTGAGAAATAAATGGAATTGGTTATTAAAACAGGCTGTTATAGAAGCACACTGATGAAATGTGGGAATATAGACGCTACAGCATGCAAGTGTCAGGCAATAGCCTAAACCTAGGGCTGCTTCCTCACACTTGCTGAATGAGAGGGTTGTGTTCTGGAGAAATGTAAACTCTAGATTACTATTTCTCAGTGGGTTGATGGGAGACTAAAATCTTTGCCTCATCTTATCTAGTCTTCTTTAGTCCAGTCTGAGGGGAACTGTTTATTTGGAAAAATAGCAGGGAGCCAAAAGAGGGAAGAGCCAAGGGAACAGAGAGGTACAGATCAACGAGCTAACAGATCTTTGGGATTTCTGGTAACTCTCTTAGGGTGTGAACTGAATGCAATCAACTAGGATCAGGGGGACATTCGTTTCCTGTTTGGAAAAAGCAGTAAGTGAAATTTTGATGTCAGAAAGTTAAGAAATTTATAGAGAGACATTCTGGGAACCTTTCAGGAGATTTCTGAATTTAGTGAAACTCTAAAGCCTAGATGCCTGGCCTGTGGCCACCCACCCTCCTGAATAACCTGGACCAGGCCCAGAAATGTTCCCCTTCCCACAAGTTATAATACTCATTCACATTCTAAATGTAGGAGCTCAGAAAAGCTAAGTCCTACAGCCATCAGCTGACACTTAAGATTTTCTTCAAAGTGCTGCTGGAGAGTAGAGCAAGACCTTGGAAGGTTCTGACAAACCTTTTTTCTTACCCTAAAAGCATTCAGCAGGATGGGGAGGGAGACACGTGGGCTTGCATCTCCCACAAGGGCAGGTTTTTGTTGGTTCAAGAATATTTAGTGGAGGCTCCACTATTTAGTGGAGGCTTCTGAAGTTATCCAGGAAGTTGCTGGGTCAGAACACTAAGGAGTTTTGTACCGCTTTGTCTTGAGCACAGTCTCAGCTGTCAAACTTTGCTGCCAAGGGGACTGAATCGACCGCAGCATGAGTGGGGCGCTAGGAGGCTTTTGTGACACACATTTTCAGCGCCTGTTCCCAAGGTTTCCAGGACCGAGGAGACTTCATAATTGGTTGAGCGCAGACAGACTTTTTGGCCAATCAAACTTAGAGCTGAGGTAGGGGATCTGCTCTTCCTGCCTGCCTCTCCTCCTCCAACTCCCTAGCTCCACTCACATTTAACTCCCTTCCCCCATCCATCCACCCCCGCCAGTTGGTGACTAAGAAAGGCTGCAGGCAGGCAAACCTTAGAGCAGTTTTTAAGAGGCTGGAAGGAGACATAAGAGATTTCAGCTTCTGCATTCCAAACGCTGGTTCTACCTTGGAGACAGGACAGCAGTTATTCTCCAGGAAGGGACTTCTGGGTCATGAGGTCCATGGCAGCCCCACAGCTCGCTGGGAAATGGCAAGTGATGTATATGTTGTCCTTGTGCTGCTGTGGCTGGGCGTCTGGGCAGCTTCATTATTCAGTGGTGGAGGAGTCTGAGCCAGGGACGCTGGTGGGGAATGTTGCTCAAGATCTGGGCTTAAAGGTGACAGATCTGCTGAGCCGACGGCTACGACTGGGCTCTGAGGAGAATGGGCGCTATTTTTCCCTGAGCTTGATGAGTGGTGCTTTGGCAGTGAATCAAAAGATTGACCGAGAGAGCTTGTGTGGAGCCAGCACTAGCTGCCTGCTGCCTGTACAGGTGGTGACTGAACACCCCCTGGAGCTCGTCCCTGTAGAGGTAGAGATCTTGGACCTCAATGACAACTCTCCTAGCTTTGCCACTCCTGAGCGAGAGATGCGCATCTCAGAATCAGCTGCACCTGGAGCCCGATTCCCACTGGATAGTGCTCAGGATCCAGATGTGGGCACCAATACTGTGAGCTATTATACTCTAAGCCCCAACAGCCACTTCTCTCTGAATGTGAAGACCCTAAAAGACGGGAAGCTGTTCCCAGAGCTAGTGCTAGAGCAGCAGCTGGATCGTGAAACCCAGGCAAGACATCAGCTGGTGCTCACTGCTGTGGATGGGGGGATCCCAGCCCGCTCAGGGACCAGCCTCATCTCTGTCATCGTGCTGGACATTAATGATAACGCTCCAACCTTCCAGTCCTCAGTTCTACGAGTGGGGCTCCCAGAGAATGCACCCAAAGGTACATTGCTGCTCTGCCTCAATGCCACTGACCCAGATGAGGGCACCAATGGCCAACTACTCTACTCTTTTGGAGACCATACATCTGAAGCAGTAAGGAATCTCTTTGGCCTGGATCCTAGCAGTGGAGCAATTCATGTTTTGGGTCCAGTAGATTTTGAGGAGTCAAATTTCTATGAAATTCATGCAAGAGCCAGAGACCAGGGACAACCTGCCATGGAGGGCCACTGTGTGATTCAAGTGGATGTGGGGGATGCCAATGACAATGCCCCTGAGGTGCTACTGGCATCTTTGGTCAACCCTGTCCTAGAGAGCACACCAGTGGGTACAGTAGTGGGGTTGTTTAATGTTCGGGACCGAGACTCGGGTAGAAATGGTGAAGTGAACCTGGATATAGCTCCAGACCTGCCATTTCAGATTAAGGCTTCTGAGAACCACTACTCACTGCTAACCAGCCAGCCTTTGGACCGAGAGGCCACATCCCATTATATCATCAACCTGCTGGCCAGTGATGCTGGCTCACCTCCCCTGTACACACATCTCACCATCAGGCTCAATATTTCAGATGTTAATGACAACGCACCCCACTTCACCCAGCAGCTCTACACTGCTTACATCCCAGAAAATCGGCCACCAGGCTCCCTCCTCTGCACTGTGGCTGCCTCAGATCCAGACATTGGAGACAATGCCCGCCTCACCTACTCCATTGTAGGGAGTCAAATTCAAGGAGCCCCAGCCTCCTCCTTTGTGTATATCAACCCTGAGGATGGGCGGATCTTTGCCCAGCGGACGTTTGACTATGAATTGCTGCAGATGCTGCAGATTGTGGTGGGGGTTCGAGACTCTGGCTCCCCCCCACTGCATGCTAACACATCTCTCCATGTGTTTGTCCTTGACCAGAACGATAATGCCCCAGCTGTGCTGCACCCACGGCCTGGCAGGGAACTCTCAGCCCCCCAGCGTCTCCCTCGCTCTGCACCTCCTGGCTCTTTGGTCACCAAGGTGACAGCTGTGGATGCGGATGCAGGCCACAATGCCTGGCTCTCTTATTCTCTGTTGCCACAGTCCACCGCCCCAGGACTGTTTCTTGTGTCTGCGCACACTGGTGAGGTGCGCACAGCCCGGGCCTTGCTGGAGGATGACTCTGATACTCAACAGGTGGTGGTTCTAGTGAGGGACAATGGTGACCCTTCGCTGTCCTCCACAGCAACAGTACTTTTGGTACTGGAGGATGAGGATGCTGAGGAAATGCCCAAATCCAGTGACTTCCTCTCAACCCCCCCTGAGCGTTCAGACCTCACCCTTTACCTCATCGTGGCTCTAGCAGCCATCAGTCTCTTATCCTTAGTCACCTTCACTTTTATGTCAGCTAAGTGCCTGAGGGGTCATGCAGATAGGGACGGGGGCGGGGGCCAGTGCTGCGGGCGCCAGGACTCACCCTCTCGAGAATTCTATAAGCAGTCCAGCCCTAACCTGCAGGTGAGCTCAGATGGCACACTCAAGTACATGGAGGTGACCCTGCGGCCCACAGACTCGCAAAGCCATTGCTACAGGACGTGCTTTTCACCGGCCTCCGATGGCAGTGACTTCACATTCCTCAGGCCCCTCAGCATTCAGCAGCCCTCCGCTCTGGCGCTGGAGCCGGAGGCCTTGCGTTCCCGCTCTAACACGCTGCGGGAGCGGAGCCAGGTGAGGGCTCGGCGCTGCCCAGGCGACCCGGGGTGGGGGCGGCCTTGGAGACGCTGCCTCGCCCACCCCGGGGACTGAACTTGCGCGTACTCTGGCTCGGCTGCTGGCCTTGTCCTGCGCAATCCTAGGGAATCAGAGGAGAGGTCGAGGCAGGGATGGGCTCCCAAGCACCGAGCGCTGGGGGTGTTTGTGGGCGAGGGGAAGTGGTGCAGCTCCCGCCCCACACCGCTTCGGGTGAACTCGTAGCGACTTCGCTGGGGCAGGGTGTGGGTGTCGGCCGGGCTCGCGGGTGTCCTCCGGGTTGACACGGCCACGGCCCCACCCGGAGCGGACGGCGCACAGCAGCAGGGCCCTGGCTGCCCACTCCGTGCCAGTCGGCCGCCCTCGGAGGTACCGCGGCCCTCGTGAGAAGCCGAGGTCTCGACCACCCAGGGCCCAGCCGAACTTGGGGGTTTCTTCTCATCCTTCCCGTCACGCACTTGGCGGTTCCAGAAACTCAGGAGCGACGCTGGGCGCTCTAGGCTCGGGACAGGCGGGACTCTATGACCCGCCAGCCGGCCCGTCCGCCTAGGCCAGGGCCTGTGCACCCTGAGCCCCAAACCTCAGGTGACCAGAGCCGGTGGTCCAAGGAGCAGCCCCAGGACAGGTAGCCTGGGGCCCTGGAACTGGGACCCTGGAGAACCGCGGCTCTGGACACTCAAAAATAGGCTTTGGCACCGTCGTAATCTGCTCTGATACCCAGTCGGGACTTTGAGGGTGACCAAAGTATCTGAAATGCTTGGCAGATATTTCCTTCTCTGACAGATGGAAAGCCACAACCTCTGCCAGATGCCAGAGGTACCCTCCTCATAGGCGGGGAGACTGAAATAGTAAAAAGCACACGTGTCCACCATCTCAGGAGATTTTATTTAAAAGCTTTTATTCCTGCACCCTCCCTCTACTGTGTAGGGTTTATATTTTGAAATAATGTCATCCTCACATGCCTTTGAGACCTAATTGAAGAGCCCTACTACACACTTCCTCAAAGAACCAGGATATCTCCTTTGCTCTCCCCATTACTGTTGCTGGATAGTTTATTAGCTAGATAGCAGTTACCACCTACTTTCACAGAGGTCAAGTGACTTTAAGTTCAGAGTAAATGATAAAGAATCTAAACCAGGTCTGTTTAACTCCAGTGTGTACTTCAAATGGTTTGGTACTTGGAACTTGTAAAGATGGTTGGCATCTGCTAAGATGGAACAAGGACGGGGTTCCCTTTCTCCTTAGGACCTCAACGTGAAGGCAGGTCTTTGGAGCTCCTCTTTCTCGGTAGCCCTCTTTAAACAAATTTGGTCCTGCCCTTCTTACATGGATAGAAGAGTTTTGCCCAGTTCCCTGTCCCACCATCACAATCCCTGATGCGCATGTCCATTGTGCTATTGGAGTACTGTAGCTAAGGGTCTGTACCCTTCTCTATGGTAGCTCCAGAATGGCACTCATGTCTTCTAATGCACGGGGGATGTGGAGTTTCTGGGTTCCACCAAATTCCCACGTACCTGTCAACTTTAGTGTGAGTCATTGGCAGTCCTGGCTCTTCCTTCTCCCAAGGGTAATCTGAGATGCTCATACCCTCTACTCCTGGGAGTGAGTGTGGAAATTAATTACTAGCATAGCCCAGAAACTGGTGAAGGTGTGGAACTGGTGAAGATGTGGCTGTAGGAGAACATGTGGGATACAGCATCCCCTGGAAGGATTGCAGGACTTAGCAATGAAGTAAGTGGTGGCTGGCAGAGCCCTGTACACTCAGCTGTGTGGACTGTGGCTGCAGATCAGCCTCTTGGGAGCTCTGAAGACTAGGTGGGCTCTGCTTAGACGCCGTGGGATTGTGGTCCTTCTGGGCTCCATCCCAGCCATTTTCTCTGCCATGGACAGAGCTGCCTTGTTTTCTCCTCCTTAGTCACAAGTCATTGTGTGGCATGAAGTTCTGGGGGTGAGAGGTATCCCAGGACTTGGACGCCCTATAAAGGCCCAGGCTGGCAAGACGCCTAAATTAATAATGTATTTAGCTGTGGGACGAGGTCTTTGAGAGCCAGAGGCTCGGAGGAGGTATCCCTCTGAATGTGTCACTGCACAACTTGGCACAAAAAGGGTTACCAAGAGCAGCAGCCATCTTGCTGCAGCGGATGCTTTGTTCCCAGCTGAGGAGCTGAATAACTCCATTCTAGGGCTGGTAGGATTCTATCTAAAAATTCTCCTCTGCTATTTGAGGGGGGCTGCTTTTCCACACCCTCCTCCCAGTTCCTCAGAAGACACTTTCAGTCCTTGAATTTTGGCTCAGATGTTCTGAGTCTGGGGACAGAGAAAAGGGGACCATTTCTTCAGAAAAAAAAAAATCTTGGTTTGTTCACTGTGATCAGATGAAACAATATTTTCTTTTAGTTTCTGAGGTGGTTCCCCCCTCCCCCATCTTTGGAGATGTGTCTGCCCTCCCCCACTTTATCCCATCCTATTTCCCTCCCGCCCCCATCCCCAGGGACTTGGTGACAGCTGAGTGTTGTTGAGAACTCAGCCACTTTTCCTCTGTTTTCTCCACAGCAAGCCCCGCCCAATACTGACTGGCGTTTCTCTCAAGCCCAGAGACCTGGCACCAGCGGGTAGGTGACTGAATCTCCAGCCCACCCTCTTCTCTGCGGCATTTTCCCAGTGATTATGTGGGAGGAGATGGGGGATGGCTCTGCATGTGCTACAAATGGCTTCTTACCTCATTTCGTGATTTCTGGGAGGCTTTGATGTCCAGGAGCTACTACACAGACCCCAGAAAGAAGAGATGCCTATTCTACTTGGGGAGCAAAATTCGCATATTCATCCTCTCCCATCTTTCAGACACACACACATATTTCCCTATCTCCTGAGGGCTCTGTGAGACCCAAGGACACACATGGATGCAGGGGAGGCCTTTTATACCTATCCACTATCTACGTCCTCCTCTCCTGAGTTGAGCTGGCCTCCAGCCTGATGAGAGAAACGTGAGGCAAGAGAAGAATGGGCTCTGCAGTCAGCATCTCCCCCCGCCCCCCCCCCCAGAGCCTTGGAGGAAAAGGAGGCGGAGGGGAGGCTGTTCTCACTCCAGCTGTGGAAAAAGGAGACTGCACAGCTGGAGGTGGCACTGCTTATAAAATAGTGCATTCTCATTTATAGAAACATGAGAAATAGAAAGTTGCCTTAGGGAGGACCAGGCCAGGTCTCTCTCACCCTGTCCTCCTCCAGCTGCCCTCCAGCCCCTACTTTTGTCAGCCTGCAAGACTCTTGTCTCTGCGTCCTGTTTTCCCGTCTGTCTCCCTCTCTCTCTCTTACTTCTGCATCCTTTCCGAAGTCTCCATCTCAGCTTCAGTCTCTCCTCTCCCTCTCCTGTCTCCTTGCCCTGATCTACATCTCTCCTTATATTGTGCCTGCCATGGCATAGTATTCCATAAATGTGGCTCCTCCTAACTCAGTCTGTCTCTCCTTTCTCTCCATCTCTGCCTCCCTATCCTTGATCTCTTTTGCTCTGCCTTTCCCTCTCTAATCCTTTCCTTGTATCTCTATGTTCTGTCTCTAGGCTCCTACTTCCTGTATCTCTCCATGTGCTTTCCTCTCTGTTCTTGGGCTCACTGTGTCATTCTGTATCTATGTCTGTCTATTCTGCTTCTCTGAGAGTCTCTCTCTCTCTCTCTCTCTCTCTCTCTCTCTCTCTCCCCCTATGTGCATCTCTCTCTCATTTATTTGTACTTGTGGGTAAGCCAGCACCCAGGCACCTCCTCCCCCTGCCCTTCATAGACAGAGCCTTTGATGGCTGCACCCCCACCACTCACCCTCCCGTCCAGATTGCCCCAGCTGCTCATTTCAATCAGGTATGAATTCCTGCTGAGACAGGAACCCCCTGTGGGGGTAGGGAGGAGGGTGGACTTCAGCAGAAACTCCTGCAGTTGGTCTAAGAGGCATGCGGTGGGATCAGAGCCAGCCTCCCCCACAGAGGCCCAGAGCTGAGAAGGGTCAGCCCAAGGAAGGGAGTAGGGCTTGGGCTCCCTTACCGTGTTTGCCAGATGCTAAGATGGTGAGTTTCAGGGGTTCCATTCTGCTTCCTCTTCACCAACCAAACCTGTACTGTCACAAGAATCCAGGCCTGGAGTCAAGGTAGATTCCAGTCCTAGGCATGCTCAATCCTGTCCCCAGCATCAGAAATGCAAAGCACTTCCTAGAAGACCTCTAAAAGGCAGCAAAAGGGGCTTGGGCTGCTATTGCACCTCTTTGACCTCAGCTGTTTCTTTTCTTTATTGGTCCGGCCAACCTCCCCATAGATTACCCATGTACTTACTCATTCATTTGATATATATATATATATGTGTGTGTGTGTGTGTGTGTGTGTGTGTGTGTGTGTGTGTGTGTGTTTGAGACAGGGTCTCTCTGTAGCCCCAGCTGGCCTGGAACTCACTTTGTAGACCAATCTGGCCTTGAGCTCATAGAGATCCACCTGCCTCTGCCTCCTGAGTGCTGGGATTAAAGGTGTGCACCACCACGCCTGGCCTCATTCAATAAATTTTTATTGAGCATCTACTGTGAGCTATGCTAACAGTGACATGTAAGAGTGAACAAGCAGGTGCCATCCCCAAACTCCTAGGTTTCCATGTCAGCAGAGGAAAGAAAATTGATGACAAATCATACATTAAAAAAAATACACACTAGTTGTTGGGCATGGTGGCACATGCCTGAATCCCAGTATTTGGGTGGCAGAGGCAGGTGGATCTTTGTGAGTTCAAGGCCATATAGTTCTAGATAGTGAGTTCCAGGCCAACTGGGGCTATAGGGAGACCCTGTCTCAAAAAGAACAAACAAACAAAAAACACACTAATTGCCGGGCATGGTGGCGCACGCCTTTAATCCTAGCACTTGGGAGGCAGAGGCAGGCGGATCTTTGTGAGTTCAAGGCCAGCCTGGTCTACAGAGTGAGTTCCAGGACAGCTGGGGCTACAGGGAGAACCTGTCTCGAAGAAAGAAAAAAAAAAAAAAACGCTAATTACAAATCATAGAAGATTCTAGGAAGAAGAATGTAATAGGGAACTTCAAGGAAGGCTTCTAAGAAGAAGTGACGTTTGGGCTGCAGCAGCTGTGAGAAGTGCAGGGCAATGTGTGAGCTTCTGCCCTTGCTAGCCAAGGCCCTATACTGGCCTTGAAGCACTAGATCTGGAAGCCCCAGCAGCTGCCTTGCATGTACCCCTTGGGTAGCATCTTACCCCTACTGCAACTCCTTTCTCATCAGTGAGAGGCTTAGTGGCCTTGAGTCTATGGGGAGCTGATGGGGAGGTGGAGGAGACTCAGGCTTACTCTCTTCCATAGTTCACTTGCTGTGCTTGTGACAAACATTTCTGTCTCTGCCCCAAATGAGGTTGTGACTTAAGCTTCCCTCCTTCATTCATTCCTCCCTTGATGAGTACCTTCTGCAGACCAGGCTTTGGGAACAGATGGAAACATAATCTCTACTTTCAAGAAGTTTTCTGTGTGTTGAGGGAGAAAAGTATTAATCAGATAACCACAAAAATATATGTAGGAGTACAGCCATTGTAAGTGCTGGGAAAGGCAGAACCTAGGGATGAGAGTATGCTTTGGGGAGTCAACCTTATCAGGGAGCAGGGGGACATCAGGAGGCAGCACAGAGGTTGAGACCTGAAGGATGAATACAGATCAGCCAACCTAGGACGAGAAGGAAGAGCCTGTGCAGAGGCCCTGTGGTGAGGCCTTTTAGGATGAATAGGAGGGAGTTTTCTCTCATTTTGATGAGCAGATTGGAGTGAAGGGATAAAGACAGACAGTTTCTCTTCTTCAGTCTAATTCTGAATTAGCCTTCGCCTGCCTCTGCCCTACTTCCTCCCCACTGTCTGGCCCACTGCATGCCAGCCAGTCTGGCCAGGCATTCCAGGTTCAGTGCAGGGCCAGTGTTGAGGTCTTCAGTAACCCAGGGTCAAGTTCAAGGCAACAGAAGGTCACACTGCTTGGACAAAAGGAAACAGCCATATTCCAAAGTCCTTGTTGTATGCTTTTTCACACACTGTCCCTTCCCACACTACCTTCTGGCTTCTGATCCTAGCAGCTGCTGTCCCATGTCCTGAGCCCAGCAAGCCATCTCTGTCTTGCAGGGTGTAACCTGGGCTCTGCCCTGCCCTGTGGCTATTCCCAGCTCTACGAAGAAAGAGAATCCCTGGTTCCTTCTTGCTCTCCTTAGTGGCTCCACACTATTCTTCCCCAACCTCTGAGGCACTACCTCTGCCCTTTCAGATCAGGGAGTTGTTAAACAAATAGCCTGGTTTTGTTTGTTTGTTTGTTTGTCTGTTTTTGCTTATAAAATAATGCATTCTTGGGGCTGGAGAGACAGCCCAGTGGTTAACAGTATTTGCTGTAGGGTAGGAGTTCAGTTCCCAGTACCCACATCAGGCAGCTCAATTACCTGTACCTTCGGCTCCAAGGGATCCAATGTTCTCTTCTGGCCTCCACAGGCATGTGTGTGTTTACACACACACACACACACACACACACACACACACACAGAAAATAAATCTTAAAAAGGATAATAATATATTCTCCTCATGGAAATATGAGAAATGGGCGGGGGGAACATTCCAGTTCTCCCCTAGACTCACCACTAGTAGTTTTAATACAGAAAATTTTAAATATATATGAAAATAGAGACGTGTTGAAACTCTAGGGTCCTGCAGTTTTGCTCAGACTTGCTGTCCTGTCCTTTGTCACTGATTCCTCCCCTCACACCCCCTTGGATTGTTTCAGAGCAAATCTTTTTGTTTTGTGTGTGTTTGTGTGCGTGTGTGTGTGTGTGTGTGTGTGTGTGTGTGTGTGGTTTTGTTTTTAGTTTTAGTTTTGTTTTGTTTGGTCTTTTTCAGACAGGGTCTCCCTTTAGTCCCAGCTGGCCTGGAGCTCAATATGTAAACCAAGCTGGCCTTGAACTCACAGAGATCAGCCTGCCTCTGTCTCCCGAGTGCTGAGGCTGAGATTAAAGGCGTGCGCCACCACATCCAGCTAAGAGCAAATCTTAAACATTTCATAATTCCATCTGGGCTTTTCTTGTCTTTAAAGAGGATTCCTTTTGCTGGGCGTGGTGGCGTGCACCTTTAATCCTAGCCGTGGGAGGCAGAGGCAGGAGGATCACTGAGAGATCGAGGTCAACCTGGGCAATGTTCTGGGCGGGCTATGACTAGTGAGACCCTGTAGAAAAAACAAATATATATATAAAAAAAAGAGGATTCCTTTTTAAGATACTTACTTTGCATTTGGGTTAGTGTTTCTAAGCTCTCTTAATCCTTTCTAGTGTAAATGTTTCTTTTCCATCTTTTGTTTGTTTTAACTTATTCATTGACTGATTAACACTTTTCATGCATCTTTCTAAGCATTTTATTTCTGTAGTCAAATGACATACATAAGCTTCATTTTGTTTTTGTGTTTTTGAGATAGGGTCTCTCTATGTACCCCTAGCTAGCCTGGAACTCAGAAAGATCTGCCTGCTGCTCTCTGCCTCCCAAGTGGTAGGATTAAAGCATGCACAACCATATCTAGCCATAAACTTCTTATTTCTTTTTTTTTTTTTTTTGAGACAGAGTCTCCTTATAACCCCAGCTAGCCTGGAACTTACTCTGTAGACCAGGCTGGCCTTGAACTCACAGAGATCTGCTTGCCTCTGCCTCCCTGATTAAAGACGGTTCTTAGCCTTCATGTGAGTGCTGGGAATCAAGCCCGTGTCGTCTGCAAGAGCAGTCGGCACTCAGCCGCTGAGCAATCTCTCCAGCCCCAAACTTCCTTTTTAAAAATGTCTGCCGGGCGTGGTGGCGCACGCCTTTAATCCTAGCACTTGGGAGGCAGAGGCAGGCGGATCTTTGTGAGTTCAAAGCCAGCCTGGTCTACAGAGTGAGTTCCAGGACAGCTGGAGCTACATGGAGACCCTGTCTCAAAAAGACCAAAAAATAAAAATAAAAAAATAAAAAATAAATAAAAAAAATAAAAATGTCTAATTCACCTAGCCTGGTGTGGTGGTGCACACCTTTAATCCCAGCACTCGGGAGGCAGCAGGTGGATCTCTGTGAGTTCAAGGCCAGCCTGGTCTACATAGTGAGTTCCAGGACAGCTGGAGCTACAGGGAGACCCTGTTGCAAACACACACACACACACACACACACACACACACACACACACAAGTCTAATTCACTTAAATCACTTGTTCACATATTCATTCACAATATCTAGAATTTTCATTCCCAGGCAACTGCTATATTTCTTAATCAGTTGTTTAAAATATAAATTGAGGTCACCTTGTCCATTATTATTGTAGCCTATTTTTTCTTCTTCAATATGTCAGACGAATTCCCCCATGTCAGTAAAAACTCTTCCAAAGTAATTTGATTTTTACATAATAGCTCCTCATATGGATTTACATGTGTATTTCAGATGCTAATAGATTCTTGCCATGCTAACCATTCATATTTTGGCACAGTTAAATCCAGGCTGTTGTCAGTGTGCTTTTCCCAGGGGTCTCTCTCTCTCTCTCTCTCTCTTCTCTCTCTCTCTCTCTCTCTCTCTCTCCATGACTCAGGGAATAGTTTATCAGTTTATCACATCCTGGCTCATGGGATACTCCATCTCCCTCACCTCTAGCTATGCTCTCCTGTTAACCAGAATGCAGACTCCTTAGGGTAAGAACTGTATCTTTTTTTTTTTTTGGTCTTTTCGAGACAGGGTCTCCTTGTAGCCCCCAGCTGTCCTGGAACTCACATCTGTAGACCAGGCTAGCCTTGAACTCACAAAGATCCGCCTGCCTCTTGCTCCCAGGTGCTAGGATTAAAGGCATGCGCCCTACGCCGGCTTTTTTTTTTTAATTTAATATATTTTTTTTTTTCTCTATTTTTTTTTAGATTTTATTTTTATTTTCATATGTGTATGAATGTACTGTCTGCATGTAGGTTTGTGCACCCGTGTCATGCAATGCCACGGAGGTCAGAAGACGGTGTCGGATTCTCCTGGAACTGGAGTTAAAGATGGTTCTCAGCCGCCAGGTGGGTGCTGGGGATCGAACCCAGGTCCTCTGCAACAGCAGTTGGCACTCTTAACTGCTAGGCCATCTCTCCAGCCCCAGAACTGTATCTTTCATCTCACATAATGGGTGCTTGAGAAATGGCCTAGTAAATGTGGTCCATGTGCTTCGTTCTTACTTTTCACTCTTCCCCAAATCTTAGAAGAGCCCCCTGTATCGGGCACGGGGACTCCAGGGCCTCCTGGAGACTAGTTTCTTTCTGAGTGTGAGATCACTGAGGACTTTGGGGTCATATAAGGCCAGTTGGAAGTTGCAGCTCTGCCACTTACCAGCTGTGTGCGACTTTGAGCCCTGATTGCAGCTGCAGGGTGGTTCTGAGGATTAAATGAATGATAAATGCATAACCCAGTTGGTCCAGTGCTCAGAACAGGGAGCTTCAGTACATGACTAAAAAAAGAAGACCTTCCCCCTCTGCTCATTTCTTGCCTAGCTTCAGAGAGCTGGCAGCCTGCCCGCCTGTCTGGTCTCTAGCCTTCAATCATTTTCTTTTTTTCTTTTTTTTTTTTTTTAATTTTATTTATTTTATTTGTGTTTAATGTATTTTCTGCATTGCAAGTTTGTGCACCACGTGTCGTGCAATACCGCGGAGGTCAGAAGAGGGTCTCGGATTCCCCTGGAACTGGAGTTCTCCTGGAATCGGCAGTTCAGACGGCTTCGGCGCCATGTGGGTGCTGGGGATCGAACCCGGGTCCTCTGTAAGAGTGGTCGGTGCTCTTAACCGCTAGGCCATCTCTCCAGCCCCAATCATTTTCTTGACAGTATAGCAATCATGGATCTAGGCCACCCTTCCACTCATCTTTATTCCCTCAGCACCACTGCCCATGGCCTGAGCATCCTCCTAACCTAAGGTGCCTCCACCTATATTTTTCCAATGGATCCCCTCCCCACCCCCAGGTTTCCCTTCACCTGTACTGAGCCCACCAACCCCAGAGCTCAGTCAGAATAGAGTGAGAGCTCCTGGGTTTTCAAGGAGACAGGGGTCACTGAAGCCTGATCTCTGAGTTTCTGTCCTCCCAAAGGACCCCCAACACCCTCTATCCTTGCCCAGAGATGAAAGTGAGTTTCAAATTGTTAAGTTTCACCATGGCAACTTCCCTTATGAGCACCAGAAGCTTTCAAAAATTCTGAGGAAGGAAGATGCTAAAATGCTTAGTGTCCACTCTGCTGCCCAACCTGACACTGCTATACACACTTTGTAGTGGCCACATGGACTGTCTCTTAGCCCTTTGAATCAACGCTGTTTTTTTTTTTTTTTTTTTTAGTCTTTTCGAGACAGGGTCTCCCTGTAGCCCCAGCTGTCCTGGAACTCACTCTGTAGACCAGGCTGGCCTTGAACTCACAAAAATCTGCCTGCCTCTGCCTCCCAAGTGCTAGGATTAAAGGTGTGCACCACCACGCCTGGCTTCAACACTGTTCTTTCTACAAAGTTCCTCAACAGCCAAGGACAAGCAGCTACCTTGCCTTGAGAGCTCTGTCTCTGCTACATGCCTTCCAAGTGACTTGGGTTTTTTTGTTTTTATTATTTTTATCTTATGTGTACGATGTCTTGCCTGCATGTATGTAAAAGTACCCGTGTTATACAATGCCCAAAGAGGTTAGAAAAGGGCATTGGATCCCCTTGGAACTGGATGGTTATTAGCCACCATGTGGGTGCTGAAAATCAGACCCAGGTCCTTTGTGAGAGCAGCCAGTGCTCGTAACTGCTGGCTGAGCCATCTCTCCAGCCCCCTAGGTGACTTGTTTTTTTTAAATATTTTTTTATTTTTTATATGTATGAGTGTTCTGTCAGCATGTAGGTTGGTGCACCTGTGTTGTACAATGCCGCAGAGGTCAGAAGAGGGCATCAGATTCCCCTGGAACTGGAGTTAAAGATGGTTCTTAGCTGCCATGTGGGTGCTGGGAATCGAACCTGGGTCCTCTGCAAGAGCAGTCGGCACTCTTAACCACTGAGCCATCTCTCCAGCCCTTGTTTTTACCCCTCAACTTTTAATCTTGAAATTTGTCTAACCCATCGGACAGTTAAAGAATAGTATGATGCCAGGCATGGTGGCACGTGCCTTTAATCCCAGCAGAGGCAAGCAGATCTCTGTGAGTTCAAGACTAGCCTGGTCTACATAGTGAGTTCCCCCAGGCCAGCTGGGGCTAAAGAGAGACCCTGTCTTAAAAAAGGCCAAAAAAAAAAAAATAGTATGATGAAGATATACATATTCTTGGATTTAAAAAACTAGATTCATTACTTTGCATTTTTGTTATATATTTTCTATATTACACACACATACACACTCTCTCTTTCTGGAACCACTTGAACAGGAATTGCAGGCATCACAACATTGATACAGTATATGTCTCCTAGGACTCCTATATAACCACAAAAGAATGATCATATTTGAGGAATTTAACACTAATATAATAATACCCAGTCTAGGGCTGGAGAGATGGCCTAGCAGGTAAGAGCACCGACTGCTGTTGCAGAGGACCCGGGTTTGATCCCCAGCACCCACATGGCAGCTGAGAACTGTCTGTAACTCCAATTCCAGGATAACTCCAGTTCCAGGGGAATCTGACGCCCTCTTCTGACCTCCAAGGCATTGCACGACACAGGTGCCCAAACCTACATGCAGACAGTACACTCATATAAATAAATAAATAAATAAATAAATAAATAAATAAATAAATAAATAATATCCAGTCTACCAGCAGACTTTCCTATCTGTTCTGAGTATGTCCTTTTAATCTGTTTTTTTTTAATTCGGTTTTATATAATTTTTAATTACATTTTATTCTCTGTGTGTACATGTGTGTAGGCATGTGCCTAGGCATGTGTGTGCCATAGTGTGTGTGTGTGTGGAGTTTCGAGGACAATTTGTGGGAGTTGGTTCTCCCCTCCACCTTGCAGATTCCTGAGCTCAGCCTCCAGTAGTCAGGCCTGGAGCCTGGTCCTTTACTCTCTGATCCATCCTGAAGGCAGGTCCTTTACTCTCTGATTAATCTATTTTTAAATTAGATTCAGGATCTGATCATGGAGCATGAATTCCATTTGCTTGCCATGGAATTCTTATTTATTTATTTTTATTTTTTGGTCTTTTAGAGACAAGGTCTCCCTGTAGCCCCAACTGTCCTGGAACTCACTCTGTAGACCAGGATGGCCTTGAACTCACAAAGATTTGCCTGTCTCTGCCTCCTGATATTTATTTATTTATTTATTTATTTATTTATTTATTTATTTATCTATTGGTATTTTTGAGACAGGGTCTCCCTTGAGTCCCAGCTGGCCTGGAGCTCGCTATATAGACTAGGCTGGCCTTGAACTCACAGAGATCTGCCTGCCTCTGCCTCCCGAGTGCTGGGATTAAAGATGTGAGCACACCCAGCACTAAAGATGGTTCTTAGGGCATGGTATCGTTCGCCTTTAATCCTAGCACTCTGAGGCAGAGGCAGGCAGATTTCTGTGAGTTCAAGGTCAGCCTGGTCTACAGGGTGAGCTCCAGGCCAGCTAGGACTAAAGGAAACCCTGTCTCAAAAAGATTTAAAAAAAAAATCAAAAAATAAATAAAGATGGTTCTTAGCCACCATGTGGGTGCTGGAATCGAACCCAGGTCCTCTTCAAAAGCAGTCAGTACTCTTCACCTCTGAGTCATCTCTCCAGCTCAGAGTTTTTCTACTTTAATCTAGACAACATCCCTACTTTTGTTTCTTTCTTTTTTTAATGATAGAGATGCCTTTTTATGATAGAGAGGCCAATAGTCAGCCAGGTGTGGTGCCACACACCTTTAATTGCAGAGGCAGGTGGATCTCTAAGATTGAGGCCAGCCTAGTCTACATAGAGAGTTCTAGGCCAGCTGGGGCTACAGGGAAAGACTTTGTCTTAAAAAAAAAAAAAAGAGGTCAGTAGTCTTAAAATATCCACAGACTGGATTTACTGATTATTTTGGCTTTGTTCAGGTTGACACGCTGTTCTACCCTCTGATCATATTGGGAGTCATTTCATGTCTGTTTGTCTTATCATCAATAATGCTGTTGATTCACTTGAGAAAAGTTGTGTCCCCACATCTCTTCATTATGGTTATTTTCATTTTTGTTTTACTTAGCTCTTTTGAGATAAGGTCTGTCTGTGTTGGTCAGACCAGCATCCCGAGGTTCAATTGATTACCTTGTCAGCTTCCCAAGTGCTGAGACATCATCAAGTGTCTACCACTGAATCCAGCTTTATAAAGCTACTTTTATTTTTTCATTATGCTGGATATAGAACCCTGAGCCCTGTGCATGAAAGACAAGCACTCTGCCACTGAGCCAATCTTTGTGGGTTTTTTGTTGTTGTTCTTTGTTTGTTTGTTTTTGGTATTTTTGAGACAGGGTCTCCTTGTAGCCCCAGCTGGCCTGGAACTCCCTCTGTAGACCAGGCTGCACTTGAACTCACAGAGATCCATCTGCCTCTGTCTCCCAAGTGCTGCGATTAAAGGCATGTGCCACCACTCCCGGCCCTGCCAATCTTTGGTTTTTATAAGACCCAGGCTGGCCTTAAATTCATAATCTTCCTCAGCCTCCAGACTGCTAGGATTACAGACAGGCATGGGTCCCCATGTCTTGTGAAGATATTTTTAAATATGTGTGATTAATAAGTAATCTGTGGAAGATACTTGGTATTCACTGAAGATCTTTGCCTGAACCCAACTTTACACCTATGGTCACAAAGTGATGCCTTGTAATCATTGCTTCTACCTATGTCAGCTGCAAGTCACCTGGATCACTCATTCAGATTTAAATTTGCTGTTACTTCTTTGTAGAAGCCTAGACTCAGATCTTGCTCATCCTGCCAGGGTCAAGATTCTCCTTATCTCCTCTGGGAACTCCCTTCCCTCATTACACTTGTTGCAATTGCAATTTTTGTGTAATTATTTAATATCAGGTTCCCAATCAATGTTCACTAAATGCACCATGAAAATAAGCCGGGGGGCTGAAGAGATAGCCTAGTGGTTAAGAGCAACGACTGCTCTTGCAGAGGACCCAGGTTCGATCCCCAGCACCCACATGGCAGCTAAGAACCATCTGTAACTCCAATTCCAGGAGAACTCCAGTTCCAGGGGAATCTGACACCCTCTTCTGACCTCCACAGCATTGCACGACACGGGTGCACAAACCTACATGCACACAGTACATTCATACACATACGAAAATAAATAAAATTAAAAAAGAAAAACAAGAAAATAAGCCAGATGTAGTGGCGCATGCTGCTGGGGCAGACACACACACACACACACACACACACACACACACACACAAATCTCTGTGAATTCAAAGCTAGGTCTACAGGGTCTACATAGTGAGCTCCAGGACAGCTGGGGCTGCAGGGAGACCTTGTCTCAAAAATACAAGAAAGAGGGGCTGGAGAGATGGTTCAGCGGTTGGGAGCACCAGCTGCTCTTGCAGAGGACCCGGTTTGATTCCCAGCACTCACATGGTGTCTAAGAACCGTCTTTAATTCCAGTTCCAGGGGAATCTGATGCCCTCTTCTGACCTCCGAAGCATTGCACGACATGGGTGCACCTACCTACATGCAGACAGTACACTAAAAAAAAAAAACAAAAAAAACCAAGAATAAAGAAAATGAACTATTTTTGTCACTGTCAAGTTCCAAGCCCAACACCCAGAGTCTAGAGTCTAGTAACTGCTTTCTCACTCTATCTCTGTCTCTCCTCTCCTCTTTATTCCCCCTGCCAAAGTGTACGTTACGTGCAAGCGAGTGCGTGTGTGTGTGTGTGTGTGTGTGTGTGTGTGTGTGTGTGTGTATGCAAGCTGGAAATTGAGCCTAGGGCCTCACACATCCTAGGAAAACACTTTACCACTAATCTATATCCACAGTCTCATATTTATTGAATAAATGGGTACAAAACCCCAACTCTTCTCTCACTTGGGAGGACAGAACAAGATTCCTGCTGTCCCGTCAAACCCTAATTTCTTGTTTGCTACGATGGTGTATAGGGGACAGAAGCTTTGTGCTCTGTTCTGAGCCTTCGACTGTGTCTACATATTTGGGAATGGGGAATCCTAGACCAGGGGAACCATAAGTGAGGACAGGCCTTGCAAAGTATACAAGGACGTTCTTGATGGTGCTCACTCATGATAATACACACACACACACACACACACACACACACTCACTGTGGTGACACACAAACTCACACTCACACTGAAGCTTTTTATTTTTACTTCATAGGGACTTAACTCTCTTCCTTGTCCTCTTCCATTCATTCTGGAAATATTCATTCATTCATTCATTCATTCATTTTGGTCAACATCTCACTAGGCAGTCCATGAAGGCCTCAGTCTTGTTGCCTGAGGAATCTCAAGTACTGAGATTACAGGCATGCACCACCAAGCCCAGCCAGCCAACAACTGTTTATTGGGGAACTTCTCTGTGCCAGGTGGTACCCAAGTGTGGTGTTGGGGTAGCGCTTCTTCCCCTGGCCCTGCAGATTGGAATGACTCTATCCTTAAAAACCCACATGATGGTCAGGTGTGGCAGTACATCCCCGTAATCCCATCCCTCAGGAGGTTGAGGTTGAGACAGGAGAATTACTGATTTTGAAGCCAGCATGGGCTATATACTGAGTTTCAGGCCAGCCTGGGCTACAAAGTAGGGCTGTTTCTCAAAAAAAAAAAGGTGTGGGGGAGAACACACACACATACTCCCAAGTATGGAGATTGTTACCTTGGGAAAGATCCATATTGAGTTGAAATTCCTTAGAGCTCTTTCATAGTTTAACATTCTTTTTAATTTCTTTCTTTTGTCTTTTTGAGACAGGGTCTCCCTATAGCCCCAGCTGGCCTGGAACTCACTCTGTAGACCAGGTTGGCCTTGAACTCAGAGAGATCTGCCTGCCTCTGCCTCATGAGTGCTAGGATTAAAGGCTTGCGCCACCATGCCCAGCTTAAAGACGGTTTTTGGTTGCCATGTGGGTGCTAGAAATCAAACCTGGGTGCTCTGCAAGAGTAGTTGGCACTCTTAACTGCTGAACCATCTGTCCAGCCCCAGTTTAGCATTTTTTTTTTAAATTTTTTTATTAATTTTATTTATTTCTGTATGTGTATGAATGTACTGTCTGCATGCAAGTCTGTGCACCCATGTCCTTCAATGCCATGGAGGTCAGAAGAGGGTCTCGGATTCCCCTGGAACTGAAATTCTCCTGGAATTGGAGTTTCAAATGGTTCTCGGCCACCATGTGGGTGCTGGGGATCGAACCCAGGTCCTCTGTAAGAGCGGTCGGTGTCGGTGCTCTTAACCACTAGGCCATCTCTCCAGCCCCCAGTTTAGCATTCTTTAAAACATTTTGGGTCACTTCATGTTGGATTTTTTTTTTTTTTTCGAGACAGGGTCTCCCTGTAGCCCCAACTGTCCTGGAACTCACTCTGTAGACCCAGGCTGGCCTTGAACTCAGAGAGATCTGCCTGCCTCTGCCTCCTGACTGCTAGGATTAAAGGCTTGCACCACCATGCCCAGCTTAAAGACGGTTTTTGGCTGCCATGTGGGTGCTAGGAATCAAACCTGGGTCCTCTGCAAGAGTAGTTGGCACTCTTAACTGCTGAACCATCTGTCCAGCCCCAGTTTAGCATTCTTTTTTTTAAATTTTTTTATTAATTTTATTTATTTCTGTATGTGTATGAATGTACTGTCTGCATGCAAGTCTGTGCACCCGTGTCGTGCAATGCCTTGGAGGTCAGAAGAGGGTCTCGGATTCCCCTGGAACTGAAATTCTCCTGGAATTGGAGTTTCAAATGGTTCTCGGCCACCATGTGGGTGCTGGGGATCGAACCCAGGTCCTCTGTAAGAGCGGTCGGTGTCGGTGCTCTTAACCACTAGGCCATCTCTCCAGCCCCCAGTTTAGCATTCTTTAAAACATTTTGGGTCACTTCATGTTGGATTTTTTTTTTTTTTCGAGACAGGGTCTCCCTGTAGCTCCAACTGTCCTGGAACTCACTCTGTAGACCCAGGCTGGCCTTGAACTCACAAAGATCTGCCTGCCTCTGCCTCCCAAGTGCTAGGATTAAAGACATGCTCCACCACACCCGGCTCATGTTATTTTTCATGCATATTGCTTCTAAGTGACCTAATGAAGTCCTGGTACCAGGCTTCCCATCCAGGACTTCAGGATGGGGCAGACCTGGTCCTGCCCCAGGGGTCAATGAAGTGAAGGGACAGATGGGCAGCAGTAGTCACGGGGTGGCTATGCTACCTACACAGGGCAGGCACCTGGCCTACCCTGGACGAATTTTGGGATCCCCTGGGTTAATCTTTATTTGTATTGCTAGAGCAAGGGCTGGGGGTTGACATTCTAGGGCTCAGCATCTCCCCAGGCTTGCCAGCAAGAGAGAGCTTGAAGGGGAAGTGGCTAGAAAGAGGTCTGAAGATAGATGGTTTGAGAGTGAGGTGGGTGGGCATGCTCGTGAATCAGGAGGGCAGTACCTCCTGTGGGTCTTATACTGAGGGCTTAGGGAAACATGAGCATATCTGATTCTGGAAGTGTCTCCTGATGTGGGGATACTGGGAACACTGGGGCCTTCTTTTATCTTTTGCTACTTTCTCTCTTGTTCCTGTCCCTTCTAGTTCTCGGACATTTTCTTCAACTGTCCTTTTTCAGTGTTCTCAGGAAAGGGTCTGATGTCTCAGACCATGACAGTAACCCATGCCCTGTCATAGGGAGAGGGATGGCTGTGGAGAAAGGGACTTGTGGCGATCTGGCTTCTTCTGAAGCACTGAATCAGCACCTCCGACCACTGAAAGGAGCAGGGCTTTGGCATGGGGTGGGGATAGGGTACTAGATTTGGGAGCCATGCAAAGAGGCTGGGAAAAAATGAGTGGGGCTAGCCTGGGCTCCTGCTGAACATGTCGCTGTCTCCCCAGCTCCCAAAATGGTGATGAAACCGGCACCTGGCCCAACAACCAGTTTGACACAGAGATGCTGCAAGCCATGATCTTGGCCTCTGCCAGCGGTAAGTGGTACCACGGGAGTGGGGAGATGGGAGATGGGGGTGTGGGGGAGCTGCTGTACCAGAGCCAGCCTGGGTATAGACTTGGTATCGTATCAGTCTGTGTGGTTTCTCTGGATCTGGCAGCTGGTCTTGAAAGAAATAGAGGCAGGCAGAAGACTAGCCAAAGGATTAGGGAGATCTCAGATGCCCAGAGCAGAGCAAACAAAATGTAGGGGTGGCAGGTACGAGTCTGCCTCTGAGCTGGGTGTGGTGGCACATACCTGTAATCTCAGCATTCAGTAGACTGAGGCAGAGGGATTGACATGAATTGAAGGCCAGTCTGGGCTGTAGAGCCCAGAATAGTCAGGGCTACAAATCACAGTTGTGCCTCTAAAAATCCAAACCAAACAAATGAAGAAGTCTGACTCTGAGAGACACAGGTTGAGTCCTAGTTCTGCCCTTGCTGTCTTTGGGACTTTGATCAGTTTGCTCATTCTTCTTGAATTTTAGTCTTTTCAGCCAAGAAAACGGGGACAGCAACCTCAACAGGTTATTATGAAGATTAAAGGAGATGCACAGAGTGTGGTACTTGGCCTGGCACCTGCTCGATCCCCATTAGTGGGTGTGGAGGGTCCAGGACAGAGAAGTCACTCTTTTCTGCTGCCTTCACCTCCAGACTAGGACTGTAGTCTTCCTACATGGCTAACAAAGAATCTTGGTCATGATAGAGACGTTTGGCTAGTTAGTGTTGGTGGATCAAGAATCACTGGAGTCCTGAGCGGGGAAGCACAGTGTTATTAGCACTTAAGAGCACAGGCTTTGGGGGCTGGAGAGATAGCCTGGTGGTTAAGAGCACCGACTGCTCTTGCAGGGGACCCGGGTTCGATCCCCAGCACCCACTTGGCGGCTAAGAACCGTCTGTAACTCCAATTCCAGAAGAACTCCAGTTCCAGGGGAATCCGAAGACCCTCTTCTGACCTCCGCGGCATTGCACGACACGGGTGCACAAACCTGCATGCAGACAGTACATTCATGCACATACAAAAATAAATAAAATTAAAAAAAAAAAGAGCACAGGCTTTGGAGGCCAGCCAATCTGAGTTCAAATCCTGGCGCTACTATTTAGATATGAAGCCTTAGATAAGTTATTAAGCCCCTCTGGGCCTCAGTTTCACTTATGAAATATTAATAGGTTTCATTATTCTATTATGAGGGTCAAATATAAGGCCCTCAGCACAGGCCTGGCAGAGAGTAATTATAGTACATAGTGTTATAATTGATTAATCATTATCTTTATTGACCTATAGGGACAAAAAGAAAAATAGAATAATTTTTTTTTCTGGAGACAAGTAGCCTAAGCTAGCCTCAAACTTGATGTGTAGCTGAGGATAACCTTGAACTTCTGATCCTCCTGCCTCTGCCTCCTGAATGTTGAGATTATAGACATGTATCATCATGCCTGGCTTATATGGTACTAGGGATGGAACCCAGGTCTTCATGAATGCTGGGCAAGCCCTCTACAAACTGAGCTACATCCCCATTCCAGAATTAAAATGCCACAATCAAATCGATTATTTTGTATTTTAATCCAAAAAATTAAAAGGCTGGAGAGATGGCTCAGCAATTAAGATCACTGGCTTCTTGCAGAAGACCTAGGTTCAAATCCTAGCACCCACATGGCTGCTAGCCGCCATCTATAACTCCAGTTCCAAGGGATCCGACACACTCTTCTGACCTCCATGGGCATTTCACAATATGGGTGCCCTTACATACATGCAGGCGATACATTCATACACATAAAATAAAAATGAATTTAAAAAGAATAAACAGTAAGAATCCAATGCCTGTTAATCAGGACTAGCTTCTGAACAGGAACCAGAATCTACTGGAAGGGTGCAGAGGATCAAGCATGTTGCTCATGAACACAGCTGGAGGACTGGTAGGTAGACAGCCAGGGAAGCATCCTTATGATCATGCCAGGACTTCATTTCAGTTAATCCTCTGGACTCTGCTGGGCAGCTGTGGTCACTCACATTGACACAGGGAGGATATGAAATGCCAGTTGCCCCAAGGTTCCCAGAACTGCACGATGTGATTCTAACTCAGCTCTTCTCCCAAGTTCATGGTTTTTGTTTTGTTTTGTTTTGTCTTTTTGAGACAGGGTCTCCCTATAGCCCCAGCTGGCCTGGAACTCACTCTGTAGACCAGGCTGGCCTTGAACTCACAGAGATCCGCCTGCCTCTGCTTCCCAAGTGCTAGGATTAAAGGCGTGCGCCACCACACCTGGCATGTTTTTTTTCTACCACAGTGATTGTCAGGTTTTACATCTAGCCTCAGCTGACTGAGCCTGGTGGTACGTGCTTTTAATCCCAGCACTTGGGAGACAGAGCCAGGAGGATCTTTGTGAGTTTAAGCCAGCCTTGTCCACACAGCAAGTTTCAAGACAGCCGAGGCTACATAGTGAGATCATGTCTTGAGAAACCAACAATAATAACAAAAGGATCCAGCTCCTGTTTCCCTCTTAGTTTGCTAGTCCTAGAGTCTGAATTCCTCCTGATGTTTCCTGCATTTTTGTCACCGAGTAGGGTTGCCAGATGAAATCTTAAGAGGCTCCAATGAAATAGGATTTCAGATAAACAACTGCATATTTTAAGTACACCTTGAAATGTCGCAGAAGACAAACTATTAAAAAAATTCTCAGTGTTTACCTCAAACTGAAATATAAATAGACATCAATCATTTTAATTTGATATGATCTAGTAATTGTACCCTAGATGTCTGTGAGAATGAATGGGGCCAGGCTTACGGCTGATGAAAGGACAGGAAGGGACAGGTGATGGGCCTGTCAGCCCCTTAGGGCCAGGCTGGGATCTTGGGGAGGAGCGCTGTGGATGGCTGGGCCTGGGGAGTTGCCAAGTCCAGCTCTAGCGGGAAGTAAACAGGTCTTTTTTGCTATTGTGGCCTTGGGTCCTAAGGCCAGAAAGCAGACTTTTCAGCCTAAATCCAGATGCTAAAAACAGACATGGGAGCAGTATTCATGGCCCAAAACCCTCCCAGACGGCCTCCCTGGAGCAGGGCCATGGCTGCATGCAAGCTCCCTGTCAGGGCTCCACCTCTCTGGCCCACACAGGGCCTGACCCAAGGCTGAGCCTGGGCTCTGGGGAACCGACTCCAGGGTGGGTGGAGGTGGCAGGGTCAGGCCCTGCTCTCACTTTCACACCCACTTCTTAGCCCCAGAGCTCTAGAGGCTCCTCGAGCTGAGTCCGGCCTGGCCTGGCCCTGGTGGCTGCGGAGAGGAGAAGGGAGGAAACTTTGAGAGGGTTTTAAATAAAGACTTGGTGTGTGTGTTTGGTGGGTGGGGGAGGGGGGGTTGCCCAAAGGAGGCTGCAGTTTGCAGCCCCGCCAGCTTTGTGCTAGCTGCATCGGCTCTTCTCTGGCTATTTCGAAGTCTGCTGGCTTGGGCTGGTTAACGGACCAGGACAGGGTGGTAATGAGACTGGAACTGGTGGGGAGGCCAGCACCCCTTCTGCAGCTGAAAGAGGTCCGGGTGTTTTCTCTTTGCATTTCTAAGTCTACGTCTTCTGGAACTCATAGAAAATCCGGGCCCAAGCTATCTTGGAGGTAGGAAATAGAGGCAAGGGCCATTGAAGTACAGGCAGTCAGACCAAAGCTGTCAATCCATCTTCTTTACTCAAATTCAGAGATGAGAAAGCTGAGGCCCGGTGATACAGGATGTGGGATAAGTTTACGTAGCCCCTTAATGGTGGGGCTGATGGGCAGAATTCCAGTGTGGGTGCTTCAATCTGCATTCCTCATCTTCTCTTCCTTCCTTGTCCAGCACAGAATCCCACAAAGCGGGACCATGCTCTGTAGCTTCCAGCCATTTGCATGCGTGTAGGATGCGGCTGGCCCGGCTCTTTGTCACTCAGGTGTACTTCCCAGTCCCTCCACACTCCTTTCTTACACTTACTGTGGGCTCCAGCAGAAGCAGCTCTCCTCACTTGATGTCCCTACATGCTTCTTCCTAAGTCCCTAAATCACTTTGGAATCCTGGGTCCTTGAAGCTGCCTGCACCTTGGGCTGGTCGCATTCCTTCCCCGGGCCTGGGGAGACTGGATGTAGCCTGCTGCTGGAAGGGGTGAGGCTGGGGGAGGGGGCGGCCCTTCGAGAGGACCTCACTCCCTCCTGGAGTTAATTAGGGCAAAGTCAACAAATGAAAGGGCTCAGAAAGACCGGAGGAAGTGGGAAGCTCCTCCCTCCCACCCGGGCCTTCTTCCTGTCCACTGAAGGCCCTCAGCTCTTGGACTTGGAGCCTGGAAAGGGAGGGCTGTGAAAACTCAGACACCAGGGTGTGGAGGCAGAGAGACCCAGGCGCACCTCTGCTCTTCCTTTTTCATGCCCTCCCCCTCTTACCGGGCACTGGAAATATTTCCTGCCTCTATTTCTCAATCCCTGGTTTACGTCCCAGAATTACTCAGCCTCTCCACTTTTAGTCACTCTGTCTACAAGGCTCCAGGGTCTAGGGTGGGGGCAGAAGGAGGATAGGAGGTGAACTCTCCAGCCTTTTGGCCAGGCTAGGCAGGGCCTTCCTAACTCTTTGTTTGCCACACCATAGAGTGTTTCAGGGTCCCCAGCAGGGAATCTAAAAGCCAAACTTCTGTTTCCCTCTCCACCACCATCTCCAGCCAGGGATAACAGGGTGGATGGTGACACTGAAGGGGCAGCAGTGGCCAGCGTTTACTGAGCACTTGTCAAGTGCCAGGGCACTGGGTGTCTGTCTCATTAATCTTCACGGAACCCCCATGAAAGCATGTCTATGCTTAGGCTTCCATCCTGGATTTAGAACATCTGCACATCTTTTACCATACAGATTAAGCCCCAATTTGTGCCTCTGTGTGGTGAAAGTTGGCCTAGCGGGACTCTGAGTCACCTACTTCAGACACTCTGAGCCCTTATCTGTGTAGTACTTAAGATACCTGCATCCAGGATTGCTATCTCAGTCTCCTGGAGATTGGGGCATCCCTCTCCTGCCCACCTCCTTTGCCCTAAGATAACAGAGATGAGGTCCAGGCTAGAGGCAGTGGTAAAGCTACGTACAGCTTCTACTTGGATACACCTAGGCCTGCGTCCCACTGTAACACATATAATTTGTTATTGGCTTTCTCTCTGCTCCTTATATGTAAAGTAAAGACAGTACCACATGCCTGATTGAGGGTTGTGTTGAGTCAAATGCTGTCAAGGAGCAAATGCAAACAGGCCTGATGGCCAGTGCCTATAACCACAGCATTCAGAGCCAGCTAGCAAGACTTTATCTCAGCAAACAAAGGGCTGAAAATACAGCTCACTGCTAACCACTTGTCTAGTGTGTGCAATGCCCTCGGCCTCAGTTGGATCCCTAGCACCAGGAGTAAAGCAAAAACAGGAAAAAAAAAAAAAAAACGCTTATGTTGGGTGAACATGATAGCACATACCTATAATTCCAGTACTCAGGAGGCAGAGGCAGGAAGATTTTTCAGTTCAAGGCCAGCTTGGGTGAGACTTTGCCTCAAAAATCCAAGGGCTCCCTACACCTAGAGTTCAAAAGTATGAAGTTAGGGATGGGTAGAGAGGTGGGGATGAGATCTGAGAGGAGCTAGGGGAGTGAATATGATCAAACTATATCAGATGACATTCTCAAAGAATTAAAAACAAAAAAATCAACAACAAATAAAAAAGCACAACTAAAGGCTGGGTTGTGGATGTAGCTCAGTTGGTAGAGTGCTTGCCTAGCATGCACAAATCCAGTCACATCCCAAACATTACATAAACCCAGCATGTAGCACACTCCTAGAATCTGAGCCCTTGGAAGGTAAAGGCAGGAGGATCAGAAGGTCAAGGCCATCCTCTTCTACATTGTGAATTTGAGGCCAGCCTGGGCTACATGAGATCTTGTCACAAACAGAAAAAAACAAGAGCTGAAGATGTAACTGAATACAGTACTTGTCTAGCATGTACAAGGGTTTGAGTTTAATTCCCACCACCACACCAATGGACATATGTACACACACATAAATGAAAGAACAGGTGCAGCATTCCTGCAAATACATTAATAGCAGAACCTATACTGTGTGCCAGGCACTGGTTAGAGAAGACAGATGTACAACCACAGTCTAGTGTGGAAATCAGAGGCAAGTATTTGAAAGCCAGTATTTATTTATTTATTTATTTATTTATTTAGACAGGATCCCCCATTCCCAGCTGGCCTGGAACTTGCTATGTAGACCAGGGTGGCCTCCATCTCACAGAAATATGCCTGTCTCTGCCTCCTGAGTGCTGGGATTAAAGGCATGTGTCACCATGCCTGGTGGATTCCACCTTAAGAGAAATTCTAGCTAGCATGTTTTGAACACCCACCATCCACCAAGCAATATTTTAAGTGGGAAATTTCTCATTCAACCTTCACCAAAACCAGAAGTATTTACCTTCGTTTTATAGATTAGGAAACTAAGGCAAGCGAGGGAGGTTTGGTGGACTTGCTGCTGAGGATCACCCTAAGAGCTGGGAATCAAACCTATGTTTTTGTCAGTCTTGACTTCTCCCTCCTGGATGGAGACTACCTTGATGAGCGTTGTATTCCCAGTGTTCAGAATGGTCTGGGTCCAAGGTGCTTTAAAGGTTTTTATGAACTGCAGTATAAGGGAGTCGTTGCCCACATCTACTGACTGTTTTTCTTCGGCCCTGCAGAAGCTGCTGATGGAAGTTCAACTCTGGGAGGGGGCGCTGGCACCATGGGCTTGAGTGCCCGCTACGGACCCCAGTTCACCCTGCAGCATGTTCCTGACTACCGCCAGAATGTCTACATTCCTGGAAGCAATGCCACACTAACCAACGCAGCCGGCAAGCGGGATGGCAAGGCTCCAGCAGGTGGAAACGGCAACAAGAAGAAGTCGGGCAAGAAAGAAAAGAAGTAATAGGGAGGCCAGGCCTCAAGCCGCAGGCGGCCTCCCTCCCCAACCAGCCCAGCTCATCCTTATTTGTACCCAGGCCTCAGAATTTCAGGGCTCACCCCAGAATACTGGTAGGGGCCAAGGCCATGCTCCCCGTTGGGAAACAGAAACAAGTGCCCAGTCAACACCCCCCTCTCTGCCCCTAGGGGGTTGAATATGCAAAGGGAGTTCTGTTGGGAACCCCCGTCCAATCAGTTATTGTACCCACACGGGTAGTGGGGTTAGTGTAGACACCAAGAACCATGTCACACACCCTTTAGTTACAGATGAACTCCTTCATCCTCCAACTCAATCAGGCCCATCCATCCCCTACCTCCCTTCTCCTCACCATACCCACTCCATCAGAATCCTTCTCTTAAGCAAGGTAGTTGAGCTCTTGGGTAACAGGTGACCCAAAGAGGCTCATAGTTCTGAAGAGCTGGGAAGAGTATTAGAACTAACTGTTCAGCTACTCCTTCAGTTCAACTGTACCCCAAAGCATGGTTTGGTGCCAGTCTTTTCACCCCCGGCTAGAGCCTGAAACCAATGCTTAAGTTTTGGGGGACATAGTCACCACCCCCATGGTACTGATGCTTGCTGGATTGGAGGAAGGCATTTTGCTACCAAGCCTCTTCTCAATGCCTGGGGACCAGTCTTTTGTTTTTCATTGTTTGATGTTCCCACTGCATGCTGTGACTTCCCTACACCTCAAAGAAGAGACTCCTTTGCATGTCTGGAGATAGTAGGGGTGGTAAGATAAAGGGAAGTGGGTGTGTGAGGATTTGGAGGGGGATACTCTGGACAAAACTTAACCTGTAAATGGGGTCTTGCAGGGGCTCTGTGTGTCCCTAGGGTACCAATCCCCAAATTCTAGCCATAGACACCAGGCCAGACCCCTCCAACCCAGTTCAACCTAGGCAGCCAGCTTGGGGTGAGCTACAAGGACCAATGGATTTAAACTGGCATTTCAATCCAAGGAAGCTCTGAATGGATTTAGGACCAGATCCCCAGAGAGAAAAAAGGGGTATCTGTGTGTTCTGGATACTCCAGAGGTGCCCCCAGTGGGGAGGGTCAGTGAACTCCAGCAGGGAGGCCCAGGGAGACCATTCTTGGTCCCTGGGTCAAGTCAAGGAGCTAGAGTAAGGGACCAAGTGGCCATAATGTCTCAGTCCATAGTGGGGCTTTTCCACAGGCCCCTGAAGTCCTCCTGCCCTTCACCTTACCAGATGCCACTGGTTCGTCTCTGTGAAGGCCACTGCCCAGATCCCCAGGCCGCTCCCTAGTGGCCAGAGACTGGTTAAAGTCCCCCAGTGCCTCCTTGTGCATAGACCTTCCTTTGCCCACAGGCTTCTTTCTATCCCGCCCTCCCCACCCCCGTTCATCCATGGGGACTGCAGGAGGACCCCCTCCCCCCCAGCCCTTACAAGTAGTGTAGCGCCCCCTCCCCTGGCTGGTATAGAATAGCCAATAGTGTAGTGTGGTGTGCTTGTACGTGATGGCGAGTGGGCAGCGGGCGGTGGGCTGTGCGCAGCCATCTGTCCTTGAATCTGAATCTGCCTGTGGCTGCCCGTGCTGTATTTTGTGCTGTGTCAACACGCTGTGGCGACCCCGTCCCCTGTACTGACTCCTCTATAAGAGCTTCTCTGCATAGTCACGTAGCTCCTACCCCATCCCCTTCCTATATCTCACGCAAGTTTTATACTCTAATATTTATATGGCTTTTTCTTCGAAAAAAATAAAATAAAAAGGTTTCTTCTGAAAGGCTGAAATGGAACTCTTAACGTGTGGATGGAGTGATGAGAGGTTTGTCCTGGAGTAAAACTCAAGAGCCCATAATTTGCATCTTGGTTCTATGTCACTGAGGTCTAGATCTGATTTTGTAATCTGTGTGTGTGTGTGTGTGTGTTTTTTATATGACCCTCCAATATGGCTGCGCATGCTTCTACCCTGGTGCCTCTTTAATAACGTGCGATGGGCTGTAATGGTGCTTGTGGATCTGTATGCGGTGGAGCTGTGTGCCGGCTTGAGGGTGCACCGTGGGGGTGGGGAGTTTGAGTGCGTGAGCAATTGAGAAAATTCATGCTCCTGGCTGTCTCCAGGCAGAAAAGGAGACCCTGCTCTGTTCCGGTGGGGAGGTGGGGGGGGGGAACCGACGCAGGGGGGGGGGGGGGCAGGGTCAGGCCCTGCTCTCACTTTCACACCCACTTCTTAGCCCCAGAGCTCTAGAGGCTCCTCGAGCTGAGTCCGGCCTGGCCTGGCCCTGGTGGCTGCGGAGAGGAGAAGGGAGGAAACGGGAGAGGGTTTTAAAATAAAGACTTGGTGGGCGTGGTGGGGGGGGGGGGGGGGGGGGGAGGGGGGTGCCCAAAGGAGGCTGCAGTTTGCAGCCCCGCCAGCTTTGTGCTAGCTGCATCGGCTCTTCTCTGGCTATTTCGAAGTCTGCTGGCTTGGGCTGGTTAACGGACCAGGACAGGGTGGTAATGAGACTGGAACTGGTGGGGAGGCCAGCACCCCTTCTGCAGCTGAAAGAGGTCCGGGGGTTTTCTCTTTGCAGCTAAGTCTACGTCTCTGGAACTCATAGAAAATCCGGGCCCAAGCTATCTTGGAGGTAGGAAATAGAGGCAAGGGCCATGTGAAGTACAGGCAGTCAGACCAAAGCTGGTCAATCCATCTTCTCTTACCAAATTCACAGATGAGAAAGCTGAGGCCCGGGATACAGGATGTGGGATAAGGTTACGTAGCCCCTTAATGGTGGGGCTGATGGGCAATTCCAGTGTGGGTGCTTCAATCTGGCATTCCGTCCTCTTATCTCTCTCTCTTCCTTCCTTGTCCAGCACAGAATCCCACAAAGCGGGACCATGCTCTGTAGCTTCCAGCCATTTGCATGCGTGTAGGATGCGGCTGGCCCGGCTCTTTGTCACTCAGGTGTACTTCCCAGTCCCTCCACACTCCTTTCTTACACTTACTGTGGGCTCCAGCAGAAGCAGCTCTCCTCACTTGATGTCCCTACATGCTTCTTCCTAAGTCCCTCCTAAGTCCCTAAATCACTTGGAATCCTGGGTCCTTGAACTGCCTGCACCTTGGGCTGGTCGGCATCCTTCCCCGGGCCTGGGGGAGACTGGATGTAGCCTGCTGCTGGAAGGGTGAGGCTGGGGGAGGGGGCGGCCCTTCGAGAGGACCTCACTCCCTCCTGGAGTTAATTAGGGCAAAGTCAACAAATGAAAGGGCTCAGAAAGACCGGAGGAAGTGGGAAGCTCCTCCCTCCCACCCGGGCCTTCTTCCTGTCCACTGAAGGCCCTCAGCTCTTGGACTTGGAGCCTGGAAAGGGAGGGCTGTGAAAACTCAGACACCAGGGTGTGGAGGCAGAGAGGGACCCAGGCGCACCTCTGCTCTTCCTTTTTCATGCCCTCCCCCTCTTACCGGGCACTGGAAATATTTCCTGCCTCTATTTCTCAATCCCTGGTTTACGTCCCAGAATTACTCAGCCTCTCCACTTTTAGTCACTCTGTCTACAAGGCTCCAGGGTCTAGGGTGGGGGCAGAAGGAGGATAGGAGGTGAACTCTCCAGCCTTTTGGCCAGGCTAGGCAGGGCCTTCCTAACTCTTTGTTTGCCACACCATAGAGTGTTTCAGGGTCCCCAGCAGGGAATCTAAAAGCCAAACTTCTGTTTCCCTCTCCACCACCATCTCCAGCCAGGGATAACAGGGTGGATGGTGACACTGAAGGGGCAGCAGTGGCCAGCGTTTACTGAGCACTTGTCAAGTGCCAGGGCACTGGGTGTCTGTCTCATTAATCTTCACGGAACCCCCATGAAAGCATGTCTATGCTTAGGCTTCCATCCTGGATTTAGAACATCTGCACATCTTTTACCATACAGATTAAGCCCCAATTTGTGCCTCTGTGTGGTGAAAGTTGGCCTAGCGGGACTCTGAGTCACCTACTTCAGACACTCTGAGCCCTTATCTGTGTAGTACTTAAGATACCTGCATCCAGGATTGCTATCTCAGTCTCCTGGAGATTGGGGCATCCCTCTCCTGCCCACCTCCTTTGCCCTAAGATAACAGAGATGAGGTCCAGGCTAGAGGCAGTGGTAAAGCTACGTACAGCTTCTACTTGGATACACCTAGGCCTGCGTCCCACTGTAACACATATAATTTGTTATTGGCTTTCTCTCTGCTCCTTATATGTAAAGTAAAGACAGTACCACATGCCTGATTGAGGGTTGTGTTGAGTCAAATGCTGTCAAGGAGCAAATGCAAACAGGCCTGATGGCCAGTGCCTATAACCACAGCATTCAGAGCCAGCTAGCAACTTTATCTCAGCAAACAAAGGCTGAAAATACAGCTCACTGCTAACCACTTGTCTAGTGTGTGCAATGCCCTAGCGGCCTCAGTTGGATCCCTAGCACCAGGAAGTAAAGCAAAACAGGAAAAAAAAAAAAAAAAAAAAAAACGCTTATGTTGGGTGAACAGATAGCACATACCATCATTCCAGTACTCAGGAGGCAGAGGCAGGAAGATTTTTCAGTTCAAGGCCAGCTTGGTGGAGCGTTTGCCTCAAAAATCCAAGGGCTCCCTACACTAGCAGTTCAAAAGTATGAAGTTAGGGATGGGTTAGAGAGTTGGGGATGAGATCTGAGAGAGAGCTAGGGAGTGAATATGATCAAAACAAACTATATCAGATGACCTTCTCAAAGAATTATAAAAAAACAAAAATCAACAACAAATAAAAAAGCACAACTAAAGGCTGGGTTGTGGATGTAGCTCAGTTGGTAGAGTGCTTGCCTAGCAATGCACAACTCCAGTCACATCCCAAACATTACATAAACCCAGCATGTAGCACACTCCTAGAATCTGAGCCCTTGGAAGGTAAAGGCAGGAGGATCAGAAGGTCAAGGCCATCCTCTTCTACATTGTGAATTGAGGCCAGCCTGGGCTTACATGAGATCTTGTCACAAAACAGAAAAACAAGAGCTGAAGATGTAACTGAATACAGTACTTGTCTAGCATGTACAAGGGTTTGAGTTTTAATAATTTCCCACCACCACCCAATGGACATATGTACACACAACATAAATGAAAGAACAGGTGCAGCATTCCTGCAAATACATTAATAGCAGAACCTATACTGTGTGCCAGGCACTGGTTAGAGAAGACAGATGTACAACCACAGTCTAGTGTGGAAATCAGAGGCAAGTATTTGAAAGCCAGTATTTATTTATTTATTTATTTATTTATTTAGACAGGATCCCCCATTCCCAGCTGGCCTGGAACTTGCTATGTAGACCAGGGTGGCCTCCATCTCACAGAAATATGCCTGTCTCTGCCTCCTGAGTGCTGGGATTAAAGGCATGTGTCACCATGCCTGGGTGTTCCACCTTAAGAGAAATTCTAGCTAGCATGTTTTGAACACCCACCATCCACCAAGCAATATTTTAAGTGGGAAATTTCTCATTCAACCTTCACCAAAACCAGAAGTATTTACCTTCGTTTTATAGATTAGGAAACTAAGGCAAGCGAGGGAGGTTTGGTGGACTTGCTGCTGAGGATCACCCTAAGAGCTGGAATCAAACCTATGTTTTTGTCAGTCTTGACTTCTCCCTCCTGGATGGAGACTACCTTGATGAGCGTTGTATTCCCAGTGTTCAGAATGGTCTGGGTCCAAGGTGCTTTAAAGGTTTTTATGAACTGCAGTATAAGGGAGTCGTTGCCCACATCTACTGACTGTTTTTCTTCGGCCCTGCAGAAGCTGCTGATGGAAGTTCAACTCTGGGAGGGGGCGCTGGCACCATGGGCTTGAGTGCCCGCTACGGACCCCAGTTCACCCTGCAGCATGTTCCTGACTACCGCCAGAATGTCTACATTCCTGGAAGCAATGCCACACTAACCAACGCAGCCGGCAAGCGGGATGGCAAGGCTCCAGCAGGTGGAAACGGCAACAAGAAGAAGTCGGGCAAGAAAGAAAAGAAGTAATAGGGAGGCAGGCCTCAAGCCGCAGGCGAGCCTCCCTCCCCAACCACCCAGCTCATCCTTATTTGTACCCAGGCCTCAGAATTTCAGGGCTCACCCCAGAATACTGGTAGGGGCCAAGGCCATGCTCCCCGTTGGGAAACAGAAACAAGTGCCCAGTCAACACCCCCCTCTCTGCCCCTAGGGGGTTGAATATGCAAAGGGAGTTCTGTTGGGAACCCCCGTCCAATCAGTTATTGTACCCACACGGGTAGTGGGGTTAGTGTAGACACCAAGAACCATGTCACACACCCTTTAGTTACAGATGAACTCCTTCATCCTCCAACTCAATCAGGCCCATCCATCCCCTACCTCCCTTCTCCTCACCATACCCACTCCATCAGAATCCTTCTCTTAAGCAAGGTAGTTGAGCTCTTGGGTAACAGGTGACCCAAAGAGGCTCATAGTTCTGAAGAGCTGGGAAGAGTATTAGAACTAACTGTTCAGCTACTCCTTCAGTTCAACTGTACCCCAAAGCATGGTTTGGTGCCAGTCTTTTCACCCCCGGCTAGAGCCTGAAACCAATGCTTAAGTTTTGGGGGACATAGTCACCACCCCCATGGTACTGATGCTTGCTGGATTGGAGGAAGGCATTTTGCTACCAAGCCTCTTCTCAATGCCTGGGGACCAGTCTTTTGTTTTTCAGTGTTGATGTTCCCAACGCATAGGCGTGACTTCCCTACACCTGCAAAGAAGAGACTCCTTGGCATGTCTGGAGAAAGTAGGGGTGGTAAGAAAAGGGAAGTGGGGTGTGAGGATTTGGAGGGGGATACCCTGGACAAAACTTAACCTGTAAATGGGGTCTTGCAGGGGCTCTGTGTGTCCCTAGGGTACCAATCCCCAAATTCTAGCCATAGACACCAGGCCAGACCCCTCCAACCCAGTTCAACCTAGGCAGCCAGCTTGGGGTGAGCTACAAGGACCAATGGATTTAAACTGGCATTTCAATCCAAGGAAGCTCTGAATGGATTTAGGACCAGATCCCCAGAGAGAAAAAAGGGGTATCTGTGTGTTCTGGATACTCCAGAGGTGCCCCCAGTGGGGAGGGTCAGTGAACTCCAGCAGGGAGGCCCAGGGAGACCATTCTTGGTCCCTGGGTCAAGTCAAGGAGCTAGAGTAAGGGACCAAGTGGCCATAATGTCTCAGTCCATAGTGGGGCTTTTCCACAGGCCCCTGAAGTCCTCCTGCCCTTCACCTTACCAGATGCCACTGGTTCGTCTCTGTGAAGGCCACTGCCCAGATCCCCAGGCCGCTCCCTAGTGGCCAGAGACTGGTTAAAGTCCCCCAGTGCCTCCTTGTGCATAGACCTTCCTTTGCCCACAGGCTTCTTTCTATCCCCCCCCCCCCTCCCCACCCCCGTGCAATCCATGGGGACTGCAGGAGGACCCCCTCCCCCCCAGCCCTTACAAGTAGTGTAGCGCCCCCTCCCCTGGCTGGTATAGAATAGCCAATAGTGTAGTGTGGTGTGCTTGTACGTGATGGCGAGTGGGCAGCGGGCGGTGGGCTGTGCGCAGCCATCTGTCCTTGAATCTGAATCTGCCTGTGGCTGCCCGTGCTGTATTTTGTGCTGTGTCAACACGCTGTGGCGACCCCGTCCCCTGTACTGACTCCTCTATAAGAGCTTCTCTGCATAGTCACGTAGCTCCTACCCCATCCCCTTCCTATATCTCACGCAAGTTTTATACTCTAATATTTATATGGCTTTTTCTTCGAAAAAAATAAAATAAAAAGTTTTTCTTCTGAAAGGCTGAAATGGAAACTCTTAACGTGTGGATGGAGTGATGAGAGGTTTGTCCTGGAGTAAAACTCAAGAGCCCATAATTTGCATCTTGGTTCTATGTCACTGAGGTCTAGACTGATTTTTGTAATCTTGTGTGTGTGTGTGTTGTTTTTTATATACCCTCCAATATGGCTGCGCATGCTTCTACCCTGGTGCCTCTTTAATAACGTGCGATGGGCTGTAATGGTGCTTGTGGATCTGTATGCGGTGGAGCTGTGTGCCGGCTTGAGGGTGCACCGTGGGGGTGGGGAGTTTGAGTGCGTGAGCAATTGAGAAAATTCATGCTCCTGGCTGTCTCCAGGCAGAAAAGGAGACCCTGCTCTGTTCCGGTGGGGAGGTGGGGGGGGGGGATGGGGCGGGTACTGGGCGCCAGTTGGCTCCTGGCAAGCTGGGAGGGTGCAGGGGACAGTTGTTTAGTTCCCTCCCCTTCCTCACAAGCTACTTCCCTCCTGCGCCCGCCCTTGGGGGCTTCTGGAGAGGAGGGCAGGCTCTCCTTTGGCCCGCCTTCTCCACTGCAGCTGCCTAGAGGGTTGAGGAGCGCCCGGAGTGGCAGGGAGGCAATTCTGTAAAGGCTGAGTCTCCACCCCAGGGTTCTTCGTCTGGAATTCACCTTCCTCATCTCTTTACAGCAAAGCCTAATTGGAGGGCACAACTCTTGAGGGGTTAAGAGGATTGAAAAAGAGGTAACCCTGGGACCCAACTTGCCCTCCCCCTTTCCTCTCTAGAAGCTTCTCCAGTCCCCCACCCTCTCCAAGCACCGAATTCTGAGGTGGTGGCAGCTCCTGGAAACCGCAGGAGGCGAGAGGGACGACCCGGAGGTGGACAGAAACACACCCACAGGTTTTCGGTAGGGTGAGCGAGGGCACCGTGGTTTAAAGAGCCAGAAGAGCGTCATCCTTTGGATTCTTGTGACTGGTTCTGCCACCTTCTGGTCTGTTGTCATGGAAACCAAACCTTCCAAGGAAGCATCTGGGGGCGACTTTCTTGCAAGGGAGGAAGGGTGGTGTGTGAGGTTGCAGAGATGGGGGCAGGCAGGGTTTTGTTTCTGAGAGCCAGGCAGCCNGGGGGGGGGGGGGGGGGGGTGCCGGGCGCCTGGTTCTATTCCAGGCACGACAGCAGACAAACTGCATCCCTGAGCAGCTGTGGTTTGTCCCCTAATTAGTAGGTAGGTTCTTAAAGCTGAGAGGACAGAGTAGCCTCTGGGGGAAGGGGAGGAGGCAGGTAGCCACCTCCACACCTCCAGCCAGGAGAAAGGCAGAGCCCTAGAAGGCTCAGGAGCTATTTAAAAGGGTTTTATTTCTAGTCTAGTCCCCTCCCTGCCCATCATGGGCTCATTGTCTGTAAGGTTTCTTTGTGGGGGTTACAAGCATGGCTGGCAAGTCATCTGGTGCTTGGTGGGGGGTGGGGGGGTGAATAGGGGCGGAGAGACTGGGGGACAGAGGACCGGGGACAGGGCACAAACTCCTGACCATGGCTGGGCAGGCTCAGACTCACAACCCCAATTTAAGACCCTCTAACCTGGTGGGAGCACAAGTACCAGCACAGAAAACTGGGGAAGGGAGTGCTAGAAGTGTGTTCAAGAAAACAGCTCTAGCTGGGCGTGGTAGCGCACGTCTTTAATCCTAGCACTCAGGAGGCAGAGGCAGGCGGATCTTTGTGAGTTCAAGGCCAGCTGGGACTACACGGAGACCCTGTCTCAAAAAAGACCCCCCCCAAAAAAAAAGAAAACAGCTCTAAAGCCAAAGGGTCTTTGGGTGACAAGGAGCTGAACTGAGGGCCCTATTTCCTCATGAGGGGCAAACAGCCTTGAGAGCCCAGCGGAAGTCACATGCACTCATCACACTCAAAAGCATCATGTCTGGTCCTGCTGGTTAGCTTTGACTCATCTGTCAGGTCAACAGGGTGGGTGCCACAGAAGAGGAGCCTGGACTACTGCAGTGAAAAGCAGCCAGCTCGGAATGTCCACAAAAGAGGCTGAAGGCAGCTCTGTTTCAATGCTTTATTGACAGTTGGAAACAAACCCATCAAACCGGAGGTGATGACATCTCAGAAGCCCAAGAGGGGTTTGCATTTTGTCCCTCCTACTTAAAAACTTTTTTTATTAAATGCATCTTAGCAAAAGTGATTAAAAAAACAAAGGGTCAAAGCCCCAGATGTCAGTGAGCAAGAGGAAGGAGGTGACTCAGGGAACAGGCCCCTAGACCACAGACTTCCCAGGACATCCTTGGAGCTTCCACTGCCCCTTCAGACACAAGCTCTAGCAAACCAAACCCTCCTTCCTGGCCACAAGGTCACCTGTGATTGCCCTCCCTCACATTTCCTCCAGTCCCCTGAGCTCTAACAACACTTAATTCTGCACCAAGCCTCTCCAGTGTCATTCTTTCCAGCCATGGAGGGGAAAGTGAATGGGGAATGAGGAAGATAAAAAGTGGCCTAAGCCATATGAGCCTCTAGGGTTTGGGCCACCGTACATTCAGTCTGCTTACCACTGACAGAGTGTGGAAGAGGCCCCTGTGCTCACTTCTCAGTGTCCACTCAGCATCTGCACATTTGGCTTGAGAATTAAATTCCTAAGAACTCCATGGCCCTGGAGCTCCTGCTCCACCCTTCAGCCTAGTCCACCCAACCACAGAAGGTCCTCTTGCCTCAGAACTGACACTGGGGGAGGATCTGCCTTGGCCTCAGGGTCTAGTCTTGAAGGATGGGGCCAATATGCAGGCCATGTTCAGGAGTGAGGAGGCCTGGGGAAAAAGCCCCAGGATGCTTGAACCTACCATCCAAAGCTTGTCTAGTATGGAGGGGGAAGGGGAGTTATTTTTCTTAAAAAATTTTTTTTCATACAAAAATAGATCCATTTGCAAAACAATTTCTCAGCCAGGAGGCTCCACCTCCCATTTCCTTGGAGACAGAGGGGAAGGTTTTGGGATGGTCACGCTACAGCCCACACTCCAAATGGATGCACCAGAGCTCTGGGGAAGGCATGAAGAGGGGCTCAGTGGCCAAGGGGCTGGTGCAGAGAGTCCAGGAGGCAAGGGCACAAAGCATGGGAGGGGCAGGCCCCACACTGTCACTATGCCCTAGGTACCTGCCTCCAGCTCAGGCTTGGGCCACAATGGAACCAATAGAGTGGTCAACACCCTTTGCCTGGGAGAACTTCCCCAGGAAGATAGGGTAAGGGTGGAATTTGCTTCTTGATTCCAAAGAAGCAGCTCCCAATGCCACAGCATTAATAATAAATAACAACGGCCAGGAGGAAGAGGAGCAGAGGTGACAGCAGTGAAAGGAGGGATCTAGCCCAAAGGTTCACAAGCCCCATGCTATTCTCAGGGCCAGAGAAACCACAAAGGAAAAGCACAAATCCAGCAAGATTGACCTAGGAAAGGGCCCACTAGAAAGCGGGCTGAGAAAGCAGGCTGGGTCTTGTCTGAGACCAAGGCCCTCTGGGTAACAGAAAGGAGACAGGGCTAAGGCAGCAAACATGGACCCTGCTTTGGTAATACAACAGCCAGGGATGGCTGGGCTGGGCTGGGCTCAGGCCACCCCATACTGCCCTTTCCTTCAGGCCTCCAGGCAGCTGAAGCTGGATATGATGTTCAGAAAGCAGCAGGCCAGACAGAAAGACAGGGTCGGGTGATGGAGTGGCCACTGCAGAGGGACATCCCCTTGACTGCTTAGGCACATGCCACAGGTGGGAAGTTTGAGCTCCATTTAGGAGCTGCCAGGCCATGGAGCCCAGCTTAGCTTGCACGGCCAACCAGCTCCTTGGCTTCTTCAAGGATCGTGGGTACTCCTTCACTTTTCTTGGACACCTTAGTAGGACCAGCAGACATGGCATCATCCTTGGTCAGCTCTGAAGCTAGCAGAGATGTGACTGCACACCCGGCCTTCCTGTTGACTGCAAGAAAAGATATGAGACCTTCAACACAGAAGACTTATTTCTAATCTCATTCAAACTACAGCAGATGTTCAGTCAGAAGCCATGCAATTATGCCTTGTCTGATGGAGAGGTCTTTAAATGTTTTTATTTTATTTTATTTTAGTTTGTGTATGAATATACTGTCTGAATGTAGGTCTGTGCACCCATGTCATGCAATGCTGTGGAGGTCAGAAGAGGGCATTGGATTCCCCTGAAACTGGAGTTAAAGACGGTTCTCAGCCGCCATGTGGGTGCTGGGGATTGAACCCCGGTCCTCTGCAAGAGCAGTTGGTGCTCTTAACCGCTAGGCCATCTCTCCAGCCCTGTTTTGTCTTTTTGAGACAGGGTCTCCTTGTAGCCCCAGCTGGCCTGGAACTCACTCTGTAGACCAGGCTGGCCTTGAACTCACAGAGATCCACTTGCCGCCCGAGTGTACGAGGATTAAAGTTATGCGCCACCACTCCAGGCTTAAAGACGGTTCTTAGTCGACATGTGGGTGCTGGGAATCGAACCCAGGTCCTCTGCAAGAGCAGTCAGTGCTCTTAACCACTTAGCCATCTCTCCAGCCCCGAAGGGTCTTTACTTTAAAGGAAGGTTAGAAACCCAACACATGGAACATACCTTTGGGTAGCAAATATGTAGGTATGGATGCAGCTAATACACTTTTGGGGTTCAAGAGGCTGGAGAGATGGCTCAGTGGTTAAGAGTGCTTACTGCCCTTGCAGAGAATTAAGAGTTCAGTTTCCAATACCCAACAAACCTGAGAAAATGGGCTTTGAGTACTTTCTCTTGAAGCATGACATAACCAACACTTAAAAAGTTTTTAAAAGAGGATTTATTTTAATAGTTTATGTGTATAAGTGTATTGCCTTCATGTATGTAAGTGCACCTATGTGTTGTAATGTCCACGCAGGTGAGAAGAGGGCATTGGATCCTCTGCAACTGGAGTTACAGTCGGCTGTTAGCTACCATGTTTATGGGTGCTGGGACTGAACCCAGTCCTCTGCAAGAGCAGCCAGTGGTCTTAACTGCTGAGCCATCTCTCCAGCCCCTAAAGGACTTATTTTTATTTTATGTGTGTATTTTGCTTGAATGTATATATGCACACCACATACATGCTTGGTGTCTTTGGAAGCCAGAAGAAGGTGTCAAGGACTGGAGTTACAGATGATTGTGAGCTGCCATACGGGTACTGGAAACTGAACCCTAATTCTCTGCAAGGGCAGTAAGCACTCTTAATTCCTGGCAAAAGTAAGCTTGTGAGGATTCTCACAAAGGAGCCCAGCCACTAGTGTAGCCACTAATTGGTATCGCATGTACACCACACTAACAACCAATGTCCACACGCCTGACTCCCATAAGTTTTTATTTTTTTTAATTATTTATTATTTTTTATGTGTATGAGCGTACTGTCTGCATGTAGGTTGGCGCACCCGTGTCGTGCAATGCCACAGAGGTCAGAAGAGGGTGTTGGATTCCCCTGGAACTGTAGTCAAAGACGGTCCTTAGCCGCCATGTGGGTGCTGGGAATCGAACCCCATTCCTTTGCAAGAGCATTTGGTGCTTTTTTTGTTGTTGTTGTTTTTTGGTCTTTTTGAGACAGGGTCTCCCTGTAGCCCCAGCTGTCCTGGAACTCACTCTGTAGACCAGGCTGGCCTTGAACTCACAAAGATCCGCCTGCCTCTGCCTCCCAAGTGCTAGGATTAAAGGTGTGCGCCACCATGTCCAGCTAAGAGCATTTGGTTCTCTTAACCACTGAGCCATCTCTCCAGACCCTCCCGAAGGTTTTTAAGGGCCCTAAAAGATGTGTACAACATGTGCATGTATGCATTCACACATGGAAGGGACAAATGATACAAGGTATGGCAGAGAAGGCAGAACTGGGGTCAAGGATGACCAAGAGGGGCACCCTATGAACCTATGAAAAAGTCTCACCCCCCAAGACTCTCCTGTTCATTTATGAATCTAAACTTCTGACCCCAGTATCTTCACCAGGAAGGCAGTTCCTTGGGACCGTAGCGAGCTCACGATGCCCACTTGCCCTATGCCCCCTATATAGCAGCATATAAAGTCTACCGCATGTGCACAGTGTAAAAGCCAGACATAAAAAATTATATATGGTATGAATCTATTCCTGTGAATGCCCAGCCTGGGAAAGCCCACAAAGATAGAAAATGGAATAAACAACAACAAAAAAGGGCTGGTATGGTGGCTCACTTGTAATCCTCACTGGGAGGCCAAGGCAAGAGGATTCCTATAGTTGGAGGCCTGCCTGGGTTACATAGTGAATTCCAGGCTAGCCTGGGCTTGTAAGGCCCTGTCTCAAAAATTCTAATAAGCAAGCCAGGTGTGGTGTTGCATGCCTTTAATCCTAGCACTCGGGAGGCAGAGGCAGGTGGATCTTTGTGAGTTCAAGGCCAGCCTGGTCTACAGAGTGAGTTCCAGGACAGCTGGGGCTACAGGAAGACCCTTTTTTGAGACACTCAATAAATACATAAAAAAAAAAAATTGCTGGGGACTGATGGAGGGGAGAGTAGAAGTGACTGTTATTAATGGAAGAGAGAAATGTGGGCTAGATACACTCATCCTACCTGATTTGAATATTACAGTTTGTACCTGCACCAGGTACTCCATAAATATTATTTTTATGCATCAGTTAAAATAAAAATAACTGCTAATGGGTAAAGGGTTTCTTTTGGAGATGATAAAAATGTTCTGAAGTAAAACAATGGTGACAGTTGCACAATCTTGTGATAATACCAAAACCCAGTGAACTGTATGTACATTTGAAAATGGTGAATATTTGCTTAAAGACAAAATAAATAAATAAATAAATAAATAAATAAATAAATAAATAAATAAACAAACTTCCTGGGATCTAGGAAAACCTGGAGTGGAGAAAGCAGTGCCTAAGCCTTAAAGAAGCAGGAAGGGATGGAGAGCCTAGTGCTCCCCAATGAAGGCTATGGGACGGGGACGGGGACGGGGCCAAGAGCAGGGAGTTAAGAGTCCGGAGGAGCAGTGAACAAGGTGTCTGCTTTGGACTGAAAAAAAGCTTTAGGGAAGTAAAAGCCAAATGGGGTATGCGAGCCCAAGTCTTTTCCAAGGCAGTCAGTCTTGCGGCCATGACTCAAAGCCACTGTTTTCACACATGCAGAGGCTGCCTGCAGATCAGGGGCGCAGATGATATGCCCACAGGTTACCAACTTAGAGGTTTTTTCCTCCTCCTCCTCCTCCTCCGCCTCCTCCTCCTCCTCCTCCCCCTCCCCCTCCCCCTCCCACTCCCCCTCCTCCTCCATCTCTCCTCCTCCTCCTCCTCCTCCATCTCCTCCATCGCCTCCCAAGGGCACAAAGAGTTGTCTACCAAGAGGAGAAAGAACAGTGAGAATCCAGACTGTCATCTGGGCTGTATCTAGGTACAGACTACAGGTGTGTGACCCATACCCTCAGGGCTTCGCCAAGCCACTTGCTGGACTGTGGACTACTGTCTCCCTAACTGAGATGGGAAGAAACGAAGCCCATGTGAGTATGACCGTGAGCGCATATATGTATGCACTTTTTCTACTTCCCTTCTCTTTTTTTTTCTTGGCGTGTCGAGACAGGGTCTCCCTGTAGTCCAGCTGTCCTGGAACTCACTATGTAGACCAGGCTGGCCTTGAACTCAAAAGATTCGCCTGCCCTGCCTCCCGAGTGCTAGGATTAAAGGTGGTGCCACCACGCCCGGCTTCTACGTCCCTTCTTTAATTAATTCTCTCCTCACTAGCTAATTCCTCCTCAGATGGGCTGCTTTTCTGAAGCACTCACTTCTCTAGGACCCCACTTCTCATGTCAAGAAAGATGCTAGTACAGTATCTCTTTACTGCTCCTCTGCATTCAGTATCCAGCAGTCAAAGAGCACTGCAACTATAAATGAGTACATGCAACCAGGGGATGAGCTGAAATAAGACCGAAGTCTAGACGCTGGTCTTTGGGAAACCCTGACCTGAGCCAAGAAGTTAATGCGCTTTTGTTGGCATCCTTTCTCTAGGATTTCCTGCTATACCTAATCTGGCAGTGTTTCAGGATTTTGCCATCTTCATGAAACTTCAGATGTATTTATTACATATTTCTTAAGAACCAGGGTCGTATGGTAGACAGAAGAACAAAATTTCCCTTTTAAATCTTGAAAGTAGGTTTTCTATGGGTGGGCATGATGCAATTCAAGGTCAAGAACGAGAAATTTTTATTCCAATTGACAACAGGATCAACAGCACTCAGGCATCCCAGCCTCCAAACTATTCCATGGTTGCCATTATGTTGAGTGGTCTGAACAGAGATCCTGCCTGCCTCTGCCTTCCAAAGAGCTGGATTAAAGGGGGTGATGCCACCGAGGCAAGCGACTTCCTGAACTCTTTTTAAGACTACTGAGTACCGGGGCTGGAGAGATAGCCTAGCGGTTAAGAGCACCGACGCTCTTGGACAAGGACCTGGGTTCGATCCCCCGCACCCACAGGCGGCTAAGAACCGTCTGTAACGTCACAATCCAGGAGAACTCCAGTTTCCAGGGGAATCTAGACCCTCTCTTCTGACCTCCGCGGCATTGCACACACGGGTGCACAGACTGCATGCAAACATACACATTCATACACATACAAAAAATAAAAATAAAAAAAAAAAGACTACTGAGTACCTACAGTGGCCACAGAATCAGGTCAGTGTTTTAACTACATAGGATTTGGGATGATTATTAACTCAGTAAGGGAATGGTCTTTACAGACTGGGAAAAGATGGAGGAATAATTCAGAAAAATCATTCAAAGCTCTTTCAGCCTAGAATCCTTGAAAGAGGTAGGCAAGATAAATACACCAGTAAAACCAGCCAAATTAACAATATGAACACAGCTGAATTAGACAGAAAAAGATTAATGGTATGGGGGGGACTTTTCTAAGACACAAGCTCTAAACAACTACTAAAGAGGAAATGCTCTTGTTAATCGGCTTCCTCAGGGAAGAGGAAACTAGGACAGATGGGGCAATTACTACCATCTTAAATAGCTCATTATTGTCTAAATTATCCTAATTAGACCTCCTGTCCTATTTTTACAACTGGGGAGAATAGTGATACAGGAACACTTTTTTTTTTTTTTTTTGTCTTTTCAAGACAGGTCTCCCTGTAGCCCCAGGACTCCTCCTGGAACTCACCTATAACCAAGCTGGCCTTGAACTCACTAGATCTGCCTGCCTCTTCCTCCCAAGGTGCTAGGATTGAAAGACGTGCGCCACCACGCCCAGCGCACAGGAACATTTTATCAACTTTTTCTAGAGAGAGTCATAGAAAGACTCCCTGGTACAATTTCACTATGCCCAGAACTTTCATTGCAAGACTCTTTAAAAAAAGTACTTGTGGCTCACATACAGGGGTCACTGTTACTTCCTGTCCAGTAACGCAGACTTAGTGGAAAAATACCTGGGCTTGGATTTTTATCATCAGACTTGGGCAAGACTTCATCTGTCTAATTCCTTCTACCTATGAGGAGGACAGATTCTAGGGTCTAGGTCTAATCTAAAGGTCTAACCCACAGACCTCTATTAGTATACATGGAGCTTAAGAGAAAGCCAGGAAGGTGGTAGAGGGAAGGAATGACGGAGAGATGGATTTATTTCTTTACTTGCATCTTGGTGAGTACAATTAGGCATGGAGATAAAACTGAGTCATTAAAACCACAAGCTGGCTCAATCACTGCCTGAAATAGTAGCTGTAATACCATCACATGGATTCTTCCCCCTGACACTCAGGCCATTGTTCTCCCACACCCTGCAGACCACAGCAGTTTAGTGGTGCTTTTAATGAACCGCCCTGGTAGTACTCTCCTCTGTCCAACTCCTCAATGTCTTTGTGATTGGTCACTCCTTCATGTCTCCAGAGACCGGAAGATTTTTAACATTCCTGGAGACTCTGGGGAAAAGCCAGTGTCTTTGAATAGAGACAGCTGCCTGTTTGGGAATGGGAAACACTGTAAGGCAAAAATCCCCTGACACTGCTTCTGGTTCTTTGGCTCTTAGCACTTGGTCATGAGGAACAGTCAGAGGTAGCCAAGCAAAGGACAGAACAGCTGAGTGAAGGGAGTTTATGACCCCGGCCTTTGTACTTTTAGAATGGAGCCTTCTAAACTCCAGCCTTTCTCTTTGAAGAGAAGCTCCTCTTAATCCTACTGTCACAGTATAGCAGTAATAGTGCAGAAAGACCTTAAAGACCATACTAATCCAACTCAGAAGGAAATGAGTTTCAGAAATGCTGAGTGATTCCACTAAGGAACATGACAGCACCAGAGCTAGATTTGAGTTTGACTCTTTAGGTCACACCCTAGTCCTTGGCATGCTGTTGATGCCTAGCCTTCTAGTTATGCTTGGTGTGAGGCTATTTCACCTGAAATGATGCGAAAGTACCTAAGTCTACAAAGCTAGCCAGAGTAACTGAAAACGTTTCCAATGAGAGTCTCTCAGAGATAGGTTTCGTGAGTTTAGTAAACCCAGAGCTCAGAAAGACAGGTTACAAGCTAGAGCCAATTTAAAACTATGTAATCTTGGGGACTGAGAGATGGCTCAACAGTACACGTGCTGGGGCTGGAGAGATGCTCATGGTTAAGAGCACTGACTGCTCTTCCAGAAGACCCTGGTTCGATTCCCAGCACCCACATGGAGCTAAGACCGCCTTTAAGCGGGGGGCAAGGGTGGTGCATGCCTTTAATTCTAGCACTTGGGAGGCAAGAGGTAGGTGGATCTCTGAGTTCAAAGGCCAGCCTGGTCATAGAGATCCAGGCTAGCTGGGGCTATAGTGGACCCTGTCTCAAAAAGAAACAAAAAAAAAAAAAAAAAAAAAAAAAAGAAGAGAGGAGAACAACTACTGCTCTTGCAGAGGATCCAGGTTTAGCTCCCAGTATCTAACACACAACCAACTACCTGTACCTCCAGTTCCAAAGGATTCTACAGTCTCTAGCTCTGGGATCTCCTATACACACATGGTATACATAAAAATTCATGCAGGAACATATAATATAAATAAATAAAGTAAAGGAGTATTTTATATTTTTTTTTTCCAGTATTTTTTTTTTTTTTAGAGGGTCTTTTGAGTCCAGCTGGCCTGGAACTCGCTATGTAGCAGGCTGGCCTTGAACTCACAGGAGACCCAACGCCCTGCCTCCCAAGTGCGGGGATTAAAGGCATGTGCCATTAAAGACGGTTTATAGTAGCCGCCTGTGGGTGCTGGGAATCAAAGGCCATTCCCTGCAAGAGCAGTCAGTGCTCTTAACCGCTGAGCCATCTCTCCAGTCCCTGGAGTATTTTTTTTTTTTACACTAATTCCTTTTTTNCTCCTCCATCTCCTCCTCCTCCTCCTCCATCTCCTCCTCCTCCTCCCCCTCCTCCTCCATCTCCTCCTCCTCCTCCTCCTCCATCTCCTCCATCTCCTCCCAAGGGCACAAAGAGTTGTCTACCAAGAGGAGAAAGAACAGTGAGAATCCAGACTGTCATCTGGGCTGTATCTAGGTACAGACTACAGGTGTGTGACCCATACCCTCAGGGCTTCGCCAAGCCACTTGCTGGACTGTGGACTACTGTCTCCCTAACTGAGATGGGAAGAAACGAAGCCCATGTGAGTATGACCGTGAGCGCATATATGTATGCACTTTTTCTACTTCCCTTCTCTTTTTTTTTCTTGGCCTTTTCGAGACAGGGTCTCCCTGTAGTCCCAGCTGTCCTGGAACTCACTATGTAGACCAGGCTGGCCTTGAACTCACAAAGATTCGCCTGCCTCTGCCTCCCGAGTGCTAGGATTAAAGGTGTGTGCCACCACGCCCGGCTTCTACTTCCCTTCTTTAATTAATTCTCTCCTCACTAGCTAATTCCTCCTCAGATGGGCTGCTTTTCTGAAGCACTCACTTCTCTAGGACCCCACTTCTCATGTCAAGAAAGATGCTAGTACAGTATCTCTTTACTGCTCCTCTGCATTCAGTATCCAGCAGTCAAAGAGCACTGCAACTATAAATGAGTACATGCAACCAGGGGATGAGCTGAAATAAGACCGAAGTCTAGACGCTGGTCTTTGGGAAACCCTGACCTGAGCCAAGAAGTTAATGCGCTTTTGTTGGCATCCTTTCTCTAGGATTTCCTGCTATACCTAATCTGGCAGTGTTTCAGGATTTTGCCATCTTCATGAAACTTCAGATGTATTTATTACATATTTCTTAAGAACCAGGGTCGTATGGTAGACAGAAGAACAAAATTTCCCTTTTAAATCTTGAAAGTAGGTTTTCTATGGGTGGGCATGATGCAATTCAAGGTCAAGAACGAGAAATTTTTATTCCAATTGACAACAGGATCAACAGCACTCAGGCATCCCAGCCTCCAAACTATTCCATGGTTGCCATTATGTTGAGTGGTCTGAACAGAGATCCGGCTGCCTCTGCCTCCAAAGTGCTGGGATTAAAGGGGTGTGCCACCAGGCCCAGCGACTTCCTGAACTCTTTTTAAGACTACTGAGTACCGGGGCTGGAGAGATAGCCTAGCGGTTAAGAGCACCGACGCTCTTGCAGAGGACCTGGGTTCGATCCCCAGCACCCACATGGCGGCTAAGAACCGTCTGTAACTCCAATTCCAGGAGAACTCCAGTTCCAGGGGAATCTGAGACCCTCTTCTGACCTCCGCGGCATTGCACGACACGGGTGCACAGACCTGCATGCAAACAATACATTCATACACATACAAAAATAACTCAGATTCTCTACTAAAAAGGTAGTTCTGACAAAAGCCTTGCTTTCTGTACCACCAAGTCCTGGTTTTCCCCTAGGAAAGCAGTGGAGAATGGGGCCTCCCCAGCAAAGGGAAGTCACTGATGTCTGGCTGCTTGTATACAGGAAGCATCTGGGACTCTGCTACAATTCCTCAGGAAAAGGCTAAAAAGGGAATTCCCCAGCTTAGTCTGATGCAGGCAGGGCTTAGTTAAGACAGTCATGGAAGAGAGTGCAGTGAGATGCATGATATCTTTGTTAAAGCAGGAAACACCACTCTGAGGATCTCTAAAAACTAAATACCAAAGTAGAATTTCTTCATACAAAGGCTTACCTGCAAGACTGAATGCTCTAGTCCAGAGTTCTAAGCCCTTTGTACTCACATCTCCTCCCCTTCAGAGATCCTGTACTCAGAAAATGCCATAAAATGGATGAGTTTTGACTAGGAACTCTTCTAGTTAATAAAGGGTTTAAAGTCATAATTTTGGGACTCTCGGAAGGGAGTTTTCCTCTGGGTACTCTAAAGTGCAGGGAGAAATAGGTAGGTAGCCATGAAGGATAAAAATCATAGCAAACTATTTGGGCCAGGATACTGAGTTTATATGGGCTACTATGATCTGTACCCTTGACCTAAGGGTCCTTCTTCCAGGATGCAATAGGCACTACAGGTCCTGGAGACATCACTGTATTACAAATTCTGTACTGGCCCAAAGCCAGACATCTTTACAATCGTCTTCAAATAAAAAGCATACCAGGTAGCAAACAGGGAAGAGCTTTAACCCGTTCACAATGATGTTTCTGCTGTAATTCTCACCCTTTGATGCAAAGAAATCATGACTTCTAGGCCCCAAAGAGTCCTCCCTAGACAGGATCACACAAGTCACCACCATGCAATGGGAAGCTTTGGCCTCATCTTCTCTTGAACGAGTACTCTATTGGTTCATTGCATGCTTTCCTTCAGGGAAACAAACCCACTGATTCTTGCCTATATTAATATATGGGCAATTTGTCCTCATATGTCCACCAATTTTTTTTTTCTTTTGACTTTCTTGAGACAGGGTCCCCTGTAGCCCCAGCTGTCTAGAACTCACTTTGTAGACCAGGCTGGCCTTGAACTCCCAGAGAGTCCACCTTGCCCTGCCTCCCAGGGGCTGGGATTAAAGGCATGTGCCACCACAATCTACTACTCCACAATTCTTTTTAAAGGCTCTGACTCAGTATAATCCACTTAAATTTTCTGCATGTTCAAGAAGAGATTGTAAGCAGTACGGAAGGCAAGGATAGTGAAGGGAAACTGTACCCAAAGAAAAAGGCATCTCTTGGGCTCAGTTCAGCCTAACCCTTCAGCTGAGATAGCCCTTGCATTCCTCTTCTGATGCCCCCCCTCCAGAATTCTACACTTGCTCTTATTCTTTCTCTGTGTGTCTTCTGCTAGTCGAGTAAGGACTTTGACAACATTTTTGTGTATTTCAATATGTATCTAATATACAGCTTTCTATTTAGGTCATTTATTTTTCATACACACAAATGTTCACTCAGATGCCCACATACTGTACATCAAATTTAAGAGTAGGAGAAATGCAGGAGGAATAATAAAATAGAATTGATTTGGTGTTAGAAAACTAGAGCTTGAGGGACTAAGTCAGGACTTTCTGCTGTGAGGGGAAGATGACCCACTTGCAGATCAGGGATATCAGGCGTTCCTAAACCCTGGAGCATACACTCTTACTCTTCAGCCCTCCACGGGCAGGACCAGGAGCAGAGACCCCCCCCCCATGTCAACTGGGCTCCATTTGTTTACTTACCCTGACGGGGTCCTCTTTTCCGTCGGAATGCTGCCCCTGACTGCAGAGCTTCTAGAAGACTGTCCATCACACCTGTCTCATCACCCTCTGTCATAAATAAAGACAGGGATGTAAGTGCTTCAGCCAGACCAGTATGGCAAATGTCAAGCTTCACATGAAATCCATGGCTGGTGTTGGCTCTCCTTCCCCCCATACTGGCTGACAGCTCAAAAGAAACAAAAGGCTCCTCAACCTCATCTCACAGACTCATCTAATTTGTGTCTGTTTTTAATAAACGTCCAAAAGATTCACTGTCTATTAGTGAAAATCCTGAGGTATTTTATTACACTGCCATCCTTCCCACACTAATCTGAACTAGCACACAGAATCCTAGAACTGTCTAAGACCTGGGTAAGCACAGAGACCACAGCTGTAAATTAATGGGCAATTATGTCAGGCAAAGTGATTCATAGCACTTGGGACGCAAGTAGATTTTTATTAGACTGAGGTTACATAGAAACAATCTGATTATTTTTTCTCCTGTCTAGCCTGTCCAGCTCGGCCTGGCAATCTGCAGGCTACTGTGAACAGCATCGGAGCTGTCTATGCTTGAGACCTCACCGAGATGCCACCTGTCCTTCGAACTCAGAGCCACTGCCACCCTGCCTCGCTCCCCAAGGCTGGGACTGAAGGCGGTGCACCACCATGCCCAGCAGAAGAAGTTTGAAAAAAAATAAAAAGCAGCAAAGAAACTCTTCTACCAGTGTTTCGCTCCAGTTCAATCTCCATCTCCTCCTAGCTGAGGTCTAAGAGGAAGGTTAAGGGAAGAGAAACTTCTGGCTAAGACTCCATTTCAGGTAGGCACTACTGCCAGTGGCTGCATCTTCCTGAAGACAGTTTTCCACCTAAGGGCTTAGAGCAGCCTGGCTGGAATATAAAGAGTTAATGTAGAATCCTAGTTCCAGTCGGCCTCAGTATCCATGGCAACAGCTTCAGGATAGTGAAATCTGAAACTCGTGTGAAATCCCAAGGAGCCAGTAGGATGCCAGCTCAAATGCTGGGGTCCATTGTTCCCAGCGCCACCTGCTGTCTGAATATCACCAGTGCAGTTGACCTACATTCCAACTTCATTTGCTTGACCCAGGGGCTGACTAGGACAAGGTCCACTACGCCATCTGCTGACTGGGTATAGCGCTCATCCCCAAGGCCAATTGGACTCCACCTTCTCCCTATTATATCCTATGCAATTCAGAGAGGTAAAAACCCTAGAAGCCCAGAGAGAGAGAAAAGGAGAGAAGATGAAGGATCTTGGATGACCTTTAATAGAATTACTGGAACAAAGTTGATGGCTTTTACACAATCAAGGTGAGGGTAAGGGAACAACTTAAAAAAAAGTCTCTGGAAATAAGACATGTTAGAATAGGCCTTATGTTTGTGTTCAGCAAAATTTTAACAGAAGTCCTAAGAAACCACCATTTGCAGAAGGCCCGTGGTCCTTGAGGATCAGCTCAGTGTCATGAGCACATATGCTGTATTTCCTTCCGATGCCCACAGGGGAAGGGGGCAGGGAATCCACAGCAGGAAAGCAACAGAGCAGGAAGCAGAGGGCAGTAATATGGGACCATATCTAGAACAAAGACATGTTTCTGTAGTAAAATAAACTGTTGAAGAAAGAAGAGGGCAGCCAGCTTTCCGTGCTCTTTTAGAAGTTCAATCCATTTATGATCTCAGAGGTATACCTACCACCATGCTGAGGTACTAGGAACACAGTATTGGTGAAATAAATAGAAAGGGAGGGCAAGCCACTACTATGCGATAGGATTCAGGGAATCATTTCAGGAAACCAAAAAATTTAGTATAGGGAATAATAAGCAAGGGGGCCTTTGGCCAGGCAGAGGGAAGGAGTAAGTGTCACAGCCATCCCCAGATCAGAGGAAATGGAACTAATGCAAAATGCAGCAAGAGAGAAAAAGGAAAGCTGCAATATTCAGGAAACCAAACTTGGGCTGAAATCCATCATCAGGCCCTGAGAGGTGGAAGGCTGCCAAAACACATGTGCCAGGGAGCTAAGCTCAGACCTGAGCTATTCTCTGTTGCCTTTAGACTCAAGACAGAGAAGCCTTGTAAACATTCCGTTCTCAACCCACCGCCCTGCCCCACCTCCTACCTGCATTCATGTCTATGAGTTGCTCCCTCTTCTGCTGCTTCTCCAGTCGCTCTTTTTCTGCCTTCTCCTTGGCTAGTTTTGCTCGTCGCATCTTTTCTTCTGTTTCCCGGCGCTTCTGATTCTCCTTGACTGCTTGCTGGAGTGGGGAGGGGAGGTGAGATGAGAGAAATGTGGACATAGTATACACAAACACTCATCCCACCACAAACCAATACGAGCCCCATGAGAAGTCAGGAGGTTGCCCTCACTCACGCACCAAGAACATATTCCTAAAGTTGTGCAGATCCATAAAGAATTCCTCAACAGACAATTTCTTGGGGTCAAAGACGAAGTAGTCACCTAGCTCCTTATACAGAGTCTCCATGTTAGAATGCATCATTCGAAGCTTGTTATATTGTTCCTGTGCATCCTTCATAAAGCTGTACAACCATGGAGTAAAGGACTAAGACCACCAAGCAGACCCAGTTCAGAAAAACACATCAAGATGCATGATAGCATGTACAGGATGTTCAATATGGCACTACTCAGTGCAGAAAACAGAGAAGCAAGCTAAGTATCTGAAGAGGGAAAGGCTGAACCATAAACTACAGTACACCTAGAGAATAGGAGGTGACAATTTTTTAAAAGGCTATTTGGCTAAACTACTAGAGAAACAAGGCTGAGACATATTATGCAGGAAAAGGTATACAATGCAGTTTCTGTTTATAAATAAACCAGGAAGTGGCAGTGGTTACCTCTGACCAGGCTGTATAATAGCAATGGGGCCCAGAGTAAGATATCAGGGAGGACTTTCAGTTTATCTGCAAGGCTTGTTTTAAAAGCTTTCCTGGTATAACTGCTTCTTTGACTAATAGACATGAGGAACTGTGAAAAGGATTATTCTCTATTCGAGCCAAAATATTAATACTAAAAGCTCTTTAAGCTGCGCATTTAAGCAAAATTATATTATACAGGAGAGCTCTGATATCAGCTTGGATTATTCTGCTAAGGGATAGTTGGCCAGGGAATCCAAGCCCCCCCCCCCGAAAAGGTAAAGGCTTGCTTTGCCTGTAAACTGGGATACCTGCAAGAAGAGAGGCGTTACGCAAGGCCCTGCTGTCGAAGACCTGATGTAAGCATGGGAAAGATGATATTTAAGACCACACTTGTGCAAGTGTACAGTTGGTCCTGGAATACCAGAGTAGTGTTACCAAAGACCACTAACCAATAAAGCAAATATTGGTCCTTTGGAGTTCAAAAGACTCCCCTAGTCAGCATCAGTACACCTCACCTGCCCTGTAAATACTGTGCAGCATTGGAAGCCATATGTCTGATATATCCCAAATCTAATTGCTATTTGCGTCTGTCTCCTGGAAGAATAACTCACGGCTTGATTGCTCCACAAAGCTTTAAATTTCTCTAGTGGTGTTAGAGATGTTATAAGCCAAGTAAGATCTTTGTCATCTTTTACGAAAAAACATAATTCATGGTTAGCATACCATCCAACATCTGTTACCAAAGTAACCTTACCTAAATAAATATAGTACTGTTTAAATACACTATATACTAATGCTTGTGCTTACATGTAGGATTGAAAGGATGATTCCTGCTGGGCGTGGTCGCACGCCTTTAATCCTAGCAACTTGGAGGCAGAGGCAGGTGAATCTCTGGAGTTCAAGGCCGCCTGGTCTACATAGTGAGTTCCAGACAGCTGGGCTACAGGAGAGACCCCGTGTTATCGAAAAGATTAAAAAAAAAAGGTTAGTCCTGGACAAACTGTCACATGGAAAGAAACAAGCCAGGAACTAATCAGAAGTCCAAAATGACATCTCCAGAGAAAGTGACTGTTTTGCTTCTCATCCACCTGTGCCTCTTTTCTAAGCCTAGGAACAATCTGCGGAAGAGGGGCGTGTAGAATGTAAAGGCTGCGTTGGAGGGGAATGGTGAAACTACAGCAATATAGAACTGGACACTTATTTGATCAACTTGATTGTCATAAACAAGCCCCTCCAGCTGCGATGTGGGACCTTGGGCTGTGTGGGTTTGGGCACAACTGTGCTGCAAATTGGTTTTCCATGAAGGTATGTTGTACTCGTAACTTATTACTTGTTGTTAAAAAAAAAGATGAAATAAAAATAAAGTAAATAAAAAGAAAAAAGACAACTAATAATATCAATCCATCATGATTTAGTGATTCATACAACTCCCAAAGGGAAAAACTGAATACTGCCATCATCTCTCCTGCCATCACCTCTGAGGGGTTTTCCCCTTCCTGCGAGCCACTCCTTCAAAGAAAGGATATGGTCATTTTCTCAACAAACTTGTCCTTTTCATCTGTGGCAGCTGGGAAATTCTGAATATCACGTTCCACATCAGCAATCTGTTTCTTCATCTGATCTAAGTTCTTCTGCAAGTTTTCAGCAGAAACTAAGGAAACACAGAACAGAGAGCAAGAGGTTACTGTAGTCCCAGCCGCACGATCTCTCAGCTTCATCCTTTAGTCCAAATGTTGTCCTGGCAGTTACTTCCTTTATTCACTTTTGTATACTCTTCTAGCCATTTCACATGTTGGAATTGCAGTAAAAGCATATTATACATTATATTATATATATATATATATAATATATATATATGCTATTTTTTTTTTTTTTTTTTTTTTTTTTTTTTTTTTGTCTTTTTAGGACAGGGTCTGCCTGTAGCTCTAGCTGTCCTGGAACTCACTCTGTAGACCCAGCTAGCCTTGAACTCACAGAATCCACCTGCCTCTGCCTCCCAAGTGCTAGGATTAAAGGCGTGCGCCACACAACCCGGCAAAAGTATAATTCTTTGCTAAATGAATTTAAAACCCTCACATGGTACAGTACTAACAGAAAACCATCTTCATTTAAAAAGAACCTTAGAATCCCCTGAGATCTTGGGATCATTTATTTTAGAGAACAGGGTTTGGGAGGAAGGAGACACATGGAGGAACAGAGAAAGAGAGGTCTGTCCTACTTCAGTGGGATGTGCTGCCTAGTCCCAGGATAGTGAGGCCTAATGTTTGTTAATCCAGTCTATGCTTTCCAAGTGACAGAAGCTACAGGCCTAGACTGAAAACACGATTTCCAAATGTCTGTGTGTATGTGTGTGTGTTTGGTGTGTTGTACGCGTGTGCATGCTTTAAGTGCCATTGTAAGAGACCTTCCAGCTTTGCCCTAAACTCCTTTACCTCGGCTGGCTTTCTCCACATGGGCAAGCTCATCAGGAAACTTGAGGACATCAGGATACTTATTTTCACATAACTCAGCCAAGAAGTGCAACAACGTCATCTTCTGATCTGTAGACTTGGTGTCCCGAAGCTTGGGGCAAGAGGAGAAATAATTTGTCCTGACCTGCCCAAGATCACCTCAGGCCAATACTGGGTTCAAGCAGTCTTCCCCCTGTCCTCCTGCCCCTAACCATATGGTTTACCTTACAGAGGAAGCTGATATTGAAGCCAAAAGCGCCACCGTTCCTGGAGCCTGCATTCATATAGTTTCCAACAAGCAGGGTGATCTCCAGGAGGCTGGAGAAGCTCTCGCTCTTGCGCAACTCCTCACACGCGGCTGTGACAGACACGATCTCTGGCTTGATATTCTCTACTTGCTTTGATTGAGCTGAAGAGGATAGCATTCGAGGCGATCTTAGGCGGGCCTGTGCCCATTCTAGATAAGGACAACACAGTGGTTCCATTATAGGCAAATGGAGACACGAAAGCTCAGAAAAAGTGAATGATAAGGCTGAGCCTCGTTTGGCAAATCAAAGTTCCAGAGCAGAGGTTTTAGAACAGTGAGCAGCAAAGAGCAAGAGTTCCAGCTCTCTCCAGGGGAAAGTGGCCCGAGCGCTACTGGGAACAAGGCCTGAGTCTGCCAAGGCGCACATCACCCACACGAACTGTCCGGACTCCAGCCAATCATAACTCATCTCAGCAGAAAGCATGTTACTGCTCTGGCTCTGGCACTGCTTAATGAGGTTCTGAAAAAGAGGAGATGCTGTATGGTGTGTGGTGTGTGTTGTGTGTGTGTGTGTGTGTGTGTGTTTTGTGTGTTTGTGTGTTAGTGTGTTGGTTGGGGGGTGGTGAGCCGAAATGACCTTGACTTTCTGGTAAGTCCCATACTCTGCCCAAGGACAATGATGAAGAAACATAGGGGTAGAGGCAGCCACTAAGGCTGTAGGACCTTCGAAAAATAGGCTGAAATAACCCCACCACCAAAGAAAAACCAATTCAACAACGAGGAGGAAAGTTCCTCCTCCTCAGCCAAGCAGGGAAGAGCTGCATACAAGGGCCAGCTCTGGCAGAACCTGGCTCCTTACCTGGATCATAGACTCAGTCAAAACAGTGTCATTCACCTCCAGGATGACATTCTTAATCTCCTGGTAGGGCATTCGGAAGGAACCCAAAAAGATTGCTGCCAAAAAATGAGATATAAAGACGGGTTTTTCTCAGCCTCTTCCACATTTCAGCTCACCTTGCAACCTTACCTTAGATAATCTTCTCCAGGGGGTTCTTTCAAAGCCACTCTACCTATGTAATGTAAAACACAAGCCCCCAAATCTAGTGTCTAGGCTTCCACAGTCATTCATCCATATACACCAGCCACACCATTAGAATTCATTAGTGCAGATAGACCTGCTCCCATTCCTCCACAGTCCCAAACAAAACACGCATGACTCCTACTTGCTTCATTTGCATGTTGGAGGACCTCTCCAGCCCTTCCCCTTACAGTTCCTGCTCCCGCAAAGCTCCATTGGCCAATTTACACCTGCTGATTCTTTTTTTGTATTTTTATTCGTCTCCTGCTTTTCTCTATTTGTCTTTTGTAGAGTGGTTTGCCTGGTCTAGCACCCAGCCGGTCCTGGAACTCACTCTGTATACCAGGCTGGCCTTGAACTCACACAAGATCCGCCTGCCTCTGCCCTCCCAAGTGCTAGGATTAAAGGCGTGCCGCCACCATGCCCGGCCACCTGCTGATTCTTAAACTGCCACTTCCTAATAAACACATCCTGTCCCTCTATCTTTCTCTCTCATCAGTTCTAATCTGACTCTTCAGCTTCACCAAGAGCTCTCTTTCTAGTCTTGAGCTAGAGCTGATCAGAAAATGATTTGAAGAGCCGGTCCAATGGGAGGCACACACTTTGTCAATACTCTAGCCCTATCGGAAGGAGGGCAGATCTCGAGTTGGGCACAGTCTTGGGTGATCTAAAGTGGTGAGTTCAAGGACGCTGGGAGCTACAGGAGATCCTGGTCTCAAAAAGACAATAGAAACCAAAAAAAAAAAAATAAAAAAAAAAGAAGAAAAAAAAAAAATATGAAGAGGATGTCTCGAAATCACGTAAAACTACAAAGAAAGAAAATTTTTTCCAAATGCCCAGAGACCCACTTACCTACATCACAGGTGCTCACCGGTATATAATTCACTAGCACCCGAGAGCAGAAGGCAGAGTAGATCGTCTATGAGTGTCTGATCGTACGCGACAAGTACTGATACAACATTAGATGGAAGTTCTCGGACAATGGGAGCCAAAGCCTAGAGGGCATAATAGACAGAAACTACTAGACTAACATGCAGCGAAAGGACCAAAGGTACTGAAGTGTGATATGAATGGTTCACTAAAAGCAGTTCAGGGCACATTTATTAGGGAATGATCCGACTATGTTTGTGATTCTAGAGCCCTCAGAAAAGCCATGCCAATTTAAAATAGTATAAAAAGAACTGTTGTATCATTAGTTTGATGGAAAATCCTAAAATAGTATATGTCATTATATTCGGTATTCTTATTCTTCTCCTCTCTCTCTTCATCTATACTTCTCATCTCTTTTCTTCTTCTCTCTCTCTCTTCTCTCTACTCCCTCCACCTCCCGCACCTCCCTCCCTCCCTCGCCATGGCCCCCATACTCCCCTCTCCGTCAGTTCTCCTTTTAGAATACCAATAGTCAGTCAAACTATCCTTAAAAAACACAATCCCCCCCAAATCTTGACCCTACATTCCCTTTTATAAACGTATTTTCTTTATGACATTCTAAAGATAGACTATATTCTCTCTTTATATAACTTTCATTTACTCTCTCACCAGAAATCCAGTAAGAAAAGTCTTTTGAACAGGAACACTTTTTTTTTTTTTTTTTGTCTTTTCAAGACAGGGTCTCCCTGTAGCCCCAGGCTCTCCTGGAACTCACCCTATACACCAGGCTGGCCTTGAACTCACTAAGATCTGCCTGCCTCTTCCTCCCAAGTGCTAGGATTAAAGACGTGCGCCACCACGCCCAGCTCACAGGAACATTTTTTATCAACTTTTTCTAGAGAGAGTCATTAGAAAGACTCCCTGGTACAATTTCACTATGCCCAGAACTTTCATTGCAAGACTCTTTAAAAAAAGTACTTGTGGCTCACATACAGGGGTCACTGTTACTTCCTGTCCAGTAACGCAGACTTAGTGGAAAAATACCTGGGCTTGGATTTTTATCATCAGACTTGGGCAAGACTTCATCTGTCTAATTCCTTCTACCTATGAGGAGGACAGATTCTAGGGTCTAGGTCTAATCTAAAGGTCTAACCCACAGACCTCTATTAGTATACATGGAGCTTATAAGAAAGCCAGGAAATGGTAGAGGGAAGGAATGACGGAGAGATGGATTTATTTCTTTACTTGCATCTTGGTGAGTACAATTAGGCATGGAGATAAAACTGAGTCATTAAAACCACAAGCTGGCTCAATCACTGCCTGAAATAGTAGCTGTAATACCATCACATGGATTCTTCCCCCTGACACTCAGGCCATTGTTCTCCCACACCCTGCAGACCACAGCAGTTTAGTGGTGCTTTTAATGAACCAGCCCTGGTAGTAACTCTCCTCTTCCAACTCCTCAATGTGTCTTTGTGTATTGGTCACTCCTTCATGTCTCCAGAGACCGGAAGATTTTTAACATTCCTGGAGACTCTAGGGGAAAAGCCAGTGTCTTTGAATAGAGACAGCTGCCTGTTTGGGAATGGGAAACACTGTAAGGCAAAAATCCCCTGACACTGCTTCTGGTTCTTTGGCTCTTAGCACTTGGTCATGAGGAACAGTCAGAGGTAGCCAAGCAAAGGACAGAACAGCTGAGTGAAGGGAGTTTATGACCCCGGCCTTTGTACTTTTAGAATGGAGCCTTCTAAACTCCAGCCTTTCTCTTTGAAGAGAAGCTCCTCTTAATCCTACTGTCACAGTATAGCAGTAATAGTGCAGAAAGACCTTAAAGACCATACTAATCCAACTCAGAAGGAAAATGAGTTTCAGAAATGCTGAGTGATTCCACTAAGGAAACATGACAGCACCAGAGCTAGATTTGAGTTTGACTCTTTAGGTCACACCCTAGTCCTTGGCATGCTGTTGATGCCTAGCCTTCTAGTTATGCTTGGTGTGAGGCTATTTCACCTGAAATGATGCGAAAGTACCTAAGTCTACAAAGCTAGCCAGAGTAACTGAAAACGTTTCCAATGAGAGTCTCTCAGAGATAGGTTTCGTGAGTTTAGTAAACCCAGAGCTCAGAAAGACAGGTTACAAGCTAGAGCCAATTTAAAACTATGTAATTCTTGGGGACTGGAGAGATGGCTCAACAGTACACTGCTGGGGCTGGAGAGATGGCTCAGTGGTTAAGAGCACTGACTGCTCTTCCAGAAGACCCTGGTTCGATTCCCAGCACCCACATGGCAGCTAAGAACCGCCTTTAAGCCGGGCATGGTGGTGCATGCCTTTAATTCTAGCACTTGGGAGGCAAGAGGTAGGTGGATCTCTGAGTTCAAGGCCAGCCTGGTCTATAGAGATCCAGGCTAGCTGGGGCTATAGTGAGACCCTGTCTCAAAAAACAAAAAAAAAAAAAAAAAAAAAAAAAGAGAGAGAGAACATAACTTACTGCTCTTGCAGAGGATCCAGGTTTAGCTCCCAGTATCTAACACACAACCAACTACCTGTAACTCCAGTTCCAAAGGATTCTACAGTCTCTAGCCTCTGGGAGCTCCTATACACACATGGTATACATAAAAATTCATGCAGGAACATATAATATAAATAAATAAAAGTAAAGGAGTATTTTTATTATTTTTTTTCCAGTATTTTTGAGACAGGGTCTACCTTTAGTCCCAGCTGGCCTGGAACTCGCTATGTAGCAGGCTGGCCTTGAACTCACAGAGATCCACCTGCCCCTGCCTCCCAAGTGCTGGGATTAAAGGCATGTGCCATTAAAGACGGTTTATAGCCGCCCTGTGGGTGCTGGGAATCAAACCCAGGTCCTCTGCAAGAGCAGTCAGTGCTCTTAACCGCTGAGCCATCTCTCCAGTCCCATGGAGTATTTTTTTTTTTAACACTAATTCCTTTTTTTGTGGGGGAGGGGGGTCTTCTTGACACAAGGTCTCCCTGTAGCCCCAGCTGTCCTGGAACTCACTGTGACAATCAGGCTGGCCTTGAATTCACAGAGATCCACCTGCCTCTGCCTCCCGAGTACTGATATTAAAGGTGTGCACATACCCCGCAAACTATGTAAATTCTTGTCTTCACCTTCTTTAACTTCAGTATTTCCTAGTGCAAGTCTCTTATTTTCCTTTGCACTAGGAGACAGTTTTGACTAACTCAGATTCTCTACTAAAAAGGTAGTTCTGACAAAAGCCTTGCTTTCTGTACCACCAAGTCCTGGTTTTCCCCTAGGAAAGCAGTGGAGAATGGGGCCTCCCCAGCAAAGGGAAGTCACTGATGTCTGGCTGCTTGTATACAGGAAGCATCTGGGACTCTGCTACAATTCCTCAGGAAAAGGCTAAAAAGGGAATTCCCCAGCTTAGTCTGATGCAGGCAGGGCTTAGTTAAGACAGTCATGGAAGAGAGTGCAGTGAGATGCATGATATCTTTGTTAAAGCAGGAAACACCACTCTGAGGATCTCTAAAAACTAAATACCAAAGTAGAATTTCTTCATACAAAGGCTTACCTGCAAGACTGAATGCTCTAGTCCAGAGTTCTAAGCCCTTTGTACTCACATCTCCTCCCCTTCAGAGATCCTGTACTCAGAAAATGCCATAAAATGGATGAGTTTTGACTAGGAACTCTTCTAGTTAATAAAGGGTTTAAAGTCATAATTTTGGGACTCTCGGAAGGGAGTTTTCCTCTGGGTACTCTAAAGTGCAGGGAGAAATAGGTAGGTAGCCATGAAGGATAAAAATCATAGCAAACTATTTGGGCCAGGATACTGAGTTTATATGGGCTACTATGATCTGTACCCTTGACCTAAGGGTCCTTCTTCCAGGATGCAATAGGCACTACAGGTCCTGGAGACATCACTGTATTACAAATTCTGTACTGGCCCAAAGCCAGACATCTTTACAATCGTCTTCAAATAAAAAGCATACCAGGTAGCAAACAGGGAAGAGCTTTAACCCGTTCACAATGATGTTTCTGCTGTAATTCTCACCCTTTGATGCAAAGAAATCATGACTTCTAGGCCCCAAAGAGTCCTCCCTAGACAGGATCACACAAGTCACCACCATGCAATGGGAAGCTTTGGCCTCATCTTCTCTTGAACGAGTACTCTATTGGTTCATTGCATGCTTTCCTTCAGGGAAACAAACCCACTGATTCTTGCCTATATTAATATATGGGCAATTTGTCCTCATATGTCCACAATTTTTTTTTTTCTTTTGACTTTCTGAGACAGGGTCTCCCTGTAGCCCCAGCTGTCCTAGAACTCACTTTGTAGACCAGGCTGGCCTTGAACTCCCAGAGATCCACCTGCCTCTGCCTCCCAGGGGCTGGGATTAAAGGCATGTGCCACCACATCTAGCTATCCACAATTCTTTTTAAAGGCTCTGACTCAGTATAATCCACTTAAATTTTCTGCATGTTCAAGAAGAGATTGTAAGCAGTACGGAAGGCAAGGATAGTGAAGGGAAACTGTACCCAAAGAAAAAGGCATCTCTTGGGCTCAGTTCAGCCTAACCCTTCAGCTGAGATAGCCCTTGCATTCCTCTTCTGATGCCCCCCCTCCAGAATTCTACACTTGCTCTTATTCTTTCTCTGTGTGTCTTCTGCTAGTCGAGTAAGGACTTTGACAACATTTTTGTGTATTTCAATATGTATCTAATATACAGCTTTCTATTTAGGTCATTTATTTTTCATACACACAAATGTTCACTCAGATGCCCACATCCTACATCAAATTTATATGTTGGGAATAGGAGAAATGCAGGAATAATAAAATAGAATTGATTTGGTGTTAGAAAACTAGAGCTTGAGGGACTAAGTCAGGACTTTCTGCTGTGAGGGGAAGATGACCCACTTGCAGATCAGGGATATCAGGCGTTCCTAAACCCTGGAGCATCACTCTCTACTCTTCAGCCCTCCACGGGCAGGACCAGGAGCAGAGACCCCCCCCCCATGTCAACTGGGCTCCATTTGTTTACTTACCCTGACGGGGTCCTCTTTTCCGTCGGAATGCTGCCCCTGACTGCAGAGCTTCTAGAAGACTGTCCATCACACCTGTCTCATCACCCTCTGTCATAAATAAAGACAGGGATGTAAGTGCTTCAGCCAGACCAGTATGGCAAATGTCAAGCTTCACATGAAATCCATGGCTGGTGTTGGCTCTCCTTCCCCCCATACTGGCTGACAGCTCAAAAGAAACAAAAGGCTCCTCAACCTCATCTCACAGACTCATCTAATTTGTGTCTGTTTTTAATAAACGTCCAAAAGATTCACTGTCTATTAGTGAAAATCCTGAGGTATTTTATTACACTGCCATCCTTCCCACACTAATCTGAACTAGCACACAGAATCCTAGAACTGTCTAAGACCTGGGTAAGCACAGAGACCACAGCTGTAAATTAATGGGCAATTATGTCAGGCAAAGTGATTCATAGCACTTGGGAGGTAGAAGCGGGAAGATCTGGAGTTTGAGACCAGCCTGGGTTACATAGAAACAATCTGATTATTTTTTTCTCCCTGTAGCCCCAGCTGGCCTGGAACTCACTATGTAGACCAGGCTGTCCTTGAACTCAGAGATCCACCTGCCTCTGCCTCCCAAGTGCTGGGACTGAAGGCGTGCACCACCATGCCCAGCAGAAAGAATTTGTTTGAAAAATAAAATAAAAAGCAGCAAAGAAACTCTTCTACCAGTGTTTCGCTCCAGTTCAATCTCCATCTCCTCCTAGCTGAGGTCTAAGAGGAAGGTTAAGGGAAGAGAAACTTCTGGCTAAGACTCCATTTCAGGTAGGCACTACTGCCAGTGGCTGCATCTTCCTGAAGACAGTTTTCCACCTAAGGGCTTAGAGCAGCCTGGCTGGAATATAAAGAGTTAATGTAGAATCCTAGTTCCAGTCGGCCTCAGTATCCATGGCAACAGCTCAGGATAGTGAAATCTGAAACTGTGAAATCCCAAGGAGCCAGTAGGATGCCAGCTCAAATGCTGGGGTCCATTGTTCCCAGCGCCACCTGCTGTCTGAATATCACCAGTGCAGTTGACCTACATTCCAACTTCATTTGCTTGACCCAGGGGCTGACTAGGACAAGGTCCACTACGCCATCTGCTGACTGGGTATAGCGCTCATCCCCAAGGCCAATTGGACTCCACCTTCTCCCTATTATATCCTATGCAATTCAGAGAGGTAAAAACCCTAGAAGCCCAGAGAGAGAGAAAAGGAAAGAGAGTGAAGGATCTTGGATGACCTTTAATAGAATTACTGGAACAAAGTTGATGGCTTTTACACAATCAAGGTGAGGGTAAGGGAACAACTTAAAAAAAAGTCTCTGGAAATAAGACATGTTAGAATAGGCCTTATGTTTGTGTTCAGCAAAATTTTAACAGAAGTCCTAAGAAACCACCATTTGCAGAAGGCCCGTGGTCCTTGAGGATCAGCTCAGTGTCATGAGCACATATGCTGTATTTCCTTCCGATGCCCACAGGGGAAGGGGGCAGGGAATCCACAGCAGGAAAGCAACAGAGACAGGAAGCAGAGGGCCAGTAATTGGGACCATATGCTAGAACAAAGACATGTTTCTGTAGTAAAATAAACTGTTGAAGAAAGAAGAGGGCAGCCAGCTTTCCGTGCTCTTTTAGAAGTTCAATCCATTTATGATCTCAGAGGTATACCTACCACCATGCTGAGGTACTAGGAACACAGTATTGGTGAAATAAATAGAAAGGGAGGGCAAGCCACTACTATGCGATAGGATTCAGGGAATCATTTCAGGAAACCAAAAAATTTAGTATAGGGAATAATAAGCAAGGGGGCCTTTGGCCAGGCAGAGGGAAGGAGTAAGTGTCACAGCCATCCCCAGATCAGAGGAAATGGAACTAATGCAAAATGCAGCAAGAGAGAAAAAGGAAAGCTGCAATATTCAGGAAACCAAACTTGGGCTGAAATCCATCATCAGGCCCTGAGAGGTGGAAGGCTGCCAAAACACATGTGCCAGGGAGCTAAGCTCAGACCTGAGCTATTCTCTGTTGCCTTTAGACTCAAGACAGAGAAGCCTTGTAAACATTCCGTTCTCAACCCACCGCCCTGCCCCACCTCCTACCTGCATTCATGTCTATGAGTTGCTCCCTCTTCTGCTGCTTCTCCAGTCGCTCTTTTTCTGCCTTCTCCTTGGCTAGTTTTGCTCGTCGCATCTTTTCTTCTGTTTCCCGGCGCTTCTGATTCTCCTTGACTGCTTGCTGGAGTGGGGAGGGGAGGTGAGATGAGAGAAATGTGGACATAGTATACACAAACACTCATCCCACCACAAACCAATACGAGCCCCATGAGAAGTCAGGAGGTTGCCCTCACTCACGCACCAAGAACATATTCCTAAAGTTGTGCAGATCCATAAAGAATTCCTCAACAGACAATTTCTTGGGGTCAAAGACGAAGTAGTCACCTAGCTCCTTATACAGAGTCTCCATGTTAGAATGCATCATTCGAAGCTTGTTATATTGTTCCTGTGCATCCTTCATAAAGCTGTACAACCATGGAGTAAAGGACTAAGACCACCAAGCAGACCCAGTTCAGAAAAACACATCAAGATGCATGATAGCATGTACAGGATGTTCAATATGGCACTACTCAGTGCAGAAAACAGAGAAGCAAGCTAAGTATCTGAAGAGGGAAAGGCTGAACCATAAACTACAGTACACCTAGAGAATAGGAGGTGACAATTTTTTAAAAGGCTATTTGGCTAAACTACTAGAGAAACAAGGCTGAGACATATTATGCAGGAAAAGGTATACAATGCAGTTTCTGTTTATAAATAAACCAGGAAGTGGCAGTGGTTACCTCTGACCAGGCTGTATAATAGCAATGGGGCCCAGAGTAAGATATCAGGGAGGACTTTCAGTTTATCTGCAAGGCTTGTTTTTAAAAGCTTCCTGGTATAACTGCTTTCTTTGACTAATAGACATAGGAACTGTGAAAAGGATTATTCTCTATTCAGAGCCAAATATAATACTAAAGTCTCTTTAAGCTGCGCATTTAAGCAAAATATATTAATACAGGAGAGCTCTGATATCAGCAATGGATTATTCTGCTAAGGAGATGTTGGCCAGGGGATCCAAGCCCCCCCCCCCGAAAAGGTAAAGGCTTCTTGCCTGTAAACTGGGATACCTGCAAGAAGAGAGGCGTTACGCAAGGCCCTGCTGTCGAAGACCTGATGTAAGCATGGGAAAGATGTATTAAGACCGCACTTGCAAGTGTACAGTTGGTCTCTGGAATACCAGAGAGTGTTACCAAAGACCACTAAACCAATAAAGCAAATATTGGTCTCCTTGAGTCAAGCAAGACCCCTCTGTCAGCATCAGCTACACCTCACCTGCCTGTAAATACTGTGCAGCATTGGAAGCCATATGTCTGTATATCCCAAATCTAATTGACTATTAGCTCTCTCCTTGGAGGAATAACTCACGGCTGATGCCACAAGCTTAAATTCTCTAGTGGTTAGGAGATGTTATAAGCCACAGTAAGACTTTGTCATCTTTTACAGAAAAAACATAATTCATGGATTAGCATACCATCCAAACATCTGTTACCAAAGTAACCTACCATAATAAATAGTACTGTTTAAATACCTATATATCTAATTGCTTGTGCTTCATTAGTAGGATTGAAAGGTTATTCCTGGCTGGGCGTGGTGGCGCACGCCTTTAATCCTAGCACTTGAGAGGCAGAGGCAGGTGGATCTCTGTGAGTTCAAGGCCAGCCTGGTCTACATAGTGAGTTCCAGGACAGCTGGGGCTACAGGGAGACCCTGTTTCGAAAAGATTAAAAAAAAAGGTTATTCCTGGACAAACTGTCAACCCATGAAAGGAAACAGCCAGAACTGATCAGAGTCCAAAATGACATCTCCAGAGAAAGTAGACTGTTTTTGCTTCTCATCCACCTGTGCCTCTTTTCTAAGCCTAGGGAACAATCTGCGGAAGAGGGGGCGTGGTAGAATGTAAGGGCTGCGATTGGGGTGAATGGTGAAACTACAGAAATATAGACTGGACACTTATTTGATCAACTTGATTGTACATACAAGCCCCTCCAGCTGGATGGTGGGAGCCTTGGGCTGTGTGGGTTTGGGCACAACTGCTTGCAAATTGGTTTTACATAANGAAAGAAAACGAAGAGGAAAGAAGGAAGGAAGGAAAGAAGAAAAAAAAGAAAGGAAGAAAGAAAGGAAGAAGGAAGAAGGAAGAAGAAGAAAGAAAGAAAGAAAGAAAGAAAGAAAAAGAAAAAAGAAGAAAAAGAAAAGAAAGAAAGAAAAAAAGAAAGAACAAAACTAGCCCAAGATGTGGGAATTTACATGTTAATATTCAACATCGCTATCAGAGGCTTCATCAAATTCAGTTAGGTGATTAAGTGAATAACAAGTGTAACTATTGGACAGAAGAGTGGAGTTATGGCTCCACAAGCTCCTGAAGTTTATGCTCCATTTCTCTTTCTTTTCTATTACAAATGTCTTTTTTTTTTGTCTTTTTGAGACAGGGTCTCCATGCAGCCCCAGCTGGCCTGGAACTCACTATATAGACCAGGCTGGCATTGAACTCACAGCCATCTGTCTGCCTCTGCCTCCCAAGTGCTGGGATTAAAGGCATGCACCACCACGCCTGGCACAAATGTCAATAATTCTCTCTCTCTCTCTTCTCTCTCTGCCCTCTCTTGCTTTTTTTCTTCTGTTTTGCTAGAAACAGGGTCTGATATGGGCCAACTGATGTCATACTATGTAATCAAGAATGATCTTGGGGGCTGGAGAGAGAGATGGCCTAGTGGTTAAGAGCACTGACTGCTCTTGCAGAGGACCCAGGTTCAATTCCCAGCACCTACATGGCAGCTAAAAACTGTCTTTAACTCCAGTTCCAGGGGAATCAATGCCCTCTTCTGACCTCCAAGGCATTGCATGACACAGATGCACCAACCTACATGTAGACAGTACACTCATACACATAAAAATGATAATAATTCTTGCTGGGTGTGGTGGTGCTCGCCTTTTATCCTAGCACTTGGGAGGCAGAGGCAGGTGGATCTTTGTGAGTTCAAGGCCAGCCTGGTCTACAGAGTGAGTTCCAGGATAGCTGGAGCTACAGGGAGATCCTGTCTGAAAAGACCAAAAAAAAAAAAAAAAAAAAAAAAGATAATACATAAATAAAATATTTTTTTAAAGAAAAAAGGAGCCGGGCATGGTGGCACACACCTTTAATCCTAGCATTTGGGAGGCAGAGGCAGGCGGTTCTCTGTGAGTTCAAGGCCAGCCTGGTCTACAGAGTGAGTTCTAGGCCAGCTGGGGCTATAGGGAGATTGTGTCTCAAAAAAAAAAGAAAAGAAAGAAAAGGAAAAGGTTAATAACATAAAATGACACTGGCCTTCAGAAGTAAGGAGTTAGGATCATAAGCTTGTCATTCAAGAACATGAATTTCTTTCTTGTTTCTTTCTATCCTATACCAGTTTGGAGAGGCGACCTCTGTCAGGCCACAAGGAGGGTACCTTCACACAAACACAGAAGATAGGGAGCAAACCACAGTGATTTGTATATATGAGCATGGTCCTTCCACAAACTCTGCTCTGGATGATTCAGCTGCTGCATAACATTCTGTGTCCTGGTCTGAGGACCAACCAGTAGCTTAATGAGAACCTTTGTGGGGGCGGGCAGGAGTGCTAGAGAGATGGCTCAGAAGTTAAGAGCACTGGCTATTCTTGCAGAGGACCTGGGTTCAGTTCCCAGCAGCCACACGGTGCCTCACAACTGTCTGTTAACTCCAGTTTCAGGGAGTGCCAAGCCCTCTTTTGACTTCTGCAGGCACTTCACTCATTGTAGTCACTTATACACACAGGTAAAACACTCACAGCAGAAAAAATGGTTCGGTTTTTTTGGAGGTTTGGTCTTTGTCTCAAAAAAAAAAAAAAGAGTCTCCCTTTAGTCCCAGCTGGCCTGGAGGCTTGCGTATGTAGACACAGGCTGGCTTGAATCACAGAGACACCTGCTCTGCTCCCAATCATTAACATGCACAGCCCTGCGCACGCCTATCTGCCTGGGCGGCGCGATCTTTGGCTCAAGGCCAGCCTGGTCTACAGAGTGAGTTCCAGGAAGCTGGGCTACAGGAGACCTTGAAAAAAAAAAAAAAAAAAAAAAAGCATGCACCACCATGCCCGTAAAAAAAATGTTGTTTTTTTTTATTTTTTTTTTTCTTTCTTTTCTTATCTTTCTTTTTCTTTCTTTTCTTTCTTCTTTCTTTCTTTATTGTACAAGATTATGTTATAAATCAAATCTAGACTCAGTCCCCTCCCTACCCCCCAACCCCACCAGAGCTCATGCATTCTGCCAAACATGTTTTTCATTTTTTCTAGTCTTCTCAAAATTTCAATGAAAAGTGACTTTTGAGAAGTTCTTTTTTTGTTGTGGTTGTGTGGTTTTTCTATATGGATCACTCCCAACTACTTGGACAAAAGCTCAAAAGGAGCCCGCACAAGAAATACTTACAACTAGGTAATTGGTCTAGCATCCACATTAGGGATACCATTCATCATTTGTTTTCTAGGACTGGTTTACTTCACTTAACATAAATATCTTCTATTCCATCCATTTACCTGCAAAGTTCTATTATGATCCTTTCTTTACCTGCTGCATAGAACTCCATTGTGTAATGTCCACATTTTTCTCATCACTTCATCAGTTGATGGATACTTGGGTTGGTGTTCAGCTTTTTGCTAATGTGAACAGAGCTGCAGTAAAACATGGCTGTGCATGTATCTCTTGTGGTAAATGAGTCTTCATGGGTATATAGCCCAGGAGTGGTATGACTGGTTGGGTGGTAAGCTCATTTTGAGTCTTCCAAGGGTTCCCCACACTGCTTTCCATAGTGGCTGTACGAGTTTACATTCCCACCAGCAGTGGAGAGTGTTCTCTCTTCCCCACAACCTCTCCAGCACTTGGTATCATTGTTTTTCTTCTACCACGTGGGTCCCAGGAGCTGAACTCAGGCCATCAGGCTTGCACAGCACAGAGTTTTCCATTGATTGCCATCTCAATGTTCTTTTTATTTTTTTTTTATTTTTTGGTCTTTTTGAGACAGGTCCCCTGGAGCCAGCCCAGCGTCCTGGAACTCTCTATTGTAGACAGCAGGCTGTCCTTGAACTCATCAGAGGCCTGCCTCTGCCTCCGATGCTGGGATTAAATGGTTGCCACCACCACCCGGCCTATTTTTTATTTACTTTTATTTTATGTTTATGAGTGTATTGCCTGCATGTGTGTAAGTGTACCTGTGTCCTGCAATGCCCACAGAGTCAGAAAAAGTGTCAGATCCTCTGGAACTGAGTTACTAATGGCTGTTAGCCACCATGTGGGTGCTAGGAATCAAACCCAAATCTTCTGCAAGAATAGCCAGTGCTCTTAACCAGTGAGCCATCTCTTCAGCACCCCCAACCTCTAATTCTTAAAGGATTCTAAAAATTTAAAAGGGGCTGGAGAAATGGCTCAGAGGTTAAGAGCACAAACTGTTCTTGCAGTGGACCCAGGTTTGGCTGGTAACAACAATCTTTAACAGGGTGTCCTAGTTTGTCTTCCATTGCTGTGACAAAACACTCTGACCAACACCAACTTGGGGGAAAGGGTTATTCAGCTTACATCTCCCGGTCACAGTTCATCACTTAGGGAGCCCAAGGCAGGAAACTCAGGCAGAACCTGAGGCAGGAGCTGAAGCACAAGGCCATGGAGGAGTGCTGTTCACTGGTTGCTCCCCTGGCTCATGCCCAACCCACCTTCCTTATACAGCTACACAATAAACCTGTCCCAGGGTGGCACACTCATTGTGGGCTGGCCCGTCCCTCACATTGCTCGACATCAAGACAATACTCCACAGATGTGGCCACAGGCCAATCCAATGGAGCCAATTCCCCAATTGAGGCTCCTCAACCCAGGTGTGTCAAGTTGACACTAAAGCTATCCAGTAAATTGACCCCTTGTCAACTGACACCACAAAACATCACTATTAAACACACCACCCTTTCCAGTTCTTATCCCCAAGTATTGTATTAACATTAATCACAACCAAACAGTACAACCTTAAAGCCCCAAGTCCTTAAAATGTCCAACACTTAAAAGTTGCAGTCTCTTAAAAGTCTCTTAAGCTGCTGTAAAATCCAAAACAACTACTGTCTTATTTCAAAGGGTAAGAATCGGCACTCTCAAACAAAACCTAAGTCCAGCCCAAAGTAAGCTCAAGGCTGGACATCTGGGATTCTACTCACAATCTTCATGGGCTCCAAAGGGTTGGCAAGCTCCCCCTCTCTGACTCTGCCGTGGCACACACAGCTCATCTCGCAGGCCCAGGCCACTCCATTCCACACCTGCTGCTGCCTTTGGTGGTCTCCCATGGCCTGGCATCTCCAAAAAGCTGGGGTCCCACTGAAACTGAGGCAGCACCTTCACAATGGTCTCTTCTGACCTCTCCTGGTGCAAAGCCTCAGCTTCTCTCCATGACCCCTGCAATCCTGGGGTCTCCACTTCAACCAAGGTGCACTTCCACCAATGTTCTTTCCTGACTTCTCACAGTGCAAAGCTTCGGCTGCTCTCTGTGACCCCCTCAAATTTCTTTTATTTTTTTTATTTTTTATTTTTTATTTATTTCTTGTATGTGTGTGAATGTACTGTCTGCATGCAGTCTGTGTCACCCGTGCGTGCAACCCGGAGGTCAGAAGGAGGTGTCGGATCCCCTGGAACTGTAGTTCTCCTGGAATTGGAGTTCAGATGTTCTGGCGCCATGTGGGTGCTGGGGATCGAAGCCCAGTCCTCTGCAAGAGCGGTCGGTGCTCTTAACCGCTAGGCCATCTCTCCAGCCCGACCCCCTCAAATTTCAACACCAGAACCATATAGGAGACTCTTACACTCTACCAGTCCTGCTTCGGGTTTGACATGGAGGCTCAGGCCTCTTCTGGAACACAGCTTCTGTGTGCTGACCCTGAAGAAATTCTTCCCAGAAGATTTCTCCACAGTGATGCTGGTCTCTTGTTACTTACAGCTGATTTTTCAGCCCCAGCTCACCAGCTCAATTGTCCCCAGTACAACAAAGATTTCACTTCAGGTTCTAGTCTCTGTTACTTACAGCTGATTCTTCAACCCCAGCTGACCAGAACCCACAGATTCCACAGTTCTGATGATCTCTTGCTCCCCTTTGAAACTAGAAACTTCACAAGCCAGGCCTCCATTCTTCTACAATTCCTTCAGCAAAACTGCTCCAAGTCCACAGCAACTATTTTAGCATTCAATGATCTGTCCCACCAAAGTTCCAAATGCCTCCACAATCCTTCCCCCAAAACACCAAGGTCAGTCTGTCACAGCAATACCCCCACTCTCTGGTACCAATTTCTGTCCTAGTTTTGTCTTCCATTGCTGTGACAAAACACCTGACTGACACCAACTTGGGGAGGAAAGGGTTTATTCAGCATACAGGGCAGGGAACCTGGAGGCAGGAGTGAAGCACAGGCCATGGAGGAGTGCTGCTTATATGCTGCTCCCGGCTCTGCCACAGCCACTTGGCTTCTCTTTTTTTTGCCCCCCCCTGGGGGGCCTTTCATGCCCAGCCCAACCTCTTATCTCTTTTATTTCTTTGCTTTTTATTGTTTGGTAAAGGCTTTCTTTTGGGGGATGTAAAGGTGGCTCAGTGGTTAAGATCACTGACTGCTCTTGAAGAGGACTTCAGTTTGATTCCCAGCACCCACATGGTGGCTAATAACCATCCATAACTTCAGTTCCAAGAGAATCTGATAACACTCTCTTCTGATTTCCACAAACATTGCACACATGGGTGCACTTACATTCAGGCAAAACACTCATATACATAAATAATGAAAATAATGCTTGGTGTCAACTGCCTTTACTGCTGAGAGATCTGACAGGCTCAGTCGGCCCTTATTTGACTATAATGTTTCTCCCAATTCTTTATTTTTTATGTATATGAATGTACTGTCTGCATGTAGGTTTGTGCACCTGTGTGGTGCAATGCCGCGGAGGTCAGAAGAGGGTGTCAGATTTCCCCAGAACTGGAGTCAAAGACGTTTTTTAGCCACCATGTGGGTGCTGGGAATTGAACCCAGGTCCTCTGCAAGAGCAGTCGGTGCTTTTTTTTTGTCTTTTTGAGACAGGGTCTGCCTGTAGCTCTAGCTGTCCTGGAACTCACTCTGTAGACCAGGCTAGCCTTGAACTCACAGAGATCCACCTGCCTCTGCCTCCCAAGTGCTAGGATTAAAGGCGTGCGCCACCACACCCGGCAAAAGTATAATTCTTTGCTAAATGAATTTAAAACCCTCACATGGTACAGTACTAACAGAAAACCATCTTCATTTAAAAAGAACCTTAGAATCCCCTGAGATCTTGGGATCATTTATTTTAGAGAACAGGGTTTGGGAGGAAGGAGACACATGGAGGAACAGAGAAAGAGAGGTCTGTCCTACTTCAGTGGGATGTGCTGCCTAGTCCCAGGATAGTGAGGCCTAATGTTTGTTAATCCAGTCTATGCTTTCCAAGTGACAGAAGCTACAGGCCTAGACTGAAAACACTTTCCAGATGTCTTTGTGTATGTGTGTGTGTTTGTGTGTGTACGCGTGTGCATGCTTTAGTGCCATTGTAGAGAGACCTTCCAGCTTTGCCCTAAACTCCTTTACCTCGGCTGGCTTTCTCCACATGGGCAAGCTCATCAGGAAACTTGAGGACATCAGGATACTTATTTTCACATAACTCAGCCAAGAAGTGCAACAACGTCATCTTCTGATCTGTAGACTTGGTGTCCCGAAGCTTGGGGCAAGAGGAGAAATAATTTGTCCTGACCTGCCCAAGATCACCTCAGGCCAATACTGGGTTCAAGCAGTCTTCCCCCTGTCCTCCTGCCCCTAACCATATGGTTTACCTTACAGAGGAAGCTGATATTGAAGCCAAAAGCGCCACCGTTCCTGGAGCCTGCATTCATATAGTTTCCAACAAGCAGGGTGATCTCCAGGAGGCTGGAGAAGCTCTCGCTCTTGCGCAACTCCTCACACGCGGCTGTGACAGACACGATCTCTGGCTTGATATTCTCTACTTGCTCATTGAATTGGAGCTTGAAGAGGATAGCATTGAGGCGAGGTCTTAGGCGGGGCACTGTGCCCATCTAGTAAGGAAGACAAGTGGTTCCATTATAGCAAATGGAGACAGAGAAGTCAGAAAATGAATGATAAAGGCTGAGCCTCGTTTGGCAGAATCAAAGTTCCAGAGCAGAGGTTTAGAACAGATGAGCAGCAAAGAGCAAGTGTCCAGCTCGTCTCCAGGGGGAAGGGAAGGAGGAGCTGGAGACAAGCCGACTGCCAAGGGCGTCACTCACCACCACACCGAACTGCTCCGACTCCGCCAGATCATCATACTCATCCTTCAGCTCAGAAAGCATTGTTAACTGCTCTGGCTCTGGCATCTGCTTAATGAGGTTCTGAAAAAGAGGAGATGCTTTGTGTGTATGTGTGTGTGTGTGTGTGTGTGTGTGTGTGTGTGTGTGTGTGTTTGTGTGTGTGTGTGTGTTGGGGGGTGGTGAGCCTAAATGACCTTGACTTTCTGGTAAGTCCCATACTCTGCCCAAGGACAATGATGAAGAAACATAGGGGTAGAGGCAGCCACTAAGGCTGTAGGACCTTCGAAAAATAGGCTGAAATAACCCCACCACCAAAGAAAAACCAATTCAACAACGAGGAGGAAAGTTCCTCCTCCTCAGCCAAGCAGGGAAGAGCTGCATACAAGGGCCAGCTCTGGCAGAACCTGGCTCCTTACCTGGATCATAGACTCAGTCAAAACAGTGTCATTCACCTCCAGGATGACATTCTTAATCTCCTGGTAGGGCATTCGGAAGGAACCCAAAAAGATTGCTGCCAAAAAATGAGATATAAAGACGGGTTTTTCTCAGCCTCTTCCACATTTCAGCTCACCTTGCAACCTTACCTTAGATAATCTTCTCCAGGGGGTTCTTTCAAAGCCACTCTACCTATGTAATGTAAAACACAAGCCCCCAAATCTAGTGTCTAGGCTTCCACAGTCATTCATCCATATACACCAGCCACACCATGACACATAGCAGATAGACTGCTCCATTCCTCACATCCCACAAACAGCATGACTCCCTGCCTTTGCTGGGCCCCTCCAGCCCTCCCCTTAAGTTCCTGCTCCCGCAAAGCTGCCATGGCCTTCACCTGCTGATTCTTTTTTTTTTTTTTTGGTCTGGTTTTTTTTTTTTTTTTTTTTGTAGCCCCAGCGGTCCTGAACTCACTCTGTAACCAGGCTGGCCTTGAACTCAACAAGATCCGCCTGCCTCTGCCTCCCAAGTGCTAGGATTAAAGGCGTCGCCACCATGCCCGGCCACCTGCTGATTCTTAAACTGCCACTTCCTAATAAACACATCCTGTCCCTCTATCTTTCTCTCTCATCAGTTCTAATCTGACTCTTCAGCTTCACCAAGAGCTCTCTTTCTAGTCTTGAGCTAGAGCTGATCAGAAAATGATTTGAAGAGCCGGGCATGGAGGCACACACTTTTAATCCTAGCACTCGAAGGCAGAGGCAGGGCAGTTAAGGGCCGCTTGGTTTACATAGTGAGTTCCAAGGACGCGGGAGCTACAGGGAGATCCTGGTCTCAAAAAACAAAAAAAAAAAAAAAAAAAAAAAAAAAAGAGAGACTGTCTGAAATCACCTCAAGAAAAATTTTTCCAGGGCACCAGTGGTGCTCACCTTTATTCCTAGCACCAGAGCACAGAGGCAAGTAGATCTCTATGAGTTCGAGGCCAGTCTGGTCCAATGTGAGTTCTAGGCCACCTAGGGCTAGAAACTCACTCGCAAAAAGACCAAAAAAAGGGGGGTGGGGGGTGGGTTGTGCCAATCTTACGAGCATTATAATTTGTCTATATCTTTCTCGCTCTCTCCTCTCGCTCCTCTCATCATCTCTCTCTCTCTCTANATAAATTGCTTTTCCTCTTCCCTCCACCCTCCTGACATAAATTACAGCCTTATGATATTCTCTAGGGTAGAATTTTCTGACTGGTTCCTTGCTCTGCAAAGTTCACTTCAAAGTGAACTTCTACCTAACTTGGGGGACCAAAGTTCTAAATAAAACATCTTGGAGTTTATGTTTTGTTTTGTTTTTTTGCCTTTTTGAGACAGGGTCTTTTTGTACCCCAGCTGGCCTGGGACTTGCTGTGTAGACCAGGCTAGCTTTGAACTCACAGAGATCTGCCTGCTTCTGCCTCCCAAGTGCTCAGATTAAAGGTGTGAGCTACCACGCCTGACCCAACTTCTTGTATTTTAATGTGCACCTGAATCACTTTGAGGAGAGTGAAACCTTAACGTGTATACAGCCCCTTTGGATGTATGCTGCTTTCTGAGTTCCATCTCAGTCTCAGTAAGTCCGGGTGGGGTCTGAGGTCCTGAATTTCTAAAGAGCTCCCAGGTAAAACCTTGACTACAGGGTGGAGGACCAGAGTTTGAGTAACAAGGGTCTAATGAATGTTCTCTCCACCATAACCACAGAAATCGGATCATGTTTGGACTCTTGATCTATGGAGCTGCACTTAGGTGAAAGGAAAGAACACAAACCTGTGTAGGACGGCACCTAAGTCTGTTCACCATATCTGAAATGATGCCCTGCATCTCTTTTTCAAAGACATTCTTTTCCCCCACAAGATGACTGGCAATCTTGTGTTCTAGCTTCCCTCAGACATGAAAACACTTGGTTGCTTATCTTGTAAAATCTGCTCCGCTTGCTTGCTTGGGCATGCATGTAGTCAGTTTAGTCAAATACGTGTCAGTACATCTATGTGGATGGGGGAGCAGGTGCAAGCCCTTAAAAATGTTCTTTAAAACCTTTAACACTTAAGTCAGTCCACTGAGCTGATCCTGTGTGATCTTAGTGCCAAGCTTCTAAGTTAAAGTTTTCTCTTTGAAGGCAGCAAGTAGATGACATATACTTGAAGCATTAGTTTATACTAAAATGATGGTTGGTTTTCTTTTTTTTTTTTTTAAGTTATAAGACAGTATACTATAGAACTCCACTGAGCCTAGAGGGTGGCATCTGACTCCAAAGCTAGTATTTGAGGTTTGATCTAATGGATGCTGGAATTTTCTAGGCCACAGTTGGCTTGGAATAACTTGCTTAAGTGAGTAGACTCAGGCTAAAAAAAAAAAAAAAAAAAAGAATGGGTTTCCCTTTTCCCACCTTAAAAAAAAAAAAAAAAAAAAAAAGTCTTTTGAGTATACTCTATGCAAAACCCCCTACCACTCCCTTCCTAAAAGAGGGACTTCTTGGTGAACTTGCCTAATTCAGCATATTGACAGTACAGTACCTCTCATAGAGTGATCCAGATACTCAGAATCATCAACTCCTTTATCTCCTTGATCACTAAGTCCTAGTAATTCTTTTTTCTCTTTCCTTTCTCCTTCTTTCTTTTCTTTCTTTCTTTCTTTCTTTTCCTTCTTTCTTTCTTTTTCTTCCTCCCTCCCTTCCTTTTTTTCTTTTCTTCCCCTCCCTCCCCCCTCTCCTCCTCCCCCCTTTCTTTTTTTTTGGTGCTTTTGAGACAGGGTCTCCCTGTAGCCACAGCTGGCCTGGAACTGGCTCTGTAGACCAGGCTAGCCTTGAATTCACAGAGATCCACCTGCCTCTGCTTCCTGAGTGCTGGGATTAAAGACATGCGCCATCACACGTGGCTTTTTTTTTTTTTTACATTTATTTATTATTATTTTTATTTTAGTGTATGAATGTTTTGCCCGAATGTAGGTAGGTGCACTCATGCGGTACTAGATGCCTTGGAGTCAGCCCCAGTCCTAGTAATCCTTTCTATTATGTATTCTTTTTTTTTTTCATCCTCATCACTTGAGTTTTCAATCCCAATCATCTATCTCTTATTAGTTTAATGCATCAACATAGCTCATCTTTCTTCCTACTCTTCTCCCACCCAGAAATTCAGCCTGAAAAATCATTTACCAAAGCAGCCTTCCTAAATAGTCATAACACTCATTTTCCTGTTTAAATTTCTTCAATAACTTCCACAGCTATTAACTATTTGCAGTTCCCACACTGCACGATGTCAGCTCCAGTATACAGGCTCACCCCTTTCTTGAAATGAGACAGTCCCTACCCTTCGTTTAATTCTTCCTCGACAGTTCCTCAGTAACTGTAAGTTACGCAGGAACTCGGTGAGAATGTGCTCTTGGATTTGCCTCTTCAACGCTCTTGGTGTGGAAGGCTCCTCCCTAGTACTGGCCTAAGCATTCTGGCATACGGCTTATGGCAGTACTTACCACTTTGTCACTGTAATAGGCACTTAAAGACATTCTTGGGGCAAGAGATGTCTCAGTGGTCAAGAGCACTAGCTGCTCTTGCAGAGGACCCAGGTTTGATCCCCAGTACCCACATGGCGACTAACAACCATCCTTAACTTCAGTTCCAGAGGACCCAATGCCCTCTTCTAACCTCTGAGAGCACTGCATGACACAGGTGCACTAGCACTCATACACAAAGCTAGGCGAATGTTCTATTCCTGTATTACATCCCCAGCCCCTCAATTCTCTTTTTTACCTTTTTTATTTTGAGAAGAGTAAATGCAGAGTTATCAAGGAAGAGTGGGAAAGAACTTCCAAGAATGAGAGGGGTTCCAAAGGAGAAGCACAGAGCACTCGCCAATCCTTTTCTAAACTCCATTTCCCATATGAAATATCATTCCATTGAGAATAATAATGTACTACATTATAGTCTTTCTTGTATCATTTTCTAAAATAACAATCACTCATGTTTTATGTTCCTAGATACACTGTTAGGAGGAATTGACATTAATTTCTATAAAGACACATTACTATAGACTCCATTTAGTAGTATCTATAGATAATATATCTAAGATTATATACTCAAGAATAATGTGAGCCGGGCATGGTGGCGGACGCCTTTAATCCTAGCACTCAGGAGGCAGAGGCAGGCAGATCTTTGTGAGTTCAAGGCCAGCCTGGTCTACAGAGCAAGTTCTAGGACAGCTGGGACTACAGGGAGACCCTGTCTCGAAAAGACCAAAAACAAAAACAAACAAACAAATAATAATGTGTATTTGGCTTGGCAAATTGGGCAATTTTGGCCAAGTCATAACATTTGAACTTTAGCTTTCTCATGGAGAAAAAATGAAGATGATAACTGTAAGATTTATCAATGAGCTTTATGGAATATATACTCTTTCATCTCTAGAATACATACCAATTATGTACCTAATAGACCTTATCACATGCCAGACCCACAAATATTTGTTGAATAAAAATTTAAACCTGTTTTACTCAGCATAAAGTAGGTATAGATCAACAGCTGAGATGAACAACAAAAGCAGCATTCATCCTAACCATAAAGTAGAGAGTAACTATATTAACTTTGTAGAGAAATTTCTATGTTTTAGTATATATGCTGCTGAAATGAGCATGTGGAAGAATTTCTGACCTGAATTTTTTCCATTAATGAAGGTTCTTAATATAAGTAGCAAGTGAGGGGGCTGGAGAGATGGCTCAGCGTTAAGAGCATCCTCTGCTCTTGCAGAAGAGCCAGGTTCGATTCCCAGCACCCACATGGAGGCAAAGAACCATGGGTGTGGTGGTTCATGCCTTTAATCTCAGCACTCGGGAGGCAGAGCCAGGTGGATCTCTCTGTGAGTTCAAGGCTAGCCTGGTCTACAGGGCTAGTTCCAGGTCAGCTGGGGCTGTGAAAGGGAGACTCTGTCTCAACCTCCCCCCCCCCAAAAAAATAGTAGCAAGTCAGAACGTAAGAACTTAGTACTGAGTCCCAAACTCTGGAGTTACTGATGCGACTCTGAGAAATACAAGATTCATCTCATTTATCCTACAATTTAAAGTAATTTTAGGTAGAGCTAGAGAGATGGTTCAGCAGTGAGGAGCACTGGCTCCTCTTACAGAAGTCCTGGTTTTGGTTCCCAGCACCCACATAGTGACAAACAACCATCTATAACTCCAGTTCCTGGAAACCTGATGCCCTCTTTGGCCTCTGTGGGCATTTCACACACATGGTGTACTTATATAAATGTACTAATGTACATAATTTTTTTTTAATTGAAAAGGTAATTTTAGTTTTAATCAAAGCCAAGGTAGTATATGCATTATTTCTCAGAAACTGCAAAGGAAATTGCCATGATTAGCACCTATGGTAGATTTTCTATGGATACAAAGAATAGGACTTGGAAAGAAGTCTGCCAGGCATGGTGGTATAACCCAAGTACTCAGAAGGCTGAAGCTAGAACAGCCAGATTATATTGCAAGACCCACACCTCAATTCTCCTCACCCCCAATAAAATAAAACAAGTAAGAAAAATCTGAGATTAAAATCTGAGACCTGTCTCCTACTAGGGTTTATGATTAGGGAAATTCCTAAAGGTCTAAGCCTGTTTCCTTGACACAAAATTTGATACCTGTCAAACTTTCCATGCTACTAAAAAACTTAGATGAGCAACTAGAAATTTACTATGTAATGCCTGGCATAGAGCAAAAATTCAACAAAAAGAAGTTTCCACTGATGGACTTTAGACAAGAGAAGTAAGTTCCTAGAAGAATTCCTTCACAATGTCAAACAGCTGGGATTACAAGAATACTCACAAAGGTTTTGTGCTGTCTTTGAATCCAATACTTTTAGCTCTTTTACTTTTTTCTTTTGCACAGATTTCTTTTCTTCTCCACCTTCTTGATCCTTCTTAGCTAGAGAGAAAAAAAATCAGAAAAACAGGATTATAGATAAGCCATCTCTGTGTGTTACTGAACAACCTCTGCCAGGCAGAAAGGCCTTTCATTATTTCTCTACTGTAACTGTCCCCACTGTGTTCCTTCAAGGCATCTCTCTAGCCACTCTTCTATTAATGAATGAATGCCCCACCCCTGAAGCTCTCATTTCCATTTCTTCAACAGGTATCAATAATGCTTTCCTAACTTACACAAAACAGCAAACTCTCTATGAAGAACCAAAGAGTAAATATTGTAGGCATTGTAGGTCATATCTCAATTCCATCACTGTAGCATGTATGTAGCCATAACCCAGTACATACATGAATGGGCATGCCTGTGTTCCAATAAAACTTTATTCAAAAGATAGTATGTGACAGCTTACTAACCTTTAGAGTCTTCTATTCTTATCCTTTGTGCCTGTTAAAATTTTTCATTAGTTTGGGGCTGGAGAGATGACTTAGCAGTTAAGAGCACCAACTGCTCTTGCAGAGGACACGGGTTCGATTCCCAGTACCCACACGGCAGCTAAGAACCGTCTTTTTTTTTTTTTTTTTTTGGTCTTTTCGAGACAGGGTCTCCCTGTAGCCCCAGCTGTCCTGGAACTCACTCTGTAGACCAGGCTGGTCTTGAACTCACAAAGATCTGCCTGCCTCTGCCTCCCAAGTGCTAGGATTAAAGGTGTGCGCCACCACGCCCGGCTAAGAACCATCTTTAACTCCAAATCCAGGGGAATCGGACACCCTCTTTTGACCTCTGCAGCACTGCATGACACGGGTGCACCTACTTACATGCAGACAGCACACTCATACACATAAAATAATGAAAAAAAATTTTTTTCATTATTTTTCAAAATCTACCTCAAATGTGCCTTTCCCTATACAAACTTGCTAAATTTCCCCAGCTGCCCAGGATCTCTTGTTCTTGTCTCTGAATTTGATACCTCTTCTTCCATGGCTCTTCCTGTCACTGACATTGCTATAAAAACATTCTTCCCTGCACTAAAAAGGTTTTGTTATTCATCTCTACGAGTCTGATGGCATACTAACATATTTCTAAGATGAGCCTTATCATTTATGTATCATCTTGGTAAACATGAGGTAAATACACTCCTTTCCTTCCACACTCTTCTAAGAAATAAATTCATCCTTTTCTGTTACCTCATTCCTGATAAACATACCCACTCATTGTTTTGCTAAACTAATTCACATGGCATTTGTGATCTGTACTTTATTCAATAACTATTCCAAGTTTTCTGGCTTATCATATGTATCATACTGACTGCTTAAAAGCCTATGTTCCCTTTCAAGTATGGACATTTCTCATTTCACCTCATTTCACCTCAATTCTGAGCTTCAAGGACATGGGCAAAATATTTTATTATAACTTTTCAGCAGCTAACTATAGTAAAATTCATTAAAATTGGTTAGGCTGAATTGCTCTTAAAGAGGACTGAGCAGAATAGGAACTGTTCTGGACAGATATAACTATAAAATAATTTTTCCTATACTGTAACTTAATATCACCTTTTTAGAAAGTCATAGAGAAATAGCTCTGAAAGTCAAGAAACTAACAAAACTAATTGCTTCTGAATAGAAAAATGGGATGTTTGACCATGATGAGAGAATACTTTTGAATAGGAACCTTTTCTTTTTGGTTTTTAAAACAAGATCTCACTAAATAGCTCTGGCTGGCCTGGAACTCACTATGTAGACTGGACTGGCCTTAAACTTTCAACAATCTGCCTCTGCCTTCCAGGTGGTAATATAAACATGGGCCACCACTGCCTGGATAGAACACATGCCCTTTTACATCAATTGATTTTTAGATCATATGCAAAATAGTATATGGTTGAAAATAATGAAACAAAAACCAAGTTCTATAACAAAAGGTTATATATTCCTTTTGTCTTTTCGAGACAGGGTCTCCCTGTAGCCCCAGCTGTCCTGGAACTCCCTCTGTAGACCAGGCCGGCCTTGAACTCACAAAGATCCGCCTGCCTCTGCCTCCCAAGTGCTAGGATTAAAGGCGTGCGCCACGATGCCCAGCAAAAGGTTATATATTCCTTTAGCCTAGGCGTTTCAATTTGAGAAATGAATATACTAACTACATAAAGATTAGTTGTGTACCTAATGTGTGCCAGGCTGTTTGGGGCAATGGAAATAAAGCAAGAGAACAAAATGAAAAGAATCTGTCTTCATTCTAATAAAGTGAAAAGCTAAGCCAGCCAAGAGATATGATTATGTTAGATGATTATAAGTATTATGAAAAGAAAATCAAGTAGCAAAGAGAATCAGAGATTTGGCAAAGAAGAGTTTAAAAGTTTAAAATCTTAGTGGGGTAGCTGGGGAAGGCCTGACTGAGAAGGTGATATGTGAATAAGACCATTAGAAAGAAGGGAATGAGACACAAGAATATGTGGGAGGAGCAGATGTATTTCAGACACAGACTAAGAATTGCAAAGGCTGAGATGGGGACATGCTGGCTGTGTCTAAAAAACAAAGGTCACTGTGGCTGGAGTAGATGGGAGTGTGCCAAAGAACAGGAGATGAACTTAGAGGGAAGACAGATCACATTTAATAGATGAAATTTATGATGAGTTAGATAAAAATGAGGACTTTAAGAATCTAGATTATATCACAAAAAAATTAGAAGCTGGACAAAGAGGTCATTTGATTTTTTTTTTTTTTTGGTCATTTGATTTTTAATTTATTTTTTATGTGTATGAATGTACTGTCTGCATGTAGGTTTGTGCACCCACGTCATGCAATGCAGCAGAGGTCAGAAGAGGGTGTTGGATTCCCCTGGAACTAGAGTTAAAGACGGTTCTCAGCCGCCATGTGGGTGCTAGGGTTCGAACCTGGGTCCTCTGCAACAGCAGTAGGTGCTCTTAACTGCTAGGCCATCTCTCCAGCCCCAGAGAGGTCATTTTATAGAGGCAGAATGAAAACATACATTTATGCTAGCGTGGTGATGCACACCTTTAGTCCCAGCACTCGGAAGGCTGAAGTAGGCAGATCTTTGTGAGTTCAAGGCCAGCTGGTTTACTTAATAAGTTCTCGACCAGCTGGGGTTACAGGGAGACCCTGTCTCAAAAAGACAAAGAGAAGAGGAGGAGAGGGGAGAAGAGGGGGGAGGGGGAGGGGAGAGGGAGCAGGGGAAGGGAAGAGACAGAAGAGAAAGAGAGAGAGAGAGAGAGANAGAACCGTCTGAAACTCCAATTCCAGGAGAACTCCAGTTCCAGGGGAATCTGACACCCTCTTCTGACCTCCGTGGCATTGCACGACACGGGAGCACAAACCTGCATGCAGACAGTACATTCATACGCATACAGAAATAAATAAAATAAAATAAAAAATTTTTAAAATAATAAATAAAGCCGGGTGTGGTGGCGCACGCCTTTAATCCTAGCAATTGGGAGGCAGAGGCAAGCGGATCTTTGTGAGTTCAAGGCCAGCCTGGTCTACAGAGTGAGTTCCAGGACAGTTGGGGCTATAGAGAGACCCTGTCTTGAAAACACCAGAAATAATAATAATAATAATAATAATAATAATAAATAAAAATTATTTAAAAAGAAAGGCACAGGTATAGGAAAGAAAAAAATGAAAAGTCACTTTTGCAGATGATGATTATATGTAGCCATTCAAGACAATCTAATGAAAACGACTAAAACTAGCAATTCAGTAATGCTCACAGGTAAAAGACAAACCTGTATCAACCACACAGCCTATTTTTAGCCCCTCACAAGGAGGAAGAACTATTGTCTGTTGATTTGTCAGTTTATGCAACAGATATGCAAATAGATAGATGGATATACGGATGGTTGGACAGAGAGACAGGATGCTAATATTCTGGGTTAACTGGTACAGATGTAATGATCTTTGAAATGAGGACTCATTAAAATTTGTAAAAACCATAAATAAATGTTCTTATATCCAAAAAAAGGGGAGGTTTTTTTTTTTTTAAAAAAAGACCTAAATAAGAAAAAAAATGTGGTGGCTGGAGAGATAGCCTAGTGGTTAAGAGCGCCGACCGCTCTTACAGAGGACCCGGGTTCGATCCCTAGCACCCACATGGCGGCCAAGAACCGTCTGAAACTCCAAATCCAGGAGAACTTCAGTTCCAGGGGAATCCGACACCCTCTTCTGACCTCCGAGGCATTGCACGACACGGGTGCACAAACTTGCATGCAGACAGTACATTCATACACATACAGAAATAAAAATTTAAAAAAATGAAATTATAAAAAAAAAAAAAAGAAAAAAAATGTGAATGGACAGAAATTTGTGGTAAAGCAAGCACTTCCCTAGCCTCATACCTAGTATGAGGCCCTGGGTTCAATCCCGGGTAATATACACACAGAGACCTGGGTTCAATCCCCGGTAATATACACAGAGACCTGGGTTCAATCCCTGGTAACATACACACATAGACCTGGAGTTCAATCCTTGGTAATATACACTCAGAGACCTGGAATTCAATCCCTGGTAATATACACACAGAGACCTGGAGTTCAATCCCTGGTAATATACACACAGAGACCTGGGTTCAATCCCCAGTGATATACACACAGAGACCTGGAGTTCAATCCCCGGTAATATACACACAGAGACCTGGGTTCAATCCCCGGTGATATACACACACAGAGACCTGGAGTTCAATCCCTAGTAATATATACACACACAGACCTGGGTTCAATCCCTGATAATATATACACACACAGACCTGGGTTCAATCCCTGGTAATATACACACAGAGACCTGGAGTTCAATCCCCCGGTGATATACACACAGAGACCTGGATCAGCATCTAAGCAAACTACATAAACTAACAGAACAAGCAAATGAAAATGAAAGAAAAATTCAAAATGAAATCTTAACATTCAAAGAATGTACAGTATAATAATAATGCATAATGTACTAATAATAATGTAACGTAATGTAATATAATGTAATGTATAGTGAGTGGTACGTGCTTTGGATCCTGGCCCTCACAGGTGGAGGCGGAAGCATCAGGAGTTTGAGGCTAGCCTGGACTAGACAATGAGACCCTGTCTCGAAAAATTAAAACAACAAAACTAAACAACCTTTCCACACAGGAAATGTTTAAAGAGCCCAAAGGAAAATAAGAAAATAGAAACACAGGAAGATGACAAAATTACTGACATGGTAGATTTTGCTCTAATATCGGTAAAACATCAGTAATTACCTAAGCCCATTAAGAATGGGCTAAGTAGATTAAGGAAAGAAAAACTTACTTCAAAGACATAAGTGGGCTGAAAGCAAAAGCCTGAAAAAAGATAAAATATGTAAACACGAATTTTCTAAAAAAATAAAACCAAAATGACAATAGTTACAATTCTACTTGAAGTTATAACCATCACAATCTCAGCAATGGGTAGAATAATAGAAAATCAGCAAGGATACTAAGCGATGAAAATCAAGTCACAGGTCTGATATACACAAGAACCCTTTATCCAGTAAGAGCAGAATAAACTTTTTTTTTCTTCCAAATGCCAACAGACCATTCACTAAGAAAGACTATACCCTGGGCAAGAAATAATAGTGAACAAATGTCCAGAATGGAAAACACAGAACATGTTCTTGGATCCTAACTGAATAAAGTACAGATTGATTATAGAAAAGTAATAGAAAAATAATCAAGCACTTGAAAATTGAAGAGCCTTCTAATTAATTTGTGGGTCAAACAGAAAACATAATAAATGAACAAACAAACATTAGGCTGGGCTACACAGAGTTCTAAGCAACCCTGAGCTTATAGGGAGACTCTGTTTCAAATGAACACTTTAAAGCTAATTAAAGTAAATTACAATATACTAAAATATATGAGATGCAGCCAAAGCAATGCTAAGAGGAATAATTACAACAATAATTTTAAATTAGAAGACTTCAAGTCAGTAATCTATATCTATATATCTATATATATATAGATATCTATTTATCTATATCTATATCTATATATATCTATATATATATATATATTTTTTTTTTTGGTCTTTTTCGAGACAGGGTCTCCCTGTAGCCCCAGCTGTTCTAGGAAACTTAGGATAAACTCCCAGAGATCCACCTTCCTCTGCCTCCAGTACTGGGATTAAAGGCTTGCCACCACCATACCCACCTCACATTTTCTTCTTTTTTTTTTTTTCTCTCTGGAGGGTCTCCCTCGAAGAAAACTCACTCTGTAGACCAGGCTGGCCTTGAACTCACAAAGATCTGCCTGTCTCTGCCTCGCAAGTGCTAGGATTAAAGGCGTGCGCCACCACGCCCGCACATTTTCTTATCTTAAACTAGAAGATACAGCAGCCCAGCCAGAGCCCTGCCCACCCCACTGCCATGTCCACATCCCCAGGACTAGCCTGGATCATTGTTAGTGTTGTTCCTGCTCTGGACAGCCTGGTGAGTTATCCAGAACACTGTCTACTCTACTGCCATCTCCGCACTCACAGTCATAGTTGTGACCACACACTTTGTATACCAAAACTCCTGACCCTCCAACAACAACAACAACAAAAAAATCAGCATTGGGATTAAGTGCAGTGATACACACCTTTCCCAGCTCTCAGGAGGCAAAGGCAGGTAGAGCTCTGTGAGATTGAGGCCAGATTGGTGTACATAGTAAGTTCCAGGCCAGCTGTAGCTACAGGGAGACCATGTCTCAAGAAGACCAAAACAAAACAAAAACAACCAAAGAAACATTGAAAATCTCAAGCATTGACCAACTAGCTCTTCTTACCTGATCTGAAAAACCAATCAATCTATAACAAAAACAGAACTAAATTTCCACACAGCAAAGGCACGCTAGAAATTTCGTACCTCACATACAACCAATAAAAAGTCCTTAAGCCCAGGCTACTTCCCCAAAACACAAATAATATGAAAATCCAAGACAGTATGTGCCCATCAAAATGTACTACAGCAGAAATGTTCTACAATGAGAAATACCTAGAGGAATCCCCAGGACACAGAACTTAACAATAATATGATCAAAGAATTCAAGAATTGTAAAGACCAGATGAACAAATACCTCAATGAACTAACTCAAGGAAGGAAATTCCTAAGTGAAACTCAAGAAAATACAAATATGTGGCTGAATGAAATGACAAAGACAGCCGGGCGAGGTGGCACATGCCTTTAAATCCTAGCACCCGGGAGGCAGAGGCAGGCGGATCTTTGTGAGTTCAAGGCCAGCCTGGTCTACAGAGCAAGTTTCCAGGACAGCTGGGGCTACAGGGGAACCCTGTCTCAAAAACGAAAAAAAAAAAAAAAAAAAGAAAATGAAAAGACAATTCAGGGTTGAGAGGTAAATTCAGGAAAAAGAGAGAAATATTGAAGAGAACTCAAGCTGAAATGAAGATGGAATTAAAAAATGTGATTAGCCAATTAGAACTTCAGAGGAAAGTCTTGCTAGAATAGATTAAGTAGAAGACAGAAAACCAGAACTTGAAGATAAGTGAGAAATTGGACTGGTAAGCAAAACATATCAACAAATTAAAGGAATTAAAAAAGAAATTTTTAAGGTAAGGTATATGCAAGAGCTGTGGAATACCCTGAAAAGCCCAAAATCTATACCAAACAGAACCAGAAAAGAAACTCTCTGCAGCATAGCACAGTAAACAAGACAAAATACACAGGACAATCAGGGTATGAAAAGCTGCAAGAGAAAAACCACAATACACAAAGCAAGACCCATAAGAATACAGAATACAGAATAAAGCTGATTTATTTATTTATTTATTTTTGGTCTTTTCAAGACAGGGTTCCCTGTAGCCCCAGCTGTCCTGGAACTCACTCTGTAAACCAGGCTGGCTTGAACTCACAGAGATCCGCCAGCCTCTGCCTCCGGTTAAAGGTGTGTGCCACTACAACAGCCTAAAAGCATATTTTCTATGGAAACTTTAAAAGCTAGAAGAGCATGGAGCAATGTACTGCAGGTTTTAAATGACCACAGATGGCCAACTCAGATTACTGTACAGCAAAACTATCTACTACAGCTGAGGGAGAAATACTTTTCATGATATAAACAGACTAAAAGAATTCATGTCCACCAAATCAACCCTACAGAGAACACTGGAAGCAGTACTCCGACTGAAAAAAGGAATAATACATGGCCAAAACCTACAGAAAGAAAGCTAATGAAGTGATAACTATGTATTTTGGAGAGATGCAGATTGGAACAACACACAACACAACAACAACCAAAGACTGGGTCAGAGAACTGACTGAAATGGTGAACTTCTGCTCGAAACAGCTACCTTCTGCATCAAAAAAATTTAAAAAGAGACTGAGAAAAAAAAAAAAAACATGTTTGGCAGAAGGCATGAGCTCTGGTGGGTGGGGGTAAGGAAGGGGAATGGGTCTAGATTTGATTGGAAAATTTGTATGAAATGCACAAAAGCAATAAAATTTGGCTTTGGGGGGGGGAAATGATATAATAGGAAAAGATGGCTCAGGGGTTAAAAGAGCAGTAACTGCTCTTCCAGAGGAGCCACATGGCAACCAACCACCAGACAGTAGCTCCAGTTCCAGGAATCTGATGCTTTGGCCTCCCAGGCATCAGATTGGTTGCAGTTACATACATGCAGGCAACAACAATTCTATGGGTAAAAATAGAAATTTTATAAATGACTAAATCACATACTCTTCCAATGCTAACTTTAAACACCAATGACATGAAGGTCCCAATCAAAAGACCGGTTATAGCCAGGTGTGGTGTGGTGCATGCCTTTAACCCAGCACTTGGAAGGGCAGAGGTAGACAGCTCTCTGAGTTTGAGGCCAGCCTGGTCAAACATAGCAATCCAGGTCCAAAAAAAGCCCTGTTTCAAAAAAACCAGGAAAAAAAAAAAAAAAAGACACCATGTTATTTTAATAGGTTAAGAAAGAAATCCAGTTGGCATGGTATGCACACCTTTTAACTCCCAGCACTCAGAGGAAGAGGCAGGCTGATTTCCATGAGATGGAGGCTACGCTGGTTTTTATTTTTTGTTGTCTACAGAACATCAACCTTAACTTCAAGGACAGGTACCTTAGACTAAAGAAGGCTGGAAAAAATATTCCAAAACAAATGGAACCCAGAACACAAAGCAGGCACGCTTTCTTTTTTAATTTTTTTAAAATTTCATTTTTTTTTTTTTATGTGTATGATGTACTGTCTGCATGTAGGTGTGCCTCCATGTCATGCAATGCTGCCAAGGTCAGCAAGAGGGTGTCAGATTCCCCTGGACCTGGAGTTAAAAGACGTTCCAGCTGCCATGTGTGCTGGATTGAACCGGGTCCTCTGCAAGAGCGTCGGCGCTTTTAACACTAGGCTATCTCTCCAGGCCCAGGCATTGCTTTCTTAATATTTGGCTATAAAATAAGACTTCAAACTAAAATAATCAGAAGAGATAAAGTAGGACACTTCATTCTGATCAAGGAACCAATTAACAAGATTTACAATCCTAAACACACAGGCCACAAATTCAGGTGCAGTCAATTTCATAAAAAGTACTATTTAACTTCAAGACACAGAATAACTCCAACTCAGTAATAGTAGGTGATTTCAATGTCCCACTTTCTTCAATAGACAGGTCATCTGGACAAAAAAATGAGAAACTCTGGAAAAAAATGTTCATACCTCAAAGGACCTAATAAGAGATAATAAAAAATTCTGCCGGGTGTGGTGGCGCACACTTTTATCCTACACTTGGGTCGGCAGAGGCAGGGGAATCTCTGTAAGTTCAAGGCCAGCCTGGTCTACAGAGCGAGTTCCAGGCCAGCTGGGGCTACGGGGAGACCTGTCTCGAAAAGACAAAAAATAAAACAAACAACAAACCAAAAAACTACCCAAACGCTAAAGAGTCACACATTCTATTCAGCAATCCATGTAACGTTTCCCTAAAATAGACACATAATGGGCACAAAATATATCTCAACAAATATAAAAAAGCTGATATAACTCCAGGTATCCTATCGGACCACAATGCTATAAAGCTAAATCAACAGCAAAAAGAATCTCTAGTAATTACACAAACTCATGAGATAAGTAACTAACATACCACCAAGAATGGATCAAAAGAAATCAAGGAAGAATAAAATTCATGAAATTAAATGAAAAACCACAAAATTTCTGGGACACATTAAAAACAGTCCTAAGGCAGAAATGTATAGCTCTAAGCACCTACTTCAAAAAAAATCAAAAGAAACAAAAACAAAACAAAATGACACAACTCAAGAATGTGAACAAATCAAACCCAAATTATCAATGAAAGATGTAATAAAATCAGAAGAGAAATCAATAAACACCACAAATAACAAAGAATCTAAGAACCGTTTTTTGTAAAGATAAAATCAATGGACTGTTAGCCTAACTAACCTAAAAAAAGAAAGAACAACTCAAAACAACAAACCAGACATGAACAGGAAAACATTCAACAGACACCAAAAGTAATCCGAACATAAGGGAATAACTTTAAAAATCTATACTGGGCTGGTCAATGGCTCCATGGGTTAAAGAGCCTTATGGTCTTCTGGGGACCTGCATTCAGTTCCCAGCACCCACATGAAGGCTAACAGTTGGCCATAATACCAGGTCCAGAGGATCCATGGCTCTTCTGGCTTCTCCAGGCCAGGCATACACATGGCAGATTTCCACACATTCGGCAAAAGCACTCATACACACAAATAAAAATAAATATTTTTTCCAAGTTCTATAAAAACCACTCTATATTTCATTAAATTATGAAACCTAACAAAAATGGATGAATATCTAGACTCAATCAAACCCCTGAAGTTAAAACAAGAAAGATCAACAATGTAAACACAAACCATAACAATAAGGAGCTTGAAATAGCCATGCAAAGCTTGCCAATGAAAAAAAAGTTCAGGACCAGATGAATTCACAGCGCAATTCTACCAGATCTTCAAAGAACAATCAATAGAAACAACAACCAGGAAAGACACAAACAAAAAAGTAAAATTATAGGCCATATCTTGATGAACTAGATGCAAAATCTCTCAATAAAATACTTGGAAACCAGATACAGACACACATAAAAAAGATCACCTCCATGACTGAGTTGGCTTTATTTCAGAGATGTAGAAATCAGGGATGGTTCAACATAAGTAATAATAAATCATATAACATGACTTACGACTGAAAAATTCATATGATCATCTCAATAGATGCAGAAAAGGCCTTTGACAAAATCTAACATGCCTTCCTGATAAAACATCCTAGAGGAAACATACCTCAACAAATAAAGGCATGTAATGACAAACTCACAAGGCAACATCAATCTAAAATTTTTATTAATTTTTTTAATACTTTACTTAATTATCTTTATTTTATGTTTGAGTGTATTGACTGCATGTAAATAAGTGCACTTGTGCATGCCGTGCCCTAGGTAGTCAAAGAAGGCAATCAGATACCCCTGGACCTGAATTTACAGATGGTTGCTGGCTGTCTGTGGGTGCTGGGACTCAAGTCAGCGTTTTTTGCACAAGCAGCCAGTATTCTTCACCACTGAGACATCTTCTCCAGCCTCTCATTTATTTTTATTTTATGTGTATGTATGAGTGTTTTGGCCTGCATATATGTAAGTACCCCATGTGCATGAAATGCCCATGGAAAGCCAAAAAAGGGCACTGGATCCTTGGAACTGTAGTTTGGATGGCTGTTAGCTTCCCATATAGGTACTGGAAAATGCAATCCAAGCCCTATTCACAGAGAAGCCAGTGCTCTAAGAGGCTGAGCTAGCTCTCCAACCCCTAAACATCACTCTAAAATAGATAAAAATTCAAGGCATTCCTATTAAAATCAGGAACAAGACAGGGCTGTCCATCATTTCTATTCCTTTTCAATACGTGCCTGAAACCCTAGCTAGAGCTAAGACTGAATACTAAAAGAAGTCAAATGATCTCTATTTGCAGATTATCTACTATAATACATAAGAGATCCCGAAACCTTCTAGACATGATCCACACTTTCGGCAAAGGCAGGCAAAAATATGTAGCCTTTTATATACTAATAACAAGCAGCGAGAGAAAGACCATGAACACTCCCAGTCACAGCTGCCTCAAAAAATAAAGCATGAGCCTAAGAATAAACATAAACAAGGACAGGAAAGACTTTTACAATAAAAACCTTAATTAAATCTACTGGGCAACCCTACATTATGGCTAAACTTGCATTTAAGTTTGGGATGAAAGATGAGGAAGATGAGGAACAGTTGGATTTGGAGCCCGTTCCTGCAAAGTGTTTACTTCTTCTTAACGAAGTCGCACGCCACCAGATGAATATCAGTGATGCTTATTTTTCATGGCCTGCTATCTCAAAGAAGCAAAAGAAGCAAAAGACACCCCACTTTTTATATTCTTCATTCAAGACCAGGCTCATGGTGAAAGTGGTTCCAGGCAAAACAGACTTAAAATATATAGCGCAAGAAAGAGTAGGATCTGTGTTCCAGATATTCAGAGGTCTGATAAAAAATAAATAAAAATAAAAATAAATAAATAAATAAATAATAAATAAATCTACTGGGCGTGGTGGCACACTTCAATGTCAGCACTTGGGTGGAGGCCAGGATGCATCTCTGTGAGTTCAAGGCCAGACTGTTTACAGAGCAAGTTCCAGGCCAGCTGGGACTACAAGGAGACACTTGTCTCAAAAATACCAAAACAAACAAACAATAAACAAACAAATATAAACAAACAACTTAAATCTTTAAAGAAAGACTGGAAGGAATATACCAGAAGTGGAAAGACTTCCCATGTTCATGGATGGCAGAATTAATATTGTAAAAATGGCCATCCTACCAAAAGCAATTTACGCAGTTAATGTAATCCCAAATAAAAATCTGTGCCGGGCGTGGTGGCGCACGCTTTAATCCTAGCACTTGGGAGGCAGAGGCAGGCGGATCTTTGTGAGTTCAAGGCCAGCCTGGTCTCAGAGTGAGTTCCAGGACAGCTGAGGATACAGGGAGACCCTGTCTCAAAAAGACAAAAAAAACAAAAAATCTGTGACATTCTTCACAGAAAGAAAAAAAATCCTAAAATTCATATGAAACCACATAGATCCTGAGAGAGCCAAAGCAATCCTGAGTAAAAAGGACAATGGTGGAAGGATTATCATAACATTTCAAAACTATCTTACAGAGCTATAGTCATAAAAACAGCCATGTGTACTGGCAAAAAAGTCATGGAGATCAATGGAACAAAAAACAGAAGAGGTCTGAAGAGTGAGTGCCTGAATCCAGCCTCCATGTAGGGTAGGAGGCTGGACTGCACTGTGCCCAGCCCCCTACCTTGAGAGCATCTGAAGCACTATAGGTCTAGACCCTTCTGCCCTTCAGCAGGAGCCCAAACATTTCCAGTCTGCCTCAGAGTGCCTGAATCCACCTCTGTGTAAGGGTGTCCACAAACTGTGCCTGCCCAGCCCCCACCTTGGAGATCTTGAAGCCTCTCCACTGCTGCAGGGCTAGACTTCTCTGTCCTTAGTAGGGGCTCAGACCTTGCAGACTGCCTGAAGTGCCTGAATCTAGCCTCCACGTGGAAGATTCCTAAATTGTGCTGTGCTGCTGGTTAGTGGGCTCAGACCTTAGAAGGATGCCTGAGAATATCTAATTGGTGCCTCACTTGGGACCCTTGAGAGCTCTGAGTAGCTGGACTCGAGCCACCTGCTTTCTCCAATGTAAAACCAAGAAAGAACCTTAAGCTAGACCAACCAGCTTTTCCATACCCAGTAAGAAAACAACCAAGGCACATAAGAATACAAACAAACCACTCTTCAACTCAACAAAGGAAGACTTGAGTTTCGTATCAGAATACAAACAATACACATGCCAAAATCACAATAATAATATGAAAAACCCAAATAATATGCCCCACCAAACACCAGCAGTCCTATAAAAAGTTCTACAGTGAGGACCCTCTAGAAATGACCCAGGACACAGAATTTAAAAAAAATCATAAACATGATCAAAGATCAAAGAATTCAATGAATTTGCCGGGCATGGTGGCGCACGCCTTTAATCCTAGCACTCGGGAGGCAGAGGCAGGCGGATCTTTGTGTAAGTTCAAGCCCAGCCTGGTCTACAGAGTGAGTTCCAGGACAGCTGGGGCTACGGGGAGACCCTGTCTTGAAAAGACCAAAAAAAAAAAAAAAAAAAAAAAAGAAAAAAGGAATTATGCATTAAAGACACAAACCAAAGAGAATAAAAGGAAATATAAACTTCTGACTGAATTCACAAAAGAAAGTGATTGAAAATTTAAAAAATGCAAGGAATAAATATGCAAGAAATGTTTGGTAGACCATGAAAAAACAGAATCTCAGAAGAAAATGTCCCATAATTAAGGAGACGAATCTCAGGAAAATGTGTATTAATATTCTTCAATAGATTGTACGAAGAAATAACCAAAAAAAATAAGAAAAGAAAGCCAAAAAATACAAAAAAAAAGCACACAGAACACTAAAACTATATTGATCAGAAAAAGAAACACTCCCCATCGCCCTATTATAGTTAAAAACACATTGGGGCTGGAGAGATGAGCCTAGTGGTTTAGGAGCACCACTCGCTCTTGCAGGAGGACCTGGCTTCGATTCCCGGCACCACATGAGTGGCTGAGAAACTGTCTTCACTCCAGTTCCAGGGGGAATCCAACACCCTCTTTGTCCTTGCAGCTTGCACGACACAGGTGCACAAACTACATGCAGATAGTACATTCTACACTAAAAAATAAATTAAATAAAAAAAAAAATTATATTCACATACATCAAAGTAGATATCATAGAAATTGTAAAAGAAAACAAAGTCACTAAAAGGAAAACCCATAAGATTACAGCTGTTTTCAATGCAACTCTGAAAGCCAGAAGAGGTTGGACAAAATCTTCCCAGTTACTAATGACACATAGATAGCCAACCCAGAGTACTTTACCGCCCACAAAAAAAAAAAGAAAAAAAAAAAGTTCTATTATATTGGGTTTTTTATTTAAAAAAAAAAAACTCTTCCATGACATGCCTAGGCCCTTAATGATTCATGTCCAGGGTTTTCCAAAGATGGCGGCTCCAGGGGGGTGGGGGCAGCTAATTCTGATCACTAATGGCAAAGTTAGGGAGGGAGAGTTAGCTAAGGGCCCCCAAAGCATCAGACCAGAGGCTTTGGATCCTTCAGTGATAACAATTTGGATGCTAGACATCACCCCTCGAGGCATCTTGAAACACAGGGATAGGCCCCAGTGTCGGTTACCTTTCTCTACAGAAACCAGATACAGACATTGGTGCCTGGGCCTGGGGGATTGGCTGGTAGATTATGGTACAGGTGGTTCTGTGAGTCATCTCACAGTGTGGGTGATTAGGGTTCACACAGTTGGATGTGAGGGACTTGGCCACACAGTAGTGCGGAGTGTGTGCTTTCCAGCCCACAGGACTCATGAGTGCCTGGGGCCCTTGAGGTGTGGGTTCTGAAGACCTGGGGGATTCGGGCCTGGCTTGGGTGTTACGTGGTTTAGTCCACTGGGTGAATTGTTTGCTGTTTGGGTGAGAGTGTTGGTTTGAACAGTGTTAGGATAGAGTTGAGGATTTTGGAGACCTAAAGTAGTCCACACCTGTACCATCATTGGGGAGGACAGCAACATGCCTGAAGGTATAAACAAAATTCAATGTCAAACTCAATCACACCGCCCAGCTTCACATGGGAATCACTCCCAACAGAGGCTACCTAGATACCTGAAGCCCAACGGAAAGACTCAGGTGGATCTTCGCCAATATAATACCCCTATTCAAGAACAACTCTAGGGAAGACGCCTTGGATATAACTCAAGATACAGATCTCAAAAAGAACAATATGAAATATGATTAGAGAATTNAAAAAAAAAAAAAAAAAGAAATGACAAAGACAATTCAGGGCTTGAGAGGTAAATTCAGGAAAAAGAGAAATACTGAAGAAAACTCAAGCTGAAATGAAGATGGAATTAAAAAATGTGATTAGCCAATTAGAAACTTCAGAGGAAAGTCTTGCTAGAATAGATTAAGTAGAAGACAGAAAACCAGAACTTGAAGATAAAGTGAGAAATTGGACTGGGTAAGCAAAAACATATCAACAAATTAAAGGAATTAAAAAAAATTTTAAGGTAAGGTATATGCAAGAGCTGTGGAATACCCTGAAAAGCCCAAAATCTATACCAAACAGAACCAGAAAAGAAACTCTCTGCAGCATAGCACAGTAAACAAGACAAAATACACAGGACAATCAGGGTATGAAAAGCTGCAAGAGAAAAACCACAATACACAAAGCAAGACCCATAAGAATACAGAATACAGAATAAAAGCTGATTTATTTATTTATTTATTTTTGGTCTTTTCAAGACAGGGTCTCCCTGTAGCCCCAGCTGTCCTGGAACTCACTCTGTAAACCAGGCTGGCCTTGAACTCACAGAGATCCGCCAGCCTCTGCCTCCCGGTTAAAGGTGTGTGCCACTACAACCAGCCTAAAAGCATATTTTCTAATGGAAACTTTAAAAGCTAGAAGAGCATGGAGCAATGTACTGCAGGTTTTAAATGACCACAGATGCCAACTCAGATTACTGTACCCAGCAAAACTATCTACTACAGCTGAGGGAGAAATACTTTTCATGATATAAACAGACTAAAAGAATTCATGTCCACCAAATCAACCCTACAGAGAACACTGGAAGCAGTACTCCAGACTGAAAAAAGGAATAAACATGGCCAAGAAGCTACAGAAAGAAAGCTAATGAAGTGATAACTATGTATTTTGGAGAGATGCAGATTGGAACAACAACAACAACAACAACAACAACAAAGACTGGGTCAGAGAACTGACTGAAATGGTGAACTTCTGCTCGAAACAGCTACCTTCTGCATCAAAAAATTTAAAAGAGACTGAGAAAAAAATAAAAAACATGTTTGGCAGAAGGCATGAGCTCTGGTGTGGTGGGGGTCAAGGAAGGGGAAATGGGTCTAGATTTGATTGGAAAATTTGTATGAAATGCACAAAGCAATAAAAATTGGCTTTGGGGGGGGGAAAAATGATAATTATGGAAAAGATGGCTCAGGGGTTAAAAGCAGTAACTGCTCTTCCAGAGGAGCCACATGGCAACCAACACCAGACAGTAGCTCCAGTTCCAGGAAATTCTGGCCTTCCCAGACACTGCAGGCATGTGGTGCACTTACATACATGCAGGCAAAACAATTCTATGGGTAAAAATAAGAATCTTTAAAATGATAACAATCAACATACATCTTCCAATGCTAACTTTAAACACCAATGACATGAAGTCCCCAATCAAAAGACAGGTTATGCCAGGTGTGGTGGTGCATGCCTTTAATCCCAGCACTTGGAAGGCAGAGGTAGACAGCTCTCTGAGTTTGAGGCCAGCCTGGTCAACATAGCAAATTCCAGGTTAGCTGGAGCTACAGTGAGGCCCTGTTTCAAAAAAACAGGAAAAAAAAAAAAAAAAGACACATGTTATTTTAATAGGTTAAGAAAGAAAATCCAGTTGGCATGGTAGTGCACACCTTTAATCCCAGCACTCAGAGGAAGAGGCAGGCTGATTTCCATGAGATGGAGGCTACGCTGGTTTTTATCTTTTTGTTGTCTACAAAGAAACTCATCTTAACTTCAAGGACAGGTACCTTAGACTAAAGAAGGATGGAAAAAATATTCCAAGCAAATGGAACCAAGAAACAAGCAGGCACTGCTTTCTTTTTAATTTTTTTAAAATTTCATTTTTTTTTTTTATGTGTATGAATGTACTGTCTGCATGTAGGTTTGTGCACCCATGTCATGCAATGCTGCCAAGGTCAGAAGAGGGTGTCAGATTCCCCTGGAACTGGAGTTAAAGACGGTTCTCAGCTGCCATGTGGGTGCTGGGAATTGAACCCGGGTCCTCTGCAAGAGCAGTCGGCGCTTTTAACCACTAGGCTATCTCTCCAGGCCCAGGCATTGCTTTCTTAATATTTGGCTATAAAATAAGACTTCAAACTAAAATTAATCAGAAGAGATAAAGTAGGACACTTCATTCTGATCAAGGAAACAATTAACAAGATTTACAATCCTAAACACACAGGCCACAAATTCAGGTGCAGTCAATTTCATAAAAAGTACTATTTAACTTCAAGACACAGATTAACTCCAACTCAGTAATAGTAGGTGATTTCAATGTCCCACTTTCTTCAATAGACAGGTCATCTGGACAAAAAAATGAGAAACTCTGGAATTAAATGTTTTCATACCTCAAATGGACCTAATAGTAGACATCTATAAAATATTCTAGCCGGGTGTGGTGGCGCACACCTTTAATCCTAGCACTTGGGAGGCAGAGGCAGGGGAATCTCTGTAAGTTCAAGGCCAGCCTGGTCTACAGAGCGAGTTCCAGGCCAGCTGGGGCTACGGGGAGACCCTGTCTCGAAAAGACAAAAAATACAAAACAAAACAAAACAAAAAACTACCCAAACGCTAAAGAGTACACATTCTATTCAGCAATCCATGTAAGTTTCCCTAAAATAGACACATAATGGGACACAAATCAAATCTCAACAAATATAAAAAAGCTGATATAACTCCAGGTATCCTATCGGACCACAATGCTATAAAGCTTGAAATCAACAGCAAAAGAATCTCTAGTAATTACACAAACTCATGGAGATAAGTAACTAACATACCACCAAAGAATGGATCAAAAAGAAATCAAGGAAGAATAAAATTCATGAAATTAAATGAAAAACCACAAAATTTCTGGGACACATTAAAAACAGTCCTAAGGCAGAAATGTATAGCTCTAAGCACCTACTTCAAAAAAAATCAGAAAGAACAGAAATAAATGACAATGACACAACTCAAGAATGTAGAACAAATCAAACCCAAATTCATCAAATGAGAAGATGTAATAAAAATCAGAAGAGAAATCAATAAAACAAACAAAATAACAAAGAATCTAAGAACCGTTTTTTGTAAAGATAAAATCAATGGACTGTTAGCCTAACTAACCTAAAAAAAGAAAGAACAGACTCAAAACAACAAAACCAGACATGAACAGGAAAACATTCAACAGACACCAAAGTAATCCTGAACATTATAAGGGAATACTTTAAAAATCTATACTTGGGGCTGTCAAAATGGCTCAATGGGTTAAGAGCACTTATGGTCTTCTGGAGGACCTGCATTCAGTTCCCAGCACCCACATGAAGGCTAACAGTTGCCATTAACCCCAGGTCCAGAGGATCCATGGCCTCTTCTGGCTTCTCCAGGACCAGGCATACACATGGCAGATTTACACACATTCAGGCAAAAGCACTCATACACACAAAATAAAAATAAATATTTTTTCCAAGTTCTATAAAAACCACTCTATATTTCATTAAATTATGAAACCTAACAAAATGGATGAATATCTAGACTCAATCAAACCCCTGAAGTTAAAACAAGAAGAGATCAACAATGTAAACACAAACCCATAACAAATAAGGAGCTTGAAATAGCCATGCAAAGCTTGCCAATGAAAAAAAAGTTCAGGACCAGATGAATTCACAGCAGAATTCTACCAGATCTTCAAAGAACTACAATCAATAGAAACCAAAACCAGGAAAAGACACAACAAAAAAGTAAAATTATAGGCCAATATCCTTGATGAACATAGATGCAAAAATCCTCAATAAAATACTTGGAAACCAGATACAGACACACATAAAAAAGATCACCCTCCATGACTGAGTTGGCTTTATTTCAGAGATGTAGAAATACAGGGATGGTTCAACATCAAGATATTTAATAAATCATATAAATGGACTTAAGACTGAAAAATTTCATGATCATCTCAATAGATGCAGAAAAGGCCTTTGACAAAAATCTAACATGCCTTCCTGATAAAACATCCTAGAGGAAACATACCTCAACATAATTAAGGCTGTATATGACAAACTCACAGCCAACATCAATCTAAAATTTTTTATTAATTTTTTTAATACTTTACTTAATTATCTTTATTTTATGTTTGAGTGTATTGACTGCATGTAAATAAGTGCACTTGTGTCATGCCGTGCCCTAGGTAGTCAAAAGAAGGCATCAGATACCCCTGGAACTGAAGTTACAGATGGTTGCTGGCTGTCATGTGGGTGCTGGGACTCAAGTCAGCGTTTTTTGCACAAGCAGCCAGTATTCTTCACCACTGAGACATCTCTCCAGCCTCTCATTTATTTTTATTTTATGTGTATGTATGAGTGTTTTGCTTGCATGTATGTAAGTACCCCATGTGCATGAAATGCCCATGGAAGCCAAAAGAGGGCACTGGATCCTCTGCAACTGGAGTTATGGATGGCTGTTAGCTCCCATATAGGTACTGGAAAATGAATCCAAGCCCTATTCAAGAGAAGCCAGTGCTCTAAAGAGCTGAGCTAGCTCTCCAACCCCTAAACATCACTCTAAAATAGATAAAAACTCAAGGCATTCCTATTAAAATCAGGAACAAGACAGGGCTGTCCATCATTTCTATTCCTTTTCAATACAGTGCCTGAAACCCTAGCTAGAGCATAAGACTGAATACTAAAAGAAGTCAAATGATCTCTATTTGCAGATTATCTACTATAATACATAAGAGATCCCGAAACCTTCTAGACATGATCCACACTTTCGGCAAAGGCAGGCAAAAATATGTAGCCTTTTATATACTAATAACAAGCAGGCAGAGAAAGACCATGAACACTCCCAGTCACAGCTGCCTCAAAAAATAAAGCATGAGCCTAAGAATAAACATAAACAAGGACAGGAAAGACTTTTACAATAAAAACCTTAATTAAATCTACTGGGCAACCCTACATTATGGCTAAACTTGCATTTAAGTTTGGGATGAAAGATGAGGAAGATGAGGAACAGTTGGACTTGGAGCCCGTTCCTGCAAAGTGTTTACTTCTTCTTAACGAAGTCGCACGCCACCAGATGAGTATCAGTGATGCTTATTTTTCCATGGCCTGCTACCTCAAAGAAGCAAAAGAAGCAAAAGACACCCCACTTTTTATATTCTTCATTCAAGACCAGGCTCAGGTGAAATGGTTCCAGGCAAAACAGACCCTAAAATATATAGCAGCAAGAAAGAGTAGGATCTGTGTTCCAGATATTCAGAGGTCTGATTAAAAAAAATAAATAAAAATAAAAATAAATAAATAAATAAATAAATAAATAAATCTACTGGGCGTGGTGGCACACTTTCAATGTCAGCACTTGGGAGGTGGAGGCAGGTGCATCTCTGTGAGTTCAAGGCCAGACTGTTCTACAGAGCAAGCTCCAGGCCAGCTGGGACTACAAGGAGACCCTGTCTCAAAAATACCAAAACAAACAAACAAATAAACAAACAAATAAATAAACAAACAACCTTAAATCTTTAAAGAAAGACTGAGGAATATACCAGAAGATGGAAAGACTTCCCATGCTCATGGATTGGCAGAATTAATATTGTTAAAATGGCCATCCTACCAAAAGCAATTTACGCAGTTAATGCAATCCCAATAAAAATCTGTGCCGGGCGTGGTGGCGCACGCCTTTAATCCTAGCACTTGGGAGGCAGAGGCAGGCGGATCTTTGTGAGTTCAAGGCCAGCCTGGTCTACAGAGTGAGTTCCAGGACAGCTGAGGATACAGGGAGACCCTGTCTCAAAAAGACAAAAAAAAAAAAAAAAAATCTGTGACATTCTTCACAGAAAGAAAAAAAAAATCCTAAAATTCATATGAAACCACATGAGATCCTAGAGAGCCAAAGCAATCCTGAGTAAAAAGGACAATGGTGGAAGGATTATCATAACATTTCAAAACTATCTTACAGAGCTATAGTCATAAAAACAGCATAGTACTGGCACAAAAAGTCATGGAGATCAATGGAACAAAAAACAGAAGAGGTCTGAAGAGTGAGTGCCTGAATCCAGCCTCCATGTAGGGTAGGAGGCTGGACTGCACTGTGCCCAGCCCCCTACCTTGAGAGCATCTGAAGCACTATAGGTCTAGACCCTTCTGCCCTTCAGCAGGAGCCCAAACATTTCCAGTCTGCCTCAGAGTGCCTGAATCCAGCCTCTGTGTAAGGGTGTCTCACAAACTGTGCCATGCCCAGCCCCCACCTTGGGAGCATCTGAAGCCTCTCCCACTGCTGCAGGGCTAGACTTCTCTGTCCCTTAGTAGGGGCTCAGACCTTTGCAGACTGCCTGAGAGTGCCTGAATCTAGCCTCCACGTGGGAAGATTCCTAAATTGTGCTGTGCTTGCTGGCTAGTGGGGGCTCAGACCTTAGAAGGATGCCTGAGAATATCTAATTGGTGCCTGACATGGACCCCTTCAGGAGCTCTTGAGTAGCTGGACTCGAGCCACCTGCTTTCTCCAATGTAAAATCAAAAGAAGAGAACCTGATGCCTAGACCAACCAGCTTTTCATACCCAGTAAGAAAACAACCAAGGCACATCAAGAATACAAACAAAACCACTCTTCAACTCAACAAAGGAAGACTTGAGTTTCGTATCAGAATCACAAACAAATACACATGCCAAAATCACAATGAAAAATATGAAAAACCCAAATAATATGCCCCACCAAACACCAGCAGTCCTATAAAAAGTTCTACAGTGAGGACCCTCTAGAAATGACCCAGGACACAGAATTTAAGAGAAAAATCATAAACATGATCAAAGATCAAAGAATTCAATGAATTGCCGGGCATGGTGGCGCACGCCTTTAATCCTAGCACTCGGGAGGCAGAGGCAGGCGGATCTTTGTGTAAGTTCAAGGCCAGCCTGGTCTACAGAGTGAGTTCCAGGACAGCTGGGGCTACGGGGAGACCCTGTCTTGAAAAGACCAAAAAAAAAAAAAAAAAAAAAAAAAAAAAAGAAAAAGAATTCAATGAATTTAAAGAACACAAACCAAAGAACTAAAAGGAATAAACTTCTGACTGAATTCACAAAAGAAAGTGATTGAAAATTTTAAAAAATGCAGGAATAAAATATGCAAGAAATGTGGTAGACCATGAAAAAACAGAATCTCAGAAGAAAATGTCCCATAATTAAGGAGACGAATCTCAGGAAAATGGTATTAATATCTTCAACAGGATTGTAGAAGAAAATATCTCATAATTAAGGAAAGACATGCCCATACAAATACAAGAAGCACACAGAACACCAAATATATTGGATCAGAAAAGAAACTCCCCATGCCATATTATAGTAAAAACACATTGGGGCTGGAGAGATGGCCTAGTGGTTAGGAGCACCAACTGCTCTTGCAGAGGACCTGGCTTCGATTCCCAGCACCCACATGGTGGCTGAGAACTGTCTTTAACTCCAGTTCCAGGGGAATCCAACACCCTCTTCTGTCCTTGGCAGCATTGCACGACACAGGTGCACAAACCTACATGCAGATAGTACATTCATACACATACAAAAATAAATTAAATAAAAAAAAAAAACTACACATACAGACCAAAGAGAACACTGAAAATTGCAAAAGAAAAACAAGTCACATAAAAAGGAAAACCCATAAGAATTACAGCTGATTTTCAATGCAAACTATGAAAGCCAGAAGAGGTTGGACAAAATATTCCCAGTTCTAAATGACAATAGATGCCAACCCAGAGTACTTTACCCAGCAAAAAAGAAAAAAAAAGTCTATTATAGTTGAAAGGGAAATTTAAAAAAAATCTTCCATGACATGAATAGGCCTTAAGAATTCATGTCCAGGGCTTTTCCAAGATGGCGGCTCCCAGGGTGGCAGGCCTATTCTGATCAGCTAATGGCAAAGTTAGGGAGGGAGAGTTAGCTAAGGGCCCCCAAAAGCATCAGACCAGAGGGCATTTGGATCCTTAGTGACTACAATTTGATGCTACAGACATCACCCGAGGGCATCTTGAAACAACAGGGATAGCCCCAGTGTCGGCTAAGCCTTTCTCCTACAGAACCCAGATACAGACATTGGTGCCTGGGCCTGGGGGATTGGTCGGTAGATTATGTACAGTGGTTCTGGGAGTACATCTCACCAGGTGGGTGATTAGGGTTCACCACAGTTGGATGTGAGGGACCTTGGCCACACAGTAGCGGAGTGTTGTGACCTTCCAGCCCACAGGACCAGAAGTGCCTGGGGCCCTTGAGGTGTGGGTTCTGAAGACCTGGGGGATTCGGGCCTGGCTTGGGTGTTACGTGGTTTAGTCCACTGGGTGAATTGTTTGCTGTTTGGGTGAGAGTGTTGGTTTGAACAGTGTTAGGATAGAGTTGAGAATTTGGAACCTAAAGTATCCACATCTGTACATCAATTGGGAGGACAGCAAACACCTGAAGAGTATAACCAAAATCAATGTCAACTCAATCAACGCCCAAGCTTCACATTGGAACCACTCCCAACAGAGGCTACCTAGATACCTGAAGCCCAACGAAAGACTCAGGTGGATCTCTGCCAAGTATTAATACCCCTATTCAAGAACACTCTAGGGAAGACGCCTTGGATATAACCCAAGATACAGATCTCAAAAGAACAATTATAAATATGATTAGAGAAATTAAGGAGTTGAAAGAATTTAAGGAGCTTATAAACAAGGAAGTCAAGGACTTAAAAGTAGACAGGGATAAATTGAAAGAGGACAATGATAAACTGTGGAATGAAATTACAAAAAAATATAGAAACACTGAAGAAAATTCAAGTTGAAATGCAACATTCCACAAACAACTTGGAAAGGAAGGGAAAATGGATAAAGTAGAAAATAGAATATCAAGATTAGAAGACAATATAGAAGAACTGGATAAATCAAGTAAGGATTATGAAAAAATAAAAAACAAGAATGGAATAATTGGGAACTATGGGATACTATGAAAAGACCAAATCTACTAATTATAAGGATAGAAGAGGAAGAAAAACTCACAGGATAACAATATGGCTCAGGTCTCCAACAGAGTTTTAGAGGAAATTTTTCCCAAATTAAAGTGAGAGACACCTGTACACATACTAGAAACATAGAACACCAAGCAGACAGAACCAAAAAGGAAATTCTCCATACCATATCATAGTAAAAACACTAGATGTTCAAAGCAAAGAAAGGATAGAGGGCTGCAAAAGTACCGACAAAGGAAAACCTATCAGAATTACAGCTGATTTCCCAATGAAAATAATGAAAGCCAGAAGAGCCTGGCCTAAAATATTCCTGGTTCTAAAAGACTATAGATGTCAACCCAGAGTACTTTATCCAGCAAAAATGTCTATTATAATTAAAGGAGAAAGGAAAATGTTCCATGATATAAATAACTTGAAAGAATTCCTCTCCAATAAGCCATCCCTGCAGAGAATACTTGAAGTAATACGAGTAGAGGGCAGCTATGACTAAAACCAATCAACACCAGAAAACAAATGATACTACCACTATGGAAATAACCCCCCCAAAAGGAAATAAAGACCTAGGGTAAGGATATACTAGAAATCAAAATGATCAAGAGCAGTTGGTGCTCTTAATTGCTGATCCATCTCTCCAGCCCCATTGCTATTCCTTCAAATATGCATCACTCCAAAATATGCCCAGATGCATCTCACATATATCATATATTTTAGCATCTTCAGCTATGATTTTTTTTCTTTATTAGGCTGATATATGTCATGTTTGAAGGCTCCACCTTGGCAAGCCCAAACCACCATCAGTTCTGCCCCTGTCCTCCACATTGGGGTTTTCATTTGTTTGTGCTTTGTGTGTGGGATATTTGACCACTAGGTGGAACATCTTTGGGGCAGGTAGACAGGCTTTTTGCCAGGCCTATGTAATGCGTTTGTTTCTGAATAGCTGGAAAGATTTGGTTGGCCAGAGCCTGCCCTGGGACTTGTAGGGTTACTTTAGGTTTTTATTTTGTGATGTGTTTGGGGGAACTGCCCCATTTGTCTGGATGGGTATAAATATTGCAAAGTTTAGTAGAAAATAAGATACTTATACTGGATTGAAGTGGTTAAATGTTTCTAGAGTGGAATGGTATAAACACTCAAGCCAGTTTACTAATGGTCTAAATGAGATACATGGCTGGGGTTGGTTTTCGGTCCATTCTTGGCTTGTACTGGACTTCAGTTGTAGATTCAGATTAAAGGAGCATAGAGAAGTAATGGGTTTCCTTTGACTACTGAAAGATTTTTGGTCTCTGTCATGCAAGTAACATGCAAGTGTTACTTTAGATCCCATTTCAAGATAACTTGACTCAAGAAAAGATAGGTTTACTTCCCTGAACTAGCAGCATACAGCCCAGAAGCAGACAGTTTGGATGGACTTGGTAAAATTTTTCAGCTTTATTCCAATCAATAGGTATGTTCCCTGTTATTGGAGAACTACAAACCAGGATATGGGGTTTGGGAAAGAGACTACTTCTGTTTGTAGTAAGTCATTTATATTTAAGGTACAGCGAAAACTGTTTAAACTTCTCTTATCAGCTTTGCCTCCTTATCCTATGGTATTAATCTTTTCCAGTCAATGTTTATGCAAGGATTCTTAGGCTTTATTCAAGCTTTATCTAAATATGATGCAGTAATTAAAAGTATCAAGTTGGTGTAACTTAATTTTTTTGGATCCTTAATGCCTATACCTAACACCCATACCAATTCGGCTAAGGGATTTAAGGGACAATTTTGTTCCTTGTCTTCTGAGGTCAATTAGTCCCAGGGAATTGTGTACGGGGGCATCTCTTAAAATAGTCTGCAATTGTGAGTCATCAAGCTTCCTGTGCAGGGAGGTCTTGGAGATCCACTAACAGAACTCCAGACAGTGTCCAGTCTATAAAGAGAAAGCTCAACATAGAAGAGTCATCTCGTGCTTCTAAGGGAAGCCTAGTCTAGCAAGACCTAACCTTGTCCTAGGTAGATGGAACTGGTTAAGACTGGCCAGAAGGAGCTAGCACTCCTCCCTTAAAAATCCTGAGGGCCTCCTAAAGTCCAGAACCTCAAATGACCCTGAGAAAACAAAGTTTGGTTAATCTGGGCTAATTGTGTAGACTTAAGCACACCAAAAGAAAGTATAACCAAAAGATAGTCAATATATTTTTTTAAAATCTTCAAACCATTTATTTAATTAATTTTTAATATTTTATTTTTTATGTGTATGAGTTCATTGCATGTATGTAGGTATACTGTGTATGCAATGCTCAAAGAGGTCAGAAGAGGGCGCTGGATACCCTGGAATTATGAACAGTTGTTAGCTGCCATGTGGGTGCTGGGAACCGAATTCAGGTCCTATGCAAGAGCAGCCAATACTCTTAACCGATGAGCCATCTCTCCAGCCCATTAATATATTTCTTATAAGGCCAGAAAAATTGTCCCTCCAGATACTAGACTTAAAGTTATATAAAGTGGTGTTAAACAGACATAAAACCTTAGATCTTGGCCCTGATTAACAGAGTAGGGTCACCTGCAGCCAAGGACAAGTCCACTATTGTTGTCAATTAATGCTCAATAATAAAACTTCTTCCTCTTTCTTTTTAGCAACTATCTAAGTGGAAACTCATATCCTGACTTTTCTTTCTTTCTTTTTTTTTTTTTGGTCTTTTCAAGACAGGGTCTCCCTGTAGCCCCAGCTGTCCTGGAACTCACTAGGTAGACCATCAAGGCTGGCCTTGAACTCACAAAGATCTGCCTGCCTCTGCCTCCCAAGTGCTAGGATTAAAGTCGTGCGCAACCACGCCCAGCTCTATCCTATTAAAATGCCTGGAGCCGGGCGTGGTGGCGCACACCTTTAATCCTAGCACTTGGGAGGCAGAGGCAGGCGGATCTTTGTGAGTTCAAAGCCAGCCTGGTCTACAGAGTGAGTTCCAGGACAGCTGGGGCTACAGAGGGACCCTGTCACGAAAAGACCAAAAATAAATAAATAAATAAATAAAATGCCTGGAAAGCTGATCCTAAGTCCAGACATTGTGGCCAAATGAACAGAAGGAGAAACCTAATAAATGGACACTCTGAAACCCCTGGTCAAGAAATTCTCTTGGACTTTTAAGCTGGAGATCTGAATTCATCTTGTTCTTCTCCTGGTCCCCTGACTAGATCATGTACCTAACCACTCCTGCCTTCATTTTGCTTTCATGGGTACCAGTCTAGATTGACCTTCTGAATGAGGGATACCCCAATTACCACACCCAATGCCCTTTTTCAGCATGGAAGAAGTCTGAGCAGTTGGTGCCCTGATTCCCTTATGGCAATTGGGGTGACCCTTTTCAGGAGGGAAACATAACTAAACAGGAGCTAGAAATTGACTAGGCAGTTTAGGGATGAGACCCTCCTCCCCACCCCCCAAATTAACCAGACTCTTTCTTATTTATTTATTTATTTATTTATTTATTTATTTATTTATTTATTTTTGGTCTTTTCGAGACAGGGTCTCCCTGTAGTCCCAGCTGTCCTGGAACTCACTCTGTAGACCAGGCTGGCCTTGAACTCACAAAGATCCGCCTGCCTCTGCCTCCCAAGTGCTAGGATTAAAGGCGTGCGCCACCACGCCCGGCTAACCAGACTCTTTCTAAGCTGGGAACTCAAGGCTTCTCAGACTAGCCAGTAAACACATATCCTGCTGGTAGCCCTGAAAGAGCAGGAAAAGAAAAAAGGGAAAAAAGAAAAAAAATAATTATATACCAAGCCCTGAATACTGATGTCTTATTTCACCAGAAAATAAATAGAAATCCTCCCCCCCTTTATTTTTGCTTCGTTTGGTCCCTGTTATTTTGTGTTATTTGTTTTCTTGTGAAAAGAAAAAAATAAATGAGTTAAAAAAAAAAAATCATGTCCAGAAAACCAGACTGTCGGAGGCTACTTGCAGCAATACAAAGAGCTGAAGAAAGGAGTGGCTATAACCACAGGGCAACAGAAAGAAATTAAATGAATGTATAACTGTAGAAACACAAAATTAGACTAAGATGCACAAATTAAAATGACTGGAACCAGTACACATCTTTCAATAATAACTTTAAATGTCAATGAACTGAACTCCCCAACTGTCAAAGTACACAAGCTAGTTGAACACAAAACAAATCCATTGTTTTGTTGTTGAAAGAAATCCACCTCACCTTCAGGGACAGGCACTACCTTAAGGTGAAAGGATGGAAAAAAAATAATCCAAGATGGGGCTGGAGAGATAGCCTAGCGGTTAAGAGCACCAACTGCTCTTGCAGAGGACCCGGGCTCGATCCCCAGTACCCACATGGCGGCCCAAAACCATCGGTAACTCCAATTCCAGGAGAACTCCAGTTCCAGGGGAATCCGACACCCTCTTCTGACCTCTGCGGCATTGCACGAACCTACATGCAGACAGTACATTCATACACATTTAAAAAAAATAATAATCTAAGAAAATGGCACTAAGAAGTAAGAAGTTGCAATTCTAATATCTAACAAAACAGACTTCAAACTAAAACTAATCAGGAAATATAAACAGTCACTTCATTCCTCCTATCAAAGGAACAATTAACCAAGAAGTTCTTACAATCATGAACATATATGCAGCAAACTCTGGTGCACCCAACTTCATAAATACAGTACTAGAGGACTTTAAGACACAGATTAATCCCAATTCACTAATAGTAGGGGACTTCAATACTCCACTGCCTCCAATAGATGGGTCAACTGGACAAAGACTAAATAGATATCTGAATTAAACATACCATATATCAAATGGACCTAACAGACATCTATCAGATATTCCACCCAAAACACCAGTATGTTTTTTATTCAGCACACCATGGAACTTTCTCCAAAACTGACCACATATTGGAGCACAAAACAAACCTCAACAAATATAATTCCATACATTCTATCAAACCACAGTGCAAGGAAGCTTAAAATCAACACTGGAAGAGGCCCTGGTAACTACATGATCTCATGGAGAATGAAAAATTCACTCCTGGGGCTGGAGAGATAGCCTAGCGGTTAAGAGCACCGACTGCTCTTGCAGATGACCCGGGTTCGATCCCCGGCACCCACATGGTGGCTGAGAACCGTCTGTAACTCCAATTTCAGGAGAACTCCAGTTCCAGGGGAATCCGATGCCCTCTTCTGACCTCTGCAGCATTGCACGACACGGGTGCACAAACCTGCATGCAGACAGGACATTCATACACATATAGAAATTAAAAAAAAAAAAAAATCACTCCTGAATGATGAATAGGTCAAAGGAGAAACTAAGAAAAAATAGAAAGCCATATGTGGGTGGCTCATGCCCTTAATCCCAGCACTCTGGAGGCAGACAGATCTCTGTGAGTTCAAAGCCAGCCTGGTCTACATAGTGAGTTCCAAGGCCAACTGAAACAGGGTCTACAGGAAGACCCTGTCTCAAAAAGACCAAAAAAAAAGAAAAGTTTTCCTGGAATTAAAGGAAAAGGGCAATACAATACAACACAACACAACCTCTGGAATAATTTAAAAGCAGTCCTAAGAGGGAATAATTCTAAGTGCCTACATTAAAAAAAGAAATCAGAAAGAACATAAATAATGACTTACACTGCAACTCAAGATTCTTGAAAGGCAACAACAAATGAAACCTAGCCCAGCAGACAAGAAGAAATAACAAAGATCAGAGCAGAAAATAATGACAGAAACAAAGAAAACAATACAAAGAATCAATGAATCTAAGAGCTGGTTCTTTGAAAAGGTAAACAAGAGAGATAGACTCTTAGCCCAGTTAACCAAAAGAAATAAGGAGCAATTCCAAATAAATAAAATTAGATATGAAGAGGAAACATCACAACAGAAAACAAAAAGATCCAGATTATAAGGGAATATTTTAAAAGCCTGTACTCTATTAAATTTGAAAACCTAAAAGAAAATGGATGTATCTCTAAAATCATGGGAATCACCAAAGTTAAACCAAGAAGGGATTACCGGCTTAAACAGACCAGTAACACATAAAGAAACTGAAAACAGGGCTGGAGAGATGGCCTAGCGGTTAAGAGCGCCGACCGCTCTTGCAGAGGACCCGGGTTCGATCCCCAGCACCCACATGGCGGCCGAGAACCGTCTGAAACTCCAATTCCAGGAGAACTCCAGTTCCAGGGGAATCCGACACCCTCTTCTGACCTCCGTGGCATTGCACGACACGGGTGCACAGACTTGCATGCAGACATTACATTCATACACATACAGAAATAAAGTTAATAATAAAAAAAAAGAAACAAAATCCAAATCCATCTTTTTTGTTGTCAGCAAGAAACCCATCTCACCTTCAAGGACAAGCACTATCTTAAGGTGAAAGGGTGGAAAAATATTCTAAGCAAATGGCACTAAGAACAAAGCAGGATATTCTAATATCAGACAAAATAGACTTCAAACCGAAACTAATTAAAGAGATGAAGAGGGTCACTTCATTCTTAGCAAAGAAACAAAAAAGATATTACAATCATGAATATGTATGCACCAAACTCTGGTGCACCAAATTTCATAAACATGATTTTACAGGACTTTAAGGCAAGATACTAAGGACTTTAATCCCGACATACTAGTAGTAGGGGACTTCAATACCCCAGTGTGTCCATTGGAGAGGTCAACCAGACAAAGTTTAAAAAGAGAGATATCTAAATCAATAATACAATACACCAAATGGACCTAACCGACATCTACCGAATATTCCATCCAAGCACCAAAGAATATACTTTCTCCTCANTTTTTTTTGGTCTTTTTGAGACAGGGTCTCCCTGTAGCCCCAGCTGTCCTGGAACTTGCTCTGTAGACCAGGCCGGCCTTGAACTCACAAAGATCCGCCTGCCACTGCCTCCCAAGTGCTAGGATTAAAGGCGTGCGCCACCATACCCGGCTCCACCCCTTTTTAAAAAAATTAATTTTCATTTGGTCTTTTTGAGACAGGGTCTCCCAGCAGCCCCAATTGGCCTGGGACTTGCTATGTAGACCAGGCTGGCCTTGAACTCAGACATCCGCCTGCCTCCGCCTCCCAAGAGCTGGAATTAAGGACACGTGCCACCATACCTACTGCTGTCTCCACTCCTTTTTAATATAGTGCTTGAAAATCTTGCTATAGCAATATGGCAAGAAGGAAAATTAAAGAAGTACTAATTGGAAGAGGTCAAATTATCCCTTTCTGCAGATGATATATTATACCTGAGAGAGGCCAAAAACTCCACCGGAAAACTGTTAGAAATGATTAACACTTTCAGTAAAGTGACAGGTTACAAAATTAATCTACAAAATCAGTAGCCTTTCTATATACCAATGACAAGCAACTGGAGAACGAGTACATGAAAACCCTCCTATTCACAATAGCCTCAAAAAAAAAAAATTCTCAGAATAAACCTGACCAAAGCTATTAAAGATCTCTACAATGAAAATTTAAATCTTTAAAGAAAGAGATTGAGGAAGACCTCAGAAGATTGGTAGGACCTCCTATGCTCATGGATTGGAAGAATTAATATTGTAAAAATGACCATCAGGGCTGGAGAGATAGCCTAGCGGTTAAGAGCACTGACTGCTCTTGCAGAGGACCCGGGTTTGATCCCCAGCACCCACATGGCGGCTGAGAAGCATCTTTAACTCCAATTCCAGGAGAACTCCAGTTCCAGGGGAATCCGACACCCTCTTCTGACCTCCGCGGCATTGCACAACACGGGTGTGCAAACCTGCATGCAGACAATACATTCATACACATACAAAAATAAATTTAAAAAAATGACCATCCTACCAAAAGTTTTATAATAAATATATATATATTTGAGTATATATATATATATTTGAGCTTACAGTTCCAGAAGAATTGGAGTCCATTGTGGCTGGGAGGCAGGATGGCAGAAGGTGCTGGAGCAGGAGCAGAAAGCGGGCAGAGGTTCACATCTTCAAGCAGGCATAGGAAGCAGTGAGAGACTGGAGAGACTGGCAAGGCTGGCAAGGCTTTAAGAACTCTCTAAGCTTGCCCCAGTGACATGCTTCCTGAAGCATGGCCACACCCACCGTAAGACCTCCCAAAACAGCACCACCAATGGAGACAAAATGTCTGAATACTCGGGAGCCTATTGTGAACATTCTCATTCAAACCACCACATATCAGCAATGGTGTCAGCATGCACAAGACCATGCAAACCCAGCATGGAACTAGAGAAATGGGCAGCAGACCCCAATCTTAGCTGGAGAAATATTGGCAGATGATTACTCTTGGGTGAAGAAGATCTGATTTTTCCCCCCCTATCTTTTTGAGACAGGGTCTCCTTGAAGCCCCAGCTGGCCTAGAACTCTTCTTATGAAGATCAGGCTGTCCTTAAACTCACAGAGATCTGCCTGCCTCTGCCTTCCCAGTGCTGGACTTAAAGGTGTGTACCAGCATGCCCAGCTGAGCTGATCTTCTTAAAGAAGAGGACTTGAGATAGGCTGGTTGCATACACTGAGGAACATACAGGGACACTAACTTGACACAGTAGGCCTTAACACAAATGACAGAATGTATGAATTCCAGTGGGGGCGCTGTGAGAGGTGCCAATGGGGAAGGGGGCATAAAGGTCATTAAGATTGATTGGGGGCTGGAGAGATGGCCTAGCAGTTAAGAGCTCCGACTGCTCTTGCAGAGGACCCAGGTTCGATCCCCAGCACCCACATGGTGGCTGAGAACTGTCTTTAACTCCAGTTCCAGGGGAACCCAACACCCGCTTCTGACCTCCAAGGCATTGCACGACATGGGTGCACAGACCTGCATGCAGACAGTACATTCATACACATAAAGAATAAATAAAATTTAAAAAAATTTTAAAAATATTAAAAAAAAAGATTGATTGAAATGTTCTGTATGAAATACACACTTCAATTGAAAAGGAATTACAAACATGACCGCATGTAATTACAGTCACCTGATATTTGACAAAGATGACAAAAATACACACTAAAGAATGGCATCTTCAACATCATGGTGCTGGAAAAATTGGATGTTCACATGTAGAAGAATGAAATTAGATTCCATATGGATCACCCTGCATGAAAAAAAAAATCAACTCCAAATGATCAAAGACCTCAATGTGAAATTTGAAGTGCTAAAACTATTAGAAGACATGGGCAGAACCCTACAGAGAGAGGATCTCCCTTTAGTTCCAGCTGGCCAGCTGGCTATGTAGACCAGGTTGGCCTTGAACTCACAGAGATCCGCCTGCCTCTCTGCTTCCCAAGTGCTGGGATTAAAGGCATGGGCCACCATGCTTGGCAGGAATTAAGGCCAACAATTGACAAATGGGACCTCATTAAACTAAAAAGCTTCTGTATATAAAAGAAAAAAAATCAACTGAGTGAAAAAGGAGGCTAACAAGAGTAGAAGTGAATCTTTGCCAGCTGAAAAAACAAGAAATTCAAGAGAACAAATGATCTAATTAAAATATGGATTCTGGATCTGAACAAGGACTTCTCAGAAAAGAGAAGGAAGGAAGGAAGGAAGGAAGGAAGGAAGGAAGGAAGGAAGGAAGGAAGGAAGGAAGGAAGGAAGGAAGGAAGGAAGGAAGGAAGGAAGGAAAAAAGGGAGGGAAAGAGAGAGGAGGGAGGGAGGGAAAGAGAGAGGAGGGAGGGGGAGGGAAGGAGGAAGGAGAAAGACTGTTTCAATTTTTTATTTATTATTTTTTATGTGTATGAGTGTACTGTCTGCATGTAGGTTGGTGCACCCGGGTCGTGCAATGCTGCGGACATCAGAAGAGGGTGTCGGATTCCCCTGGAACTGGAGTTAAAGATGGTTCTCAGCCACCATGTGGGTGCTGGGAATCCAACCCTCGTCCTCCATAAAAGCAGTCGGCACTCTTAACCACCGAGCCATCTGTCCAGCCCCTGATTTTATTTTTAAAAGTGTTCAGCCAGCTGTGGTGGTCCACACCTTTAGTCCCATAAATCAGGAGGCAGAAGCAGCGGGTATCTGTGAGATTGAGGCCAGCCTGGTCTACATAGTGAGATCCATGCCAGCTTGGGCCACAGGGAGATCCTGCCTCAAAACACCAAAAACCCAAAACAAAATGAGTGTTCAACATCCTTAGTAATTAAGGAAATGCAATTAAAACTACTTTAAGATTCCATCTTACTCTAATCAGAATGGAGAAGATGAAGAAAGCAAGTGATAGCAAATGCTGGTGAGGATGTAGGGAATGGGGGAATCCCCATTCATTGCTGGGAGACTGCAAACTGGTCTAGCCACTTCGAAAATCTGGCCTAGCGGTTAAGAGCGCGGACCGCTCTTGCAGAGGACCCGGGTTCGATCCCCAGCACCCACATGGCAGCCGAAAACCGTCTGAAACTCCAATTCCAGGAGAACTCCAGTTCCAGGGGAATCCGAGACCCTCTTCTGACCTCTGCGGCATTGCACGACATGGGTGCACAATCCTACATGCAGACAACACATTCATACACATACAGAAATAAAAAAAAAAAAAAAAGAAAATCAATGTGGAGAATTCTCAAAAAACTAAAAATAGGGACTAGAGAGATGGCTCCACGGTTAAGTGCACTAGCTGCTCTTGCAGGGGACCCAGGTTCAATTCCCAGCACTCATATGGCTAACAACTTTCCATAACTTCAGTTTCAGGGGAATCCAAGTTTCTCTTGTGACTTCTGCAGGCATCGCATAATACTTGTGCACTTACATACATGCAGGCAATATACTCATACAAAAAATAATTTTAAAAACTAAAAACAGATCTACCATATGATTCAACGGTAACACTGCTTGGCATACATCCAAATGGGAATCAATACCCTACTGCAGAGATACTTGCTCAGCCATGTTTATTACTGTTCTTTTCACAGCAGCTAGGAAATGAAACCTAAAGGTCCCTCAAATGATCATTGGATAATGAAAATGCAGTACATTCACACAATGGAGTTCTATTCATCTGTAAAGAAAAATGAAATAATAAAAATTTCAGGTAAATGATGGAACTGGAAACCAAGTGAGGTAACTCAGATGCAGAAAAACAAGCATTTGTGCTCTCATTTGTGGATCCTAGCTTCAACTCTTTGGATATAAGCATATATCCTGAAGTAACCACAGGAGCTAAGAAAAGTAGAAAGGGACCATGGGGAGAGAGAGGAAGTAGTAGGACATAGGTGCTATCAAAGGGGAAACAGAACAAATGGTGTTATTCACCTGGGGTGGGGGGGCAAGGAGGGCTATACAGGGGTAGACTTAGGAAAAAGAGAGAAATAACATGAAAGTTGTCTGAAAAACTGTAGAGAAAATGTATTATTTCAGGCAAGTGTGGTGGTGCACACCTTTAATCCCAGCACTTGGGAGGTGGAGACAGGTGGATCTTTGTGAGTTCCAGGCCAGTTGGAGTTATAGGGAGGCTGTCTCTCTAAAAGACAGATGGTGGGGGCGGGGGGGGGGTTCATAACCCTACCTAAAAATACACATGTATGGGAAAAGTGAGATGAGACATGACTCAGTAGTTAAGAACACTGGCTGCTATTACAGAGGACAGGGGTTCAATTCCCAGCACTCATACGGCAACTAACAACTGTCTGTAACTCCATTTCAGGGGAGCCAATGTCCTCTTGTCCTCCACATTGCATGACATGAATGCACTTATATACATGGAGACAAAACATTCATGCTCATAAAAAATTAACTTGTGTGTGTAGCTGAAAGCTATCTAACAAAAATCAAAGTGAAAGGCAATCTCCCTTTGAGTTGTTGGTCAGGGTAGTCCAAGAGACTCTCAAAATAGTATATGTAGGCTGTTGCCACGGCCCTTAGTTCCCTCCTAGAACTTGAAGGTTAAGACCTTACTGCTGAAAATACCACATACTGCAGACAATAGGACTTGGCATAACTGAGCTGGACTGACCTAGAGGTGTCCTCCTGGAAGACTAATTCTCATAGCATCAGAAGGTGCTATACAAGCCACCAAGGGAGAAAATCATCAATAATCCCACCCAGCTGTAAAGCCTAAAAACCATAATAACTGTTCCAACAAAATACCTCTATTCATGCAATAGTGGCATTTTTATCCTGGGAGTAATTGACAGCTGTCTAATTGGATTTAAGGCCCACTCAATGGAAGGCGATCCATGGATGGACTATAAACACAGTACCAGTACACATGGTTCCAGAGGTCATAGACCCTAGAGAAGAACCTATTACTGCCATGTTCCTAGGCCAATATAATTTCTTACTACATTCTAAATACTTATCCATACATTCACCAACAAGTGTAACTCTCATCATTCTTCAAAGAAGCTTTCTTCTGCAAGAAGTGGATACTACTACAGAGATCTGCAAGTAGTCAAAATTCAGAAAGTAAGTGGCTGTGGGGCATCCAGCCCTAATTGATAACATCTACAATACAACTTCTACACCTAAGGCTCAGAGAAGATCACAGAAGAGGGGGTGAAAAGAATATGAAAGCCAGAGGAATAGACACCTGCTGGTAGATGATGCGTTCTAGACATAAAAGGGAAGCTGCACCCATGAAATCTCTACACTATGGTAGTCAAACAAGACCAGCATAATGATACCAATTGACATGCCAATGTAGGTAAAGAAGATGACACAGGGCCCCACCTCCAGAAGAACAGCTATAGGCAATCAATGGATGCTGAGGGAGAGTCAGTTTTCTCTAGGGAGGAGCTCCCTAATAGGTTTTTCATTCCCAAGTGGTCAGCCCTATATCCATGTACACACAAGCACCACTAAATGAAGTCAGTGCATTACACATATGTATATTTATAAATGTTATGTACACACACATGTGTGTGTAACAATAATAATCAAAGAAGAGGACAAGAAATTGAGAGAGAGGAGGAGGACATGGGAGGAGGTGGAAGGGCGGATGGGAGGGGTGAAAAAGATGCAAATACACTGAAAATAAGCAGAAGGAATAAAATAATGAAGGACAAAGTAACAATGAAATCAAAACAAAAAAGAAAAATCAATGACACAACGGTTTAAGAAAAAAAAAAATCAATAGGGAAACCTGTAGAAAGACTGCCAAAGATAACAACAGTGAAGATGGAATCAGGAAATAAATAGGAAAGTCCAGTACAGGCCCTGCAATTAAGGGACTTCTATAAATCATTATGCACTCATAAAATAATTAAGAAATGGGCCAATTTCTTAAACATTCAGCCAGTATGAAACAGACCTCTTGAATACTTTTCAACTGTTTTTTGTTTTGTTTTGTTTTGTTTTGTTTTGTTTGTGTGTCACCATGTAGCCCTGGCTGGCCTGAGACCAGGTTGCCTCCTGAGAACTGGGATTAAATAAGTGTGCCTTGGTTCCTTGCCCCTGAAAACTATTTGTAAAGACCAAATCTGTAATTTAAAAGCTCCTGAAATCTCCAAGCCCAGATTTCACTACAGAATTATACCAAACTTAAGGAAAAATAGCAATAATTTTATTCAGTCTCTTCCAATGGCAAATATAATCCCGATACTAAATCAGGCAAATACAGTGCAAAGAAAGAAACCCTGAAACCAGTATTACTCACGAACCTAGACATAGATGATTTGTAAATATTTTATCTAATTCTCTGAGTTTTCTTCTTCTTTATACTGTCCTTTTATTCTTGGGGGGGGGGTACTGGTGTATACTAGGCAAGTGCTCTACCACTAAGCTGCATTCCCAGCCCTTTTCACTTTGAGACAGTCTCGCTAAGCTGTCCAGGCAAACCTTGGAACCCCCAATCCTCTTGCTTTGGCCTCCCGAGTAGCTGAGATTACATGCCTGCACTATTCTCCCAGCTTTGGAAAACAGTTTTGTTTTCTTCTTGACACAGGGTCTCACTATATAGTTCTGGCTAGTCTGAACCTGCTACATAAACCAGAGTGACCCTGAACTCAGAGACCCACCTGCCTCTGCCTGCCAAGTGCTGGAATTAAAGGTGTGCGACACCATGCATGGGTTCCTCTCTCTTGGTAATGGTTCTCTTTTCAGAAAGAAACTACAGGTTTTGGTAGTACTCATATACATAGTACACATGAAATAACTTTATGGGAAGAACGATGGTTCTAGTTTAGGAGTTTTCACACTGTAGTTTATTTTGATTACTAGTCAGACCTTTGCAGAAAGTGGGTTCTCTGGTCAGAGTGAGTGCCCAGGAACAAATACAAACAAGGCTGCTTTCATCAATGCGAATAACTCAAGTTGTCAACTAGTGATCACAGAAAAAGTTCATACAGATACATTTTGGCAGTATTTTTTAGTGGTAAATAAAGGAGGAAATTGTCTTCCACACTGACCAGGCCTCTAAGTGAGCACTGGATCTCCCTGAAAACTGACTTTTTTTTTTTTTTTTTTTTTTAATTTCTATTAGTACCCACCAATTCTGTCTTTGGAAGAGTCAGTTACCAAGAAATATTTAAGTATTCTTTTTTTTTTTTTTCAGGTAACTAAAGAAATAGGAGCTCATAGAAACAAAGTACCATTACTGTGTTTCCCTGTGTTCAGCATACTTCCGGGAAGAGCTGTGGGAAGGAATTTCAGTTAGCCAGTTTGGCCAGAGATATCACCCAAAGTGGAGGGGAGGGCTGGCTATGTGCACAAAACACTTCTCCACAACAGGATAGGAACTTCGTAATCGTTCATCACAACTACCTTATGCCATATTGGAGTATCTCATGTATACATGTCTATCCTGTAGTACCAACTCCATGGACTCTACTCCACTGGAGTCTACCGTGTGGAAATAAACAGAGAAAGCAGGCTTCCTCCAGCTGCGCCAGGACTTCACAGCTGCCAAAGTTCACAAGAGTGCTAGACAGTCAAGGCATTTGATGCTCCTCTCTGGTTCTATTTTATTACCAGGCTGGCCTTGAACTCACAGAGATCCGCCTGCCTCTGCCTCCAGAGTGCTAGGATTAAAGGTGTGCACCACTGCACCCAGAAATGCTTCTATTTTTAAGTTGAAGTCCCAGAACCAGCCACCTGGACCCAAAAGCTCAACCACACTGTATCCTTTTACATGTAGCTACTTAGTTTGTAAAGAAAGAACATACTTGTTGAAAAATCTGTTTTCCCCATTTAATGGTCATGGCACTTTTGTGGAAGATCAGTTAACTATAGGTAAGAACTTCATACCTAGACTTGAAATTTTATTCTATGGACTTATATGACTATGTGCCAGTACTGTACTATCTTGATTACAATTTCTTTGTAGTGAGTTTTGGTTTGGGGAATATCAGTCAGTCCTACTACTTTCGGTATGTTTATCCTTTTCAGAACCTTTTCAGCTATTGTACATAATCTGTCATCTCACATGAAATTTAGAAGTACTATCAATCAATTTCCCTTTTTTTTTTTTTTTTTTGGTTTTTTTGAGACAGGGTCTCCCTTTTAGTCCCAGCTGGCCTGGAGCTCGCCCTGTACACCAGGCTGGCCTTGAACTCACAAAGATCCACCTGCCTCTGCCTCCCAAGTGCTAAGTGCTAGGATTAAAAGCGTGCGCCACCATGCCCGGCTATTTTATTATTTTTAAAATCAATGGGAATAGAATTTTTTTATAACCTTTTGGATTATTTATTACAAAATCTTAGGTCTACAATTGACCTTTTTGTATTGATTTTATACCTTACATCCTAGCTGGACTAGTCAACTATTTCTAATATTTTAGTAGATTCTTTAGAATTTTCTGTATATAAAATTTTACCATTTAGGAGATGAAAAAGTTTTCTTATTCTTGATGTTTCTTACAAAATTTTCTTATTCTTGCCTAACTACCCTAGCAAGAACCCCCAATATACTGTGAACACAAGTAAGAAGAACAGACCATCTGGACCAGCGAAATAGCTCAGTGGGTAAAGGTGCTTGCAACCCAAGCCTGGCAATCTGAGTCTGAGTCTCAGAACACATACCAAAGTAGAAGGAGAGAAGCGACTCTGTGAAATTGTCTTCTGACCTGCACACGGATGCATGGCGTGCCTACCCACCCCTACCTCTCTCTCCATAAATAAGTAAATTTAAAAAATAAACTTGTCATATTCCTGGCCTTAAAGGAAAACGTATTGTCTTTCCATAAGTATAATGTAAACTGTGGTTTTCTTTAGGTGCTTTTTGAGGTTGAAGGAATTCACGTATATTATTATTATTATTTAAAATCATGACAATATTGGATTTTGACCAATGGCTTATGTGTCTATTGAGAAGACAATGTGATTTTTTTAATTGTGGTGATGTACATTTCAATAAATCATCTTTGCACCCTTGGGATAAATGCCACTTGATCATGGCAATTAATTCTTTCTCCATGCTAGTATCTTACTAACAATGTCTACATAGCATTTATAAAATAAATTGCTTTGTAGTTTTGCTTTCTTGTGATAACACTGTCTGGTTTGGGTTTCCAGGATAACACTGTGCTTATAAAATGAGGTGGGAGGGGCTGGAGAGATGGCCTAGCGGTTAAGAGCGCCGACCACTCTTGCAGAGGACCCAGGTTCGATCTCCAGCACCCACATGGCGGCTGAGAACCGTCTGAAACTCCAATTCCAGGAGAACTCCAGCTCCAGGGGAATCCGAGACCCTCTTCTGACCTCCGCGGCATTGCACGACACGGGTGCACAGACTTGCATGCAGACAGTACATTCATACACATACAGAAATAAATAAATGCCGGGCGTGGTGGCGCACGCCTTTAATCCTAGCACTTGGGAGGCAGAGGCACGCGGATCTCTGTGAGTTCGGGGCCAGCCGGGTCTACAGAGTGAGTTCCAGGACAGCCAGAGCTACAGGGAGACCCTGTCTCAAAATAAATAAATAAATAAATAAATAAATAAATAAATAAATAAATAAATAAATAAATAAAATGAGGTGGGAAATATCCTTTCCTTTTATTTATCTTGTTTGTAAACAATTAGTATTAATTCTCTAAATGGGCAGAAGTCACTCGGGAAGACAGATGGGCCTGACTTTTGGGGTAGTTTTGGATTAACGATTCACTTGCCTTACATATAGGTCCATACAGACTGTATTTCTTCTTCAGTCAGTGTTGGTAGCTTGTATGTCTCTTGGTACTTGACATATCATTTGCTGGCAGAAAATTTTTTTTGGGGGGGGGATGCCCGAGTGTGTAGAATCCAGAGGAGGACATTCAGTGTACTGCTCTATCACACTCTACACCTTACTCCCTTGAGACAGGGTCCTACTGAACATTGGAGGTAGCTAGAGGCCGTAAGCCCCAGTGATCCTCCTATTCCCACCCCATGTAACATGTGTCCTTCCCTAGAGCAAGGGAATGGACTGTCTGCTATGGCTGCTGAAGATGAAATCACCCATTTCAGAGGGTGACAAAGAACTTATGAAGCAAGAGGTTTCATCACATCTGCCTCTAAGTCACTCTCAGAAATCACCAAAAAGGAGGTAGGGGAGTGGGAATATAGCCCATGAAAAAATTTTCACCACATGCCATGACAAACTGACACAAGATTACTATATTCTCTCTGTAAAACAGTTCATAAAGTACTGTTAACTCATTAGGTCTCATTGGGAAAATGGCAGCTATTTAGCTAAAAACAGTATCTGGGAGGAAAAGCTGAGGATGTGCCACCATCTCAGAGATACAGCTGTTACACAGTACATAAAAACCTTAAAAGGTCTCCTTTAAGTCACAAGAATTATGGTCTAAGATCATGGTCCATTTCCTTGATCAGGGTCTGTGTAAGGGCAGTCTATAATTTTTTCTTAAGACTTTAGGTAACATGATATCTTGCCAGAAGAAAAGTAAAACTCTCTAGCCCTTTCCCTCTGCAGACACCAGAGACTTGCTCCTTTACATCCTTTTCAATAGATTCTGAGGAATACCCTTCACTTCAAGGGCTCTGCTCTATGAAAAAGGGAAGCCTGAGTGTGGACATTCTCAATCCCTAAGTATGAGAGCTTCTATCTTTCCTTAGGTCGGGCATGGTAGCTCACGCCTTTAATCCCAGCACTCGGGAGGCAGAGGCAGGTGGGTATCTGTGAGTTCAAGGCCAGCCTGGTCTACAGAGCAAGCTCCAGGCCAGCTGGAACTAAAGGGAGACCCTGTCTCAAAAATTCCAAAAAAAAAAAAGATGAAAGACAGCCGGGTGTGGTAGCACACACCTTTGATCTCCACACTCGGGAGGCAGAGGCAGGCTGATCTCTGTGAGTTTAAGGCCAGCCTGGTCTACATAGTGAGTTCCAGGCCAGCTGGGGGCTACACGGAGACCCTGTCTCGGAAATAAAAATAAATAAATAAATAAATAAAAAGATGAAAGAGTAGGACAATATAAGACATAATTCTATGGAAAGATCCTTTAAACTCTAGTACCATGCACACTGAATATATGCCAATTAAAAAAGACAGCAAGAGGTAGAAAGAGACCCAGCAAGAGCACCCAACTACAAAGGCTTGGCTTTTGTTTGGTTCTCATTCAAATGAACAAACTGATAAAACTACTTAATAGTTTGGGAAGTTTAAACACTGATGATAGTAAATAATTTTACATGTAATATAATAATCTTTTTTTGAAACATTCTTATTTCTCTGACATACATTCTAAGCTAAGTTTTAAATGACAAGCTCAATTAGGAAATACTTAGTAATGAAGACGAAGAGGTTGTGGCAGGTATGGAAAACAAACTGATAAAGTTTTTATTTTATTTTTTAATTTTAATTTATTCTTTATGTGTATGAATGTACTATCTGCATGCAGGTCTGTGCCACGGAGGTCAGAATAGGCCGCGGAGGTCAGAAGAGTACGTTGGACTCCCCTGGAACTGGAGTTAAAGACAGCTCTCAGCCGCCATGTGGGTGCTGGGGATAGAACCTGGGTACTCTGCAAGAGTAGTCGGCGCTCTTAACCACTAGGCCATCTCTCCAGCCCCCAAACTGATAAAGTTTTAAACTGGGTGATGGACACACAGTTTTATTTACACACAACTGTGTATCTTTTTTTTTAATTTTTATTTATTTTTTATGTGTATGAGTGTACTGTCTGCATGTAGATTGGTGCACCCGTGTTGTGCAATGCCACAGAGGTCAGAAGAGGGCGTCGGACTTCCCTGGAACAGGAGGTAAAGATGGTTCGTAGCCGCCATGTGCGACAACTGTGTTATCTTTTAAAAAATTTTTTATTTATGTATTATAATTGTGTGTGTTGTGTGTGTGTGTGTGTGTGTGTGTGTGTGTGTATGCATGCATGTGTCTGTCCACAGACCCCAGAGGTTTCAGATCACCCCAGAGCTAGAGTTAGAGGCATCATGTGAGTTATCCAAACTGCGGGCTAGGAATCGAACTCAGGCCCTCTGCAAGAGCAGTTATAGCTAAAGAGATGGCTCAGTGGTTAATTTTTAATTTAAAAAAATCAAGAATGTTTCATATGGTTCTCTTTATACATAGGTGTGTGTTAATTTAAATTTTTTTTAATTAAAAATATTTCCCAGTCAGGCATGGTGGTGCATGTCTTTAATCCCAGCATTTCGGAGGCAGGCAGATGGATCTCTGTGAGACTGAGGCCAAGCTGGTCTACATGTAGCCAGTTCCAGGCCAGCTGGGACTACAAGGAGACCCTGTCTCAAAAGAAAAAAAAAACAAAACAAAAAGTTTCCTGGATTCATGAGGATACCTGATTCTTTCCAGTCAACTAGTAGTAAAAATACCTAACAGCAGACTTGAGTCTAAATGAAGAAAAGGGGATATTCTTTCTACCTGCTGTCTCAACAGCACCCATCACTGTTACAGGAATTCTGGAGGAAAGCAGCACTTTGCTCTTTGCTCAGCTAGCAGGGTCTTGCACCATCGATTGCTCAGGATGCAGGCAAGCAGCCTGTAACAAGATATGTCCCTGGTGAGCCACTGCTGAGTAAAGGAGGATTCTGTCTGTAGCAATGCTTCAGCCTGTCTGACTCCCTCCCCCAATCAGACTCCTCCTTTGCCTAACCTTTTTTTTTTTCCCTGCGTCACCAACACAAAATGGAGATGGCTGGGAGCAAAAACAATCTGTTAAAATGGCTGAATGCAGCAGAGAGTGACAGGCAGTAAAGTGAAGAGAAAGGGCACCCCCTGCTGTCCAACACAGGGACCCTATTTTTCCTTTCTTGACTATTGCACCAAAACAATCCTAAGCCACCAGTAAGTTTTGTTATGCTTCTGGATATTCATGTTGAACTCAAAATTTCAAACAATAGAAAGGCAAAAGGAAAGGGTTTTGTTTTTTTTTTCAGTCTCTGAAGACACAATCAAGACATAAAGCGAGCTGACCCAAGTCCCAGTTATTGCTTGGTCATGGCTAGTAGCAGTTTCTAATATCTCACAGGGCTGAAGAGAAGTCCTCTAGGCCATACTGTTCCCCAACTTCAGTAAAAAAGCTACCGGCCTTCCAGAGTCCCACAGCTACAGCCATCACTTCTCCAGGAACTCCTGTTGCTGGCTTATCTCAATGAAGACCACAAACAGGAAATGGAAGAGTGGGAGTTGCATGACATCCGGGAAATCATGAAACCATGTTCTTAAGAATTCCAGGTGGGAATGAGTAAGCCCAACAGAATAAAAGTGCTTTGGGAAAACACCACAAGAAATGGACGGGCTGGAAAGCCAGTTACATCCACAGAGCTGGAGGACCGCCGAGTTACAAAGCAACTCCACCCAACATCAGCTCTTACTCACTCACTAAGGACCAAAAACATCACTTGCTCTGTATCAGATAAAGCATAAGTTCCTATTCTACAGGGAACACCCTCCATAATTTTAATGCCATACCTCCCCTGGGCAAGCCAAATACCTTTGTGACTAAAAGAGAACAAGTAACAAAGGAGGAAAGCAGAGAAGCATTTTGGAATGTGTGCCTCTCAATAATGGTTACCACTACTTAAGTAAGATGACAGTAGTACTTAACACAACACACGAGCACAGAAGCACCACAGGGAGCCTTTTTAAAGCCAGGTGGGCCTGGGCTATGGTGATCTCTATGAGCTCCAGGCCAGTTGGGGCTAAAGGGAGACTCTGTCTCAAAAAGACCAAAAAAAAAAAAAAAAAAGATGGAACTGAGCATGTAGGTCAGTAGTAGAAAGCTGCTCTAGCATGTGAGACCAATTTGATCCCCAGTACTGGGAAAAAAAGGTAAAAACTCAGGTGGAGAGTCAAATTCGGGGGTGTACATCTTCAATTCCAGCACTGAGGAAGCAGAGACAGGTGGATGCCACAAGCCCAAGGCCAGCCTGGTAAATACAATGAGACCTTATTGGGGGAACAGAGGGGAGGCAGATGGACTTCGGTACTACTAAAGATTTCTCAAAAAAACATGATTTCTCAGGTATATTTGAAAAGCTAAAAGCTGGGTGTGGTGGCGCATGCCTTTAATCCTAGCACTTGGGAGGCAGAGGCAGGCGGATCTTTGTGAGTTCAAGGCCAGCCTGGTCTACATAGTGAGTTCCAGGACAGCCAGAGCTACAGGGAGACCCTGTCTCAAAAAGACGACAACAACAAAAAAAGAAAAGCTAAAATACATTTTATGATATCCCTAGGAAAAAAACAAACTTCCTGTGAAGGTTACCATCAAATCTACCTACCATATAATAAGCCATGTCTATTTAGGCTTTACATGAATTCTGATTCTGAAAAGACCAAGAGTCCTGTCATGTGCTAATGTGGGAAACTGCCTGTGTAGAGAATTTTTAGTTTTATATTCCTCATAGGTATAATCTACACGAGGGAAACTTCAGCACTTACAAGTACACACCAAGCAGGGGGAACAGCAGGCCACTTTAATAGCAGCTATCCTTGACCAAAGGTGACATGATTCTCATCACAGACCTCTTGACCAAAATATACTCATTTGCTAAATCCCACAGAGCTAGATCATTATAGGAGTGCGAGCTGTGAGAATGGACGAGACAATGGCAGAAATGAATAAGCCAGATGGACAAAAGCAAAGTCAGCCAGAATCCTAAACTCCTAACAGTGCTTCAAGGTGGGAAGAGGAGGGAATAGAAAAGCTGCAGGAGCAGCAGAAAAGCAGTATTAGAAATCTGAGGATTTCACAACGCTCTTGAACATTCAGACAACACTCACTGAGTGTCTCACAGATCCTTTCCCAACACACCCAGGATAGTGACTCAATGTAAAGAAGAGATTTGCTTCTGAGACATGGGTGGGTAGGGACCAGAAAGACAGGCACCTCCCTAAAACAAGGATTCAGGTAAGTCAGCAATGGGACAGGACAGGTTTATTCAAGAGAACAGTAAACTAGAGGACAAGTGAAATGGCATAAAAAATAAGGGATTGGGTACAAAGTTCTACTTTTTCAAAAACTGTTATATTATGGGAAAAATTAAACATCTCCAAACAGGATAATAATGATATTTCAATAATTATAAATTCACGTCCACTTTTTTTTTTAACCAAAGTTTCTGCCCACTTCTAAATCCCAGGCCTCATATATAATTTTGTAATGATTTCAACATGTAGCTCTAAAAGATAATGGCTTTTTTTTTTTTTTGAGGCAGGGTCTCCCTATAACCCCAGCTGGCCTGGAACTCACTCTGCAGACCAGGCTAGACTTGAACTCAGAGATCCACCTGCCTCTGCCTCCTGACTGTTTGGATTAAAGGCATGTGCCACCATGCCTGGCTTAAAGATGGTTCTCAGCCACCATGTGGGTGCTGGGAATCAAACCCAGGTCTTCCACAAGAGCAGTTGGCGCTCTTAACCACTGAGTCATCTCTCCAGCCCAATAATGGCTTTTAAAACACCCACTATACCACTATCAAAATAATTTTCAGTCGCCTTAAATGTCAAGCACCTTATACTTTATAGTTTGTTTAAATCAGGATCTGTAAGGTTCGGTCAGTACTGACTGACCTATTTCTAAATTCTCTTTTAACCTATTTATTGGCCTACATCTCATTATTTCCCTTGGCATGTATTTGTGAAGAAATCAGGACTCTTATGGCTACTGAAAAGCAAATGAATAGCAAATGAACAATGAAACAGCAGCAGGACCTTCCCTAACAAGCAAGCTGCCTTCTTGCTACTCCCTTTCAGCAAGTGCTATATATTCTGAGTCCAGCAGATCTTAGATTATGGGGAGGTATTCACTTGCTGTGATATTTTTAATAAGCAAAGTACATACTGATTTTGTGTTTAGTTATAAAACTAACCTAACACCTATAGGGTATTACAGAAATGTTTTGAAAATTAGAAATAATAGGTGATGTACCCTATCATATCTGACATTAAATAGGCAGTAATAGGAGGGCAAGTAGCTTCATCTTTTTATAGAGGTTCCAGAATAATTTTTATCTCTGCCATTTCACCCACGCACACTTAAATACTAAGCTAACTGCAGATTTCTGCACCATTCTGTAACAAAGGATTCTAGAAATACTCTCCATTTTATTCAGCCTCAGTGAAGGGAAGTATCAGGGTAGAAGCAAAACAAAGAGACAGATGGAATAAACACCCAGCCCCCATCTTGTCTGCAAAGCAGCTGCTGGTTTTCGTCATATTGCTGTTTTTTCCCCCTTTGTTCCTAAGGTGGAAGCCAGGAAAGGGTGGAGAAAGAGGGGGGAGAAGGGGAGGGGATGAGGGCAGGGCTGGCCACACCCTTACTGAAAGTCACCTGACTCACTCCTCCAATCCCTAGTCTCCTACGTCACAATCCTGAACTTGAGCCAAAATGGCTCAACTGCGCTCACCCCGTGGCTGAAAGGAAAAATGCAAGCAAAATAGGAAACTGGGACATTTTTCTTAGAAGGATTTTTGGCAGTTTTTTTCTTTTTCTTTTTTTTTCCTAAGAGGAAAATATGCATACATACATACACATGCACACATACATACACATGCACACATACCACACACCCCTAGTCTAATAGATCTGAAAGAAAATCCCCAGTTCTTAGAATAAAGCTGGAATTCCAGTAGGTGGGAAAAATGGTCCCAGCCCACCTGCAAAAAGGTCACTAATGTCTTCTCTTATTTAAATGGAAGTTCTTCGCCTCAAGGAGTCTTGGAAAAAAAGAGCTTTTTATACAGGAATCTGATTTTTCAAAGCGAAACTACCTCTTAAAACAAGCTATGACCACTATGGACAGTGTTTTAAATAAACAGTGTTACCTGCTTCCCTGAATTCAACACTGGTCTACTTTGCAGACAACAATGTACTTCTAAAACCCCCTTGATTCAAGAATCCTGAACAGCAGCAAGTTTTCCTTTAAATACTTTTGTTCTTGTTACAATAACAATATAATCACAGCACAGAAAATCTAAAGGAAAAAAAAAAATCTAGCTAGAACTCTTAATAGTATTCTGGCACCTCCCCTAGGATAAGGATGTTCATAATTTGCTTCCTGCTTTCCCCCATGAACATTCTTCTTCTTTTTTTTTTTTTTTTTTTGAGACAGGGTCTCCTAGTCCCAGCTGTCCTGGAACTCACTCTGTAGACCAGGCTGTCCTTGAACTCACAGAGATCTGCCTGCTTCTGGCTCCCGAGTGCTGGGATTAAAGGCGTGCACCACCACGCCCGCCTTAAAGATGTTCTTAGCCACCATGTGGGTGCTGGGAATCAAACCCGAGTCCTCTGCAAGAGCAGTCTGTGCTCTTAACCACTGAGCCATCTCTCCAGCCCTGAACATTCTTCTTGACTGTGGGTATCTTGCTCATGCTCAAGTGATAATCTCAAAGTCCTCTTTGCAGCAATTTTCAGGTCTCTCTTTTCCACACCATAATGATGATAAAAAGATGAGTTGCTGTACATTTATCCAGTCGGTGTGCACAACTACCTCTTAGTGTGTTATACAAGAGGGTATGCAGAGAGAAAAAGAGACCACTCTTGCAAGCTAAGATGTAGCTGGAGCAAAGAGATTCATGTGCCCAACATTTCAACAGGAAAGACTATTTTGTGACTATTTTGTTATACTCATGCTTATAATAAAAATAATATAAATTAGCCTTGTGCGGTGGCACACGCCTTTAATCCCAGCACTCAGGAGGTGGAGGCAGGCGAATCTCTGTTGAGTTCAAGGCCAGCCTGGTCTACAGATCGAGCTCCAGGCCAACTGGGACTAAAGGGAGACCCTGTCTCAAAAAATACCAATAATAATAATAATAATAATAATATAAATTATAATAATTTTTAAATGACAGATTTTTGCATGAAGAATCTTCAAGATACAGCAGCAAGGTATAGAACAGTATGGATAGAACGCTATCTTTTGGTAAAGGCAAGAAGGAAAAGATTGTCTATTAGTATTTACTTATAACTATTTTTTTAAAACCCCTAAGGTAATAAAGAAATGACCATGTCTAAATAACAGATGAAAGAGGGGGAATAATAAGATGGAGTACAAAGCAGGAATGAGGCTTCTTTACACTGTATTCAGTACTCAAACACCCATGCTACCTATGATGAAAGAGAAGCAAAAAGAAAAGCCTCGGAGGAAACATTCTGAGGTAGAAATGTCTTTGCTGGAAGACTTGTCCAGTATAAACAAATGAGCCACTTCAGATCCAATAATTTCCCAAGAGTTTAAGATTAAGAGACTGTCAAGATCAATGTGCCTTCATGAGGCAGCTAGAAAGCTGCCTTTCTGCTACGATACTTCCTGGAAACCCCATTCTTCCTCCTGAATACATCTCTGCTCTCCAATCCCAGGTCTCCACAAGACAGCAGCCAAACCTGAATGGAGCTATGTCTGCAGAGACCCAGCACTCTCCATCTCAATCTCCTCCTGATCCTACATCTCCTTGGTTGCAGCCTGAGTTCAGTACAAAGCTCTGCCAGATATCCATCTCTCCAGTCTAGTTAATCTCTAATAGGGACATTTCCAGCTACTTCACTGACCCTCAAGAACTTCAAAATGAAGAACTTCTGATGCTACTAAGATCTGGCTGGAAAGGTGACGAGAAAAACAGTAACTCTCGGGGTCCTGGTCGTGGTACTGGTGGCACACACCTTTAATCCTGGCACTTGGGAGGCAGAGACAGGCAGATTTCTGTGAGTTCACGGGCAGCCTGGTCTACATAGAGAGTTCCAGGACAGCTGGGACTACAGGGAAATCCTGTTTCAAAAAAAGACCAAAAAAAAAAAAAAAAAAAAAAAGTAAAAAAAATAATAAAGTATCTCTGATGAAAGGCCTCTAAAATGTCAGCAGTCAGCAGAAAATGATGAACTGTTTCCTACTTAGTTTCATAGAAACTCCAGAACAACAAGGGTTAACACTTGTGCAGACAGTAGGAAAAGAGAGCAGAAATTAATTAAACACTAAAGCAATGGGATGAAGCCAAACTACACAGGATGTGTATAGAATGCACCTTTCTACAGTCCTTATTACTTACATTCTCTGGGGGCAGACCTACAAATTTATACTCCTTATTTAAACTTTATATACACTAACATTTGAGAATGATGAAGTGGACATTTAACTACCAATTTCATCAAGATAGCACAAGTTTAGACACTACTAAGCCGCCTCCTGATAGATGATCTAAGTGTCAACAATTACAAGTAAAAGGAAATTCTTTTAAATCAGCTGGGCGTGGTGGCGCACACCTTTAATTCTAGCACTTGGGAGGCAGAGGCAGGCAGATCTTTGGGAGTTCAAGGCCAGCCTGGTCTACAAAGTGAGTTCTAGGACAGCTGGGGCTACAGGGAGACCCTGTCTCAAAAAGACCAAAAATAAATAAAATAAAATCTATGTTAGATGGCACCCTGGGTTTGAATAATAGTCTCAATTTGTACACAGCTCTGATAGTGTAATATAGGCACAGACCACAGTTTAAATGAACAGAAAGAAGCTCTAAAAATGGAACTGTCTTGAGACAATGAGTCAACAAAATACAATATATAATCAGTGTATTTGAAATACAATATATTTCAAATACAATATATTTGAAGCAGCTTTTCAGCAGAATCTGTGACAGAGATGGGATTATGAAGTTTTGTCCTGGTTTGGCATACTGACACACATGTATGTATTCAATGAATTAGCAAGCTAGCAAAAACAAGACTTCCTTAAACCCCTGAAAGGAAGGCTATGATTTCATGAAGCCATCAAATTAAAAGTAAAAAAATTTCCAGCCTCAAGACTCTCAATGAAACACTGATATTACTCTTTAAAAAAAAATACTAGCTGGAAAACCCCCAAATACAAGGCATTAATTGCAACAGGAGACAAGATTTCTTTGTGAAAGGGACAATCTGACAGCTTTTTGCTGATCCTGTTGACCGGTCCGCCAAATACATTTCCTGACAGGTAGAGGGCAGTATCCTGAGCAGTTTGTATTTGAAAAGCACAGCGGTTGCCTCTCTCCAACGTGACTAGGTCACCAGCCGGCCGTAACAATGACACATCAAAAAAAACAAGAGTTCCATGCGCCATCTGGTGTCGAAAATGAGAACATCACTGCTCCAGACAAAATAGATTAGATCTCTGCAGTTTAGAAGGAATTAAAGTTTCATTATCTCTATCTGATGATACCTTCCTTAAATCTCCACCAGTTAAGCACTCCTGCAAACTACATCAGCAGCCTTCCAGCAAAAGTTTTTTTGTTTTTTTTGTTCCAGCAAAAGTTTTAAAGTTTTGCCTTGGTTTGGTTATCTCCAAAGCACTGGGTGAAAGAGGCAGCTCCTACTGCCAGACCCTTGTTACCCAAAACCCCAACAACACAACAAAAGAATGAGTTACAAAGTTGTCAAAACGAGGATGAGAGATTTGATAGATAATGCCAAAGATAATTATTGCAAAGAAACAAGAAGAGAATAAAGGACCAAAAGTTCAGAGCTAAAAGAAAATCCCGGGGTTTGTCTACCTCACTTCACAGATGTGCAATGAGCCAAGTAGAATGTTACAAGTGAGCAAATTAAAACAAGATTTATTTTCCCCTACCAAAAATTTTGATAATTTCTTATTTTCGAAGCATAAATTGGTATAATCCTATACAATCACAGTGATTTGGGCTAAAACTTCATTTTTCTAAAATCACTATGCAGAAATACCTTTAAATATACAGAGGTAAATGAAATAGAGTATTTCCTGTAGCAATATTTGCAAAACAAAGTACTGAAACAAAATTCATACAGACTACATATAAAACTTGTATTATTCATATATCCATTTGAAATCATGCAATAGAAAAAATGAAATGAGATAATTTTACATGAAATGACACCATGTGATGAGAAGCCATGCTACACAAATGCACATCAGTATTTCTTACTATGTGGTAAAAAAGTATGTGTGTCCTCACATTGCTATAATTGCTCCTTAATGTCCAACAAAGTTCTGTTTGAAGTTCCCCTCATTGTTTCACAGGAACTGAGTTACTTATATGAATACCATTCACATAGAAGGCATGGTTAACCACAGTCACATAAGGATAAATTGTTTTACTCTATATTTTCAGTGTATTCTATGCATTTATTACAAGGATGATATTGTTCAGGAACTGCCTTTAGACAGGAGATGATGGAGAGAGTAGGGGGGGACATTGCAGTAAAAACTTTTAAAAGTTCCTTTTCTGCCTGCCTTAATTTTCTTAACGAAGTATAAGGGAAATGTCCTCAACTGAGCATGAAGTCAAGGGAGGTGTTGGGCCTTTAAGAGAAAGGGTGTGAAGTAGTCATGTAGAAGAGTAGGAACCTGGATGGATCGGAAATGCTTTTGAGGGGCCCTGAAATGGTTCAGAGGGTAAAGGTGCCGGCCACCAAGCCCCAGACCCTACGGTGGAAAGAGAGAACTGACTCCTGAAAGTTGTCCTCTGACCTTCACAAATGCACCATGGTACATGTGTGGGGCCACAGATGCACATACAATAAACAAATGTTAAGGAAGAGGGAAAGAAGGTGGAAGGAAGGAGGGAGGCAGGAAAAGAGAGAAGGAGGGAGGGAGGGGCCTACCTTTAAGTCAGTATGGTGGTACATGGTGGCCTCTCATATCAGCACTTGAGAAGCAGAGGCAAAAAGCCTTTGAGCTCAGTCTGGGTTACATAATGAGTTCAAAATCAGCCTGGGACACATAATGGAAGCCTGTATCAAAAATAATGAGGGGGGTTGCCTAAATATGATTGGGATATCTTGTACAAAATGTACACTTCAATAACAAATAAATAATGGAAAACAACGAATTAGCTGTGCCTGGTCGCACACACCTTTAATCCCAGCAGGGGCAGGCAGAGGCAGGTGAATCTCTGTGAGTTTGAGGCGTGTGTACATAATGTGTTTCAAGCCGGCCAGGGTTATATAGTAAGACACTATCTCAAAATAAAAGTATGAAGAAATGGTTCAGCAGTAAAAGTGTTTAGTGCTCTTGTAGAGGATCAGAGTTTAGTTCCCAGCACCTACATCAAGCAGCTCACAAGTGACTGTTAACTTCAACTCCAGGGGATCCAATGCCCTCCTCTTCTGGCCTCTGTGAGCATCCACAAACATAAAAAATAAAAGAGCCTTAGCCGGGCATGGTGGCGCACGCCTTTAATCCTAGCACTTGGGAGGCAGAGGCAGGCGGATCTTTGTGAGTTCAAGGCCAGCCTGGTCTACAGAGTGAGTTCCAGGACAGCTGGGGCTACAGGGAGACCCTGTCTTGAAAAGACAAAAAAAAAAAAAAATAAAAAAAAAAAAATAAAAGAGCCTTAAAAGAACAAATAAACACCCCAAACAAAAAATAACCAACCAACCAACAAAACCAAACAAATAACTTTAAAAATGCCTGCCTAGCAATATCAAAGGCCAAGCAATGTAACAAACCGAGCACATGAAAACCAGGAGAAAGAATAGTCAGAGATAAAAATAACACCTGCTACCCTGAAAACCAAGTGAAGAAAGTGTATCTTAGGAAGGCCAATGTGGTCTTTTCTAGTCATGTTCAGAGATACACAACTAGAGACACAGGGTGGACAGATAAGGAGTGACCAAGAATCATAGTTTGGTCAACTGAGATAAAATGAGAGAAACGAAATAGAAGAAAAATACTAGAGGAATGATTATAATGATTCAGACATGGGGTTTGAGGTGAAGAGAAGTGAAGTCATCAAGGACATGAAAGAATGACTGAAATTCCAGTGTACCTAGAAGGTCATTTGGGGTGGATATAGGACAGGCATAGGTGGTAAACAACAACAACAACAACAACAACAAAACTGAGATTATGAGCCATGTGTGGTATGCATACCTTTAATCTCAGAAGTCAAGGTCTATGGTTTTGAATAACAAAGGACTACTATCTAACATTACACACTTCCCAAGTGCTTGAGGTCAATAGATTTTCCTTATTCAAAACCCACAATAAGCTAGCAATTAAAAAAAACATTAACTCCAACAAATACCTGAATAGTACCTCTAGTCCTGATATTGTCCATTTATAAGTGGATGTAACAGACATCTTGCTTCTAAAAGTTAACATGGTAGAGCTGTGAAAATTTATTAACAGTTGCTAAGCATTGCAGCACACATCTGTAACCCCAGCACTGAGTAGGCCACTGTCGAAGTTCCCTGTGAGTTACTTGTGCCACCTTATCTATACAGCTAGTTCCAGGTCAACCAGTGCTATAAATTGAGAACCTATCTCAAAACAACAGTAACAATTTTTTTTTCTTAATTTTTTTTTAATTTATTTTCTATGTGTATGAATGTACTGTCTGCATGTAGGTCTGTGCAACAGTAACAATTTTAAAAGCTTCACTAACATTAATAAAGCTCCAACTGGATGAGTGCCACCTAGTGGACAAAAAAGAATCACAGGAAAACGAAAAATACCCTTAAGATTCTTCTTGGGGAAGGGATTACTTTGCTCCCCTCCAAAGGCTCCTACTGAAGCCTAAAACCAAAACAAGAAAACCAGGCAAGAAGCAGACAGGCAAACCCACTTGCTAGCATCCACAGTTCTGACTTCTGTAACAGTAACAAATTTGGGATGGAACAAGACTGGAAACCTACTGGAATACTGCCTTTTTAATAAAGATAAAAATGGAAACAAATACTAGACATGTTCCTTGCAGAGGACCCGGGTTTGATTCCCAGCACCCACATAGCGGCTAAGAACTGTCTTTAACTCCAGTTCCAAGGGACTCTGACGCCCTCTTTTGACCTCCGAGGCATTGTACAACACAGGTGCACCAACCTATATGCAGACAGTACACTCACACACATAAAAAATAAATAAAAACAAATTTTTAAAAGGTAAAAAACATAATAAACTTATCTTAAAAAAAGTTCATGACAAAACTTGATCACTACAAAGAAAATGTGAGTGAAAGGACAGTACCTATTAAATGTGAATTCAATACATTTCTGAGCAAGGAATAAATTAAGAAAATTTCTGATTTACCAGAAGTAAAGAGCTGAGAAACAAGAAACCAAATCTGCAAGGGAATGTGTGGAAGAATCAGTCGTTTCAATTTTGGGCCAGTTATTGTCTTTTAGCTTTCTCTGGTTAAGAGGTATACATATGCCTTCTGTTCTCTTCCTCATCTGTTTTCCTTCCTCCTTCCTCTCCCCTTTCTTCCCTTTTTTTGTGATGCAAGGAACTGAGGCCAGGGCCTCGTCCATGCTTGATAAGTGCTTTATCACTTACAGACATCCCCAGACCTTTAAGTTTATTTTCAGACATAGACTTGCTAAGTTGCCCAGTGGACTAGCGCTGGTGATTCCGCTTCATCCTGAGTAACTGGGATTGCAGGTATACAACACCAGGCTCAACAGAGACACTTACTCTTGAACTTTAGCAAAACAGTGGTTGGCAGCACCCTGACTGTAAGAGGCAGGTGTGGGGGCTGGAGAGATAGCCTGGCAGTTAAGAGCACTTGGGAGGCAGAGGCAGGTGGATCTTTGTGAGTTCAAGGCCAGTCTGGTCTACAGGGTGAGTTCCAGGACAGCTGGGGTTACAGGGAGACTCTGTCTTGAAAAGACAAAAAAATAAAATAAAAAGAATGTTTAAAAAAAAAAATAGAAAATTTGGGGCTGGAGAGATGGCTCAGTGGTTAAGAGCACTGACTGCTCTTGCAGAGGACCTGGGTTCGATTCCCAGCACCCACATGGTGGCTAAGAACTGTCTTTAATTCCAGTTCCAGGGGAATTTGATGTCCTCTTCTGATCTCCACAGCATTGCACAACAGGGGTGCACCAGCCTGCGTGCAGACAGTACACTCATACACATAAAAGATAATAAATCAAAAACTATAAAAAAATAGAAATTTTTTTAGGATTCGAGGAAAAAATGCAATGTTTAGAAAACCTAGCGTCTAGTAACTTCTACATCAACACTGACCAGCTGCTGGCTGAAATCACCTCAGCAGGGTTTTTACCGTACTAGATAGGCACGGCTTATTTCCCCACCTGGCTAGGTTTGCTAGGGCTGAATACACTATAATCAGAACACACCTCTTATACAGCCCTACATATCCAGTAACTAATCTACTTTCCCTAAATCTTAGGCTGTTCCCTTTTTGTACTTATCAAGAGCCACCAAGTAGAGGACATTTGTACCTAAATGAAGTAGCTGCTAAAACAAGCCTGCAACTTTTGGCAGTATCTAAACTTTCTGAGGCTCTCAAGGCAAGCACATAGTTCTGAGAAGCAAAGAATTAGAGCAAAACTTCAAAGTCTAGGCCAGGCGTGGTGGCGTACACATTTAATCCTAGCACTTGGGAGGCAGAGGCAGGTGGATCTTTGTGAGTTCAAGGCCAGCCTGGTCTACAGAGTGAGTTCCAGGACAGCTGGGACTACAGGGAGACCAAAAAAAAAAAAAAAAACTTCAAAGTCTAGAAAAGTTATTTAACTCATATCTCTATTTGGTAGAATATTCACAGCACAGTAAGAGTATTCATCATTTCATTTTATGATCAGTATTAAGACTATAAGACATTTGGAAACTGACACTTGTTTTGGTACTGAAATTAAATTAGAGGCAGGGAATGTAGCTCAGTGGAGATAGTTCCTTGCAGAAGGCCTTGGGTTCAATTTCCAGCACCAAAAACCCCAAACCAAAACACTGAACTGGTTTAATATTTAATTTGGTACTCACCAACTAGATCTGAAAATGATTTCTGAAAAGAGTCAAGGATGAAGGTCTTTTACTTATATAGGAGTGAAATTTAAGGCACTGGAAACAAAGTAAACCTTGCTGTCATGAAGAGAACTATCTTCTGTATCTTTATTTCTCAAGTTTTTAAGGGCTTGAAATTCCTTCCCCAACAAAAATCTAAACTTCTAACAGAGAATGTACTAAAGGTCAAAGAGGAAGAGGAGGAGGAGGAGGAGGAAGAAGGGAGGGAGGGAGGAGGGGAGGGAAGGAGAGAGAACAAGAAAGGAACAGGAATTATTCTTTATTTTATTTTTTTATTTTTTGGTCTTTTTAAGACAGGGTCTCCCTGTAGCTCTGGCTGTCCTGGAACTCACTCTGTAGACCAGGCTGGCCTTGAACTCACAGAGATCCGCGTGCCTCTGCCTCCCAAGTGCTAGGATTAAAGGCGTGCGCCACCACGCCCAGCAGGAATTATTCTTTATATAGAAGCCATGGAAGTCAAAACACAGGAATCTGGTCGTGTAACCTCAGGAGAGCTCTCTAACTATTCAGTCAGTACAGAAGGAATACATTTATGAGACACATCCACTTGTCTCATAAAGCTTCACTGTGAAAATTACAGACCACCATACATATGTAAGGTAATGGTACTATAACTTGAGTTGTCTCTCAGCCTACAAATAAGACAAAGTTTATGAAAGCTTCCACTTGAAATAACCTGTGAGATCACAGCTACTGGTCTTTTTGGACTCTAGGAAAGCAAAAAGTAAAACAAATTCCTTCTTGTTTGTTTAATCCTTTTCTGTAACACTCAACAGATGCAACTAAAAGGTTCTTTCGCATTCTTACCTTTGGAAGCTGCAGGAACAAAGGGCCAGGAAACGAAAGCATCAGATATAGGAAAGAAACACAAGAATAGGAGTTACACATGGCTCTTTGCTGTTGTATAGTTGGTCAGCCACCCAACCTGTCTGATTCCTACTAATTAAGTACTCTGGTCTGGAGCTAGCACTGTTAAGACAGGACCACACACAAAATAATAATAATAATAATAATAATAATTTAAAAAATAAAAAAAGACAGGACCACAATCTAGTCAAGATCACTGTATCAAAATGGGCCCAAACTAAGCTTCTGGTAACTTAATCTATCCCTGGTAACTATACTGACACAAAATACCTACATGCAACAGTTCTCTTTCCCAACCCCAGGAACCATGTATCTTTTCTTCAGAATGGGAAAAAAAATCAATCCCCCTTCCACCCAACACACTCCTTCCTCTCCAGCCTCACCCAGAGAAGGAAGAGAACAGGAGACCCAGTTAAGGAATAATCAGGTCCATCCTGGATGCTGGAATTAAAAAAGGAGGGCACTCACTCTTGGTCTGGGCAGAGAAGGTAAGGGTAAGTTTGGCAAAAAGTTCACTGTTCTCAAAGCGGTCCTCCTTCACCTTTGTCCAGAAGCAGTCCTGGGAAAGATCCTCAGCCACAAACTGTGGATACAGACAGGGGGGTAGGGTTCTAAGAGTTACTAAACTGAGCCAAGGTGTGCTGGCACTGGCCTTTAATCCTAGCACTCGGGAGGCAGAGGCAGGTGTATCTCTGTGAGATCAAGGCCAGCCTGGTCTACTTAGCCAGTTTCAGGCCAGCTGGGACTACAGGAAGACCCTGTCTCAAAAAAAAAAAAAGGTTACTAAACTGAGCCCTGAATACTCTATCCTAGAAATACAAAGTGATTATGCTAGTTATCAGCAATGTTTCAGCAGGGTATGGATATGTGGTGGTTTGAATGAGAGTGTCCCCCCATAGGCTTTAAGTATTCAGACATTTTGTCTCCAGTTGGTGGCTCTGTTCTTGGAGGTCTTAGAAGGTGTGGCTGTGCTGGAGGAAGTATGTCATTGGGGGCGGGCTTAGTGAGTTTAAGCCTTGTGGTCTCCAGTCTCTCTCTCTCTTGACTTCCTGTGCTCATTGGGAGATGTGAACCTTGGCTTGCTGCTCCAGCCCCAGCCACCATGCCTCCCACCACAATGGACTCTGATTCCCTGGAACCATCAATTGTAAGCTCAAATAAACTCTTCCTTTGATAAGTTACTTGGTCATGGTGTTTTATCCCAGCAACAGAAAAGTGACTAATACAGGATAACTGAAGACATAGACATCAGTGTACCATCCGTGGGGGTCAGGAGATGATGGTTCCAGTCTCTTTATTGGTAATTGAAGACCCAAATTCAGTTAAGCTACTTGTCCTTCTAACTCCAAATTTTCTAGTTTCAGAAGCAAGTAAGATTTATTTCCAGCCAGGCGTGGTGGCGCACGCCTTTAATCCTAGCACCTGGGAGGTGGAGAGGTAGGCAGATCTCTGTGAGTTCAAGGCCAGCCTGGTCTACATAGTGAGTTCCAGGCCAGCTGGGGCTACAGAGAGACCCTGTCTCAAAAAGACCTTCCCCCAAAAATTCCGTCATTCTTTGCTCCACATTTCCCACATCAATTTGGCTACATTTAACTTAGTTTCAGGAAGGGAAAGACTCACTCCTAATCACAGGGGTCACAAATACATCATGGCCATGCAAGCATAGCCTTGTCTAATTCTCATCCTGGGGAGGAGTAGATCAGCATAATTTGTCATTCACACCCTGTATTTGTCATTCACACAAATGTCATTCACACAAATCAGCTGTAAGTAAGAAGAGACCAGCATCACTGTGGTGAAAACTTCTGGGAAGAATTTCTTCAGGGTCAGCACACAGAAGCTATATTCCAGAAGGGGCCCAAGCCTCCATATCAAGCCAGAAGCAGGACTTGGTAGTGTGTAAGAGTCTCCTATCTGGTTCTGGTGTTGAAATTTGAGGGGGTCACAGACAGCAGACGAGGCTTGGCACTGTGAGAGGTCAGGAAAGACCATTGGTGGAAGTGCACCTTGGTTTCAGTGAAGACCCCAAGATTGCAGGGGTCATGGAGAGAAGCTGAGGCTTTGCACCAGGAGAGGTCAGAAGGGACCATTGGTGAAGGTGCTGCCTCAGTTTCAGTGGCGACCCCAGCTTTTTGGAGATGCCAGGACCATGGGATGACCACCAAGAGCAGCGGCAGGTGTGGAATGGGAGTTAGCCTGGGCCTTCAAGATGAACTGTGTGTGCCACGGATGGCAGAGTCAGAGAAGGGGAGCTGCCAAAACCCTTTGGAGCCCAGAAGAACGTGAGTGAATCCCAGGTGTCCAGCCTTGAGCTACTTTGCTGGACTTAGGTTTTGTTTGAGAGTGCCTGATTCTTCCCTTTGAAATAAGACAGTACTTGTTTTGGATTTTACAGCAGCCCACAGTTCAGTCTATTAAAAGTTTCTTAACTTTTAAGCATTTGGACATTTTAAGGACTGTGGGGCTTTTAAGGTTGTACTGTCTTAGGTTGTGATTAACGTTAACATCATACTTTGGGGATAAGAACTGGAAAGGTGGTGGTTTAATAGTGATGTGTTTTGTGTGTCAAGTTGACAAGGGGTCAATTGTGCTAGCTAGCTTTAGTGACAACTTGACACACCTGGGTTGAGGGAGCCTCAATTGGGGAATTGGCTCCATTGGACTGGCCTATGGCCACGTCTGTGGAGTATTGTCTTGATTGTTGAGCAATGTGGGAGGGCCCAGCCCACTATGGGTGGTGCCACCCTGGGCAGGTTGTTGTGTACTGTATAAGAGGTCAGGCTGGGCATGGGCCAGGAGAGCAAGCATTCCTCCATGGCCTGTGCTTCAGCTCCTCCCTCCAGGTTCCTGCCCTGAGTTCCTGCCTTGGGCTCCCTGAGTGATGAACTGTGACCCAGGAGATATAAGCTGAATAAACCCTTTCCTCCCCAAGTTGGTGTCAGTCAGTGTATTGTCACAGCAATGGAAGACAAACTAGAACAGGCATCAAGTGTTTTTTAACTATTAAGCCACCTCCAGCACCTCACAGTGATTTCCTAAGATCTACTGAAACAAAAAGAAACTAACCTTGGACCAGTTTGGCCTCCGCAGTTGCACCTCTGGCTTATAAACTTTTTTGGGGGTTAATCCAAATGGCAGAACTGGGGCTGCAGGAATTCCAAATCCAAAGGGGGGAGGTGGAGGGACACCCATTCCGGGTGGAGGTGGGGGGATGCCAGGGCCTCCAGGAAATGGAGGAGGTGGAGGGATTCCAGGACCACCAGGAAGAGGGGGAGGAGGAGGAGGAGGAGGAGGCAGTCCTGATCCTCCAGGCAAGGGAGGAGGTGGGGGGATGCAAGAACCCCCGGGCAAGGGAGGAGGTGGGGGGATGCAAGCACCCCCAGGCAAAGGAGGAGGTGGGGGGATGCAAGCACCCCCGGGCAAGGGGGGAGGTGGGGGGATGGCAGCACCCCCGGGCAAGGGGGGAGGTGGGGGGATGGCAGCACCCCCAGGCAAAGGAGGTGGTGGGGGGATATTGGCACCCCCAGGTAAAGGAGGTGGTGGGGGGATGCTAGTGCTTGCAGGAAGACAAACACTTCCAGGCAAAGGAGGGGCCGGGGGTGGGAAAGTAGGACCACCTCCAGGAAGAGGGGGTGGGGGTGGGGGGGGTGGAATAGCAGAGCCAGAGCCTCCAGAAACAGCAGCACTACTGGGACCAGAAGGAGCAACGGCCACAGTAGAGAGAGAAGCCATTTCTTTCTTGGCATCTTCTAGCTCTTTTGACAGCTTGGCAACCTAAAGAAACAATGGAGAAGTAAGCATGCCTCCCTCCTTCCGAAGACCACACAAGTCATCTAAAAGCCAACGCTGCTACTTGGTTTTCCAAATTAGAACTTAAGTCTTCATGTTCTTAGTTTAGAATGCTTTGTATTAAAAAAAGACTACTTTGGGGGCTGGAGTGATGCCTCAGTGGTTAGGAACATTGGCCGCTCTTGCAGAGGACCTGGGTTCAATTCCCAGCACCCACATGGCAGCTAACAACTGTCCAGAACTCTGGTTCCAGGCACTGCATGACACAGGTGCACTTGCACACATGCAGGAAATACACTCACATAAAATAAAAATAATAAATATTTTAAAGATAAATTAAAAATGGAGCTGGAGAGATGGCTCAGAGGTTAAGAGCACTGACTGCTCTAGCAGAGGACCTGGGTTCAATTCCCAGCATCCACATGGTGGCTAAGAACCAGCATCTTTAAGCTGGGCGTGGTGGCGCACGCCTTTAATCCTAGCACTCGGGAGGCAGAGGCAGGCAGATCTTTGTGAGTTCAAGGCCAGCCTGGTCTACAGAGTGAGTTCCAGGTCAGCTGGGGCTACAGGGAGACCCTATCTCAAAAAGACAAAAAAAAAAAAAAGATAACAGCTTTGTTTAAATACTCCAAATATAAGTAAAATAGTTCAAAGAGTATAGAAAGCTATAAATATGGTGGGGAATAAATTTTAAAAATTAAAAGACAACTTTCATGCTAAATTCTCCTTTTGTTTAGAAAATGTAAAAACCAAGTAAACAATAATATTCAATTATAATAGTAAAATTAAAATATGTGCTATGCAGGCTAATTATATAATCATACAAGTGATCAATTTACCAGGTCCCACAGATCATCTAAGTATTTATAACTGCAGAGAAAAGGAGAATAAAGGTATCCACAGAACTGGCAAGTTAAGTAAACAGCTTGGTTTTTACTCCTAAATTTATTAGAAACCTAAGTATTTCTGTAACTTGTTTGATTTTTTACATTTTTCCATATTTCTAAATTTTGTCTTGTATGCTACTTACTTCCCAAACAAGACTAAAACAGTAAATGATATTTAAAATATGCACCATGTACCTGTTCATACCTGCCCCTCCCTAGCAATGACTGCTCCAAGAACTGTACCACCTGAGCATAAAGGGCAGGAAGGTGGAGACCTGCTTCCCTGGTCAGACATTACCTCTCCCGTCAGCTTGGACACCTCAGTTTCCAGGTCTTGTTTTTCCGTGGCAATCTGCTGCTTTTCAGAATTCAACGCCTCCTTCTCTCCTTGAAGATCCTGAAGCTTCTGCTCAAAGTCGTTTTCCATCTTTTTCATTTCCACTTGTAACTCATGGCGGGCTGTTAATTCAGAGTCCAGCTAAAGAGGAGAAGAATCCGAATGGAAGAAGTGCTGCTTTAGTCAGCTTCAGCGGTCAATCTGACACAGACCTGGTCACCTGGCAGGAACTTCAAATGAAGAACTGCCCAGATCAAACTGGCCAATGGTATGTCTAGGGGGCGTTTTCTTACTGCTAACTGATGTACAAAGGCCCAGCGCCCTGTAGGTGATGGCATCCCTAGGCCAGGTGGACCTGGGCTGTGTAAGAAAGGAAGCTGAGTTGCTGGGCGTGGTGGCACACGCCTTTAATCCTAGCACTCGGGAGGCAGACGCAGTCAGATCTTTGTGAGTTCAAGGCCAGCCTGGTCTACAGAGTGAGTTCCAGGACAGCTGGGACTACAGGGAGACCCTGTCTCAAAAAGACCAAAAAAAAAAAAAGAAAGGAAGCTGAGCAAGCCAAGGGGAACGAGCCAGTAAACAGCACCTCCTCCATGGTCTCGGCTCCCAGCTCCCGCCTTGTGTTCCTCCTTGGCTTCCCTCAGTGATGTACTTACTATAAAGGAGAGGATGAAATAAACCTACCTCCCCAGGTTGCTTCTGATCAGTGTTTATCACAGCAACAGAAAAGCAAACTATGACACTTTCCATCACATAAGGAACATAAATGTTAGTCCCTATAATTCATTATTTTGTGCCAGTACCTATTCTATAGAGCACACCCATTTGCCAAGCTAGACTCTTTTGAGAGGGGGAGGAGCAAATTATAAAATACAGCATGATTAATCTTAATATCAAAGTTGAAGGAGAGAAGAACCAGAGAACATTTTTACAGTTTTACTACTAATATTTTATAACTAAGAAAATAAAACAAAAACACTAAACTAAGACCTGAAAAACCTTCAACCACGACAGCTGCCATGTATAATCCTGACAAGTCTCTAGGATCAAAAACCTACCAGCCACAAAGGAATCCTTAAAAACTTAAGAGAAAAAAAGAACTCAGGCACATTCCAGTTCCTATTGTGCTAGAAATGAGTGTTATCTGTCTTTGTTGTCTTACATGGTGGCCCCAAAACTATGTAAGAGCACCTCCACTTCTCATGTTCACATCCATATCACTTTTTCTACGGACTAACCTACACCAAAAAGGTTTTTCCCTAGGGATTACTGAATACTGAGGGCTTTCGAAATATCACAGTACTGTCTCACATCAGAAAAACAATTGTCTTCAGATAAAAGAGATAGACCTCATGGGGCTGGAGAGATAGCCTAGTGGTTAAGAGCACCGACTACTCTTGCAGAGGACCGGGGTTCGATCCCCAGCACCCACATGGCGGCTGAGAACCATCTTTAACTCCAGTTCCAGGGAAATGCCGTGGAGGTCAGAAGAGGGTGTCTTCCCCTCTTCTGACCTCCATGGCATTGCACAACACGGGTGCACAAACCTGCATGCAGACAGTACATTCATACACATACAAAAAAAAAAAAAAAAAGAGATGGACCTCAAATTTATTTGTTTGTGTGTGTGTGTGTGTGTGCGCTAATGACACAGGAGACGGAACCCCAGGCTGTGACTAAGTCCTCTTCATCACCACTCCCCTCCTACGTACCTTTTTCTCCAGCTCTGTAGCTTTGGCCTCTGATTTTTCCACCTTTGTTTTATCAATCATTTGATCTGAAAAGAAAAAATAACTATCTGAAAACAACTCAGTGAGTTTCCACTTGTCTGAGTCATCTTTTTTTTTTCTTTTTTGGTCTTTTTGAGACAGGGTCTCCCTGTAGCCCCAGCTGTCCTGAACTCACTCTGTAGACCAGGCTGGCTTTGAATTCACAAAGATCCGCCTGCCTCTGCCTCCCAAGTGCTAGGATTAAAGGGGTGTGCCACCACGCCTGGCTATGAGTCCTCTTCTTTCATTCCTAAGCCCTTCAATATACCCAAGGCGGTATTCTATCCTTTTAGGTACAGGTTTTCTCAATGCTCTGTATTAGATTAAAAAAATGGAAGTTTCAGTTAAGTTCAACATACAATTGACTTTCTTTTTAATTTGATTTATTTCATGAGTGTAATTTTTTAATTTTATTTATTTCTGTATGTGTATGAATGTACTGTCTGCATGCAGGTTTGTGCACCCTGTGTCATACAATGCCGCGGAGGTCAGAAGAGGGTGTCTTCCCCTGGAACTGGAGTTCTCCTGGAATTGGAGTTTCAGACGGTTCCCGGCCGCCATGTGGGTGCTGGGGATCAAACCTGGGTCCTCTGTAAGAGCGATCAGCGCTCTTAACCACTAGGCCATCTCTCCAGCCCCATGAGTGTAATTTTCAAACAGGAATATGTTCCATGTGTGGAGGTCAGAAGACAATGCTCAGGGATGGTTCCTTCTTGCCATCACATGGGACCTGAGGTCCAAAGTCAGGTCCTCAGGTCTTGTGGGCAAGCACCTCTCTACTCGCTGGGGCACCTCAGTGGCCCTGTAATCAACCTGTAATTTCTAAGTGCAAGGTAAGTGTGGTGGTTTGAGTGAGAGTGTCCCCCATAGGCTTTAAGTATTCAGAGATTTTGTCCCCAGTTGGTGGCACTGTATTGGGAAGTCTTAGAAGCTGTCACCATGCTGGAGGAAGTACATCACTGACGGGCTTAGTAAGTTTAACAAGCCTTGCCAGTCTCCAGTCTCTCTCTCTTGACTTCCTGTACTCATTGCAAGATGTGAACTTTGGCTTTCTGCTCCAGCCCCGGCCACCATGCCTCCGCCACAATGGACTTTAATTCCCTGGAACCGTCAATCGTAAGCTCAAATAAACTCTTCCTTTTATAAGTGGTCATGGTGTTTTATCACAGCAACAGAAGTGACTAATACAGTAAGGCAACTGAAGAAAGCCTGTGAGTGCTGTCTATCATTCTGAGGCCAACATGAGTCATAGTAACAGCCGAAGTCCCTGCAAAAAAGTAGTAAGACAAAAGGCAGGACTTCATATTTATATAGAAATCATATTTATATGATAAAGGATGATACATTCCTAGTAAAGATGGTATGTTGAGAAAGGAAGAAGGGGACTGGAAAGAGTTCTCTGGCCGGGCGTGGTGGTGCACGCCTTTAATCCTAGCACTGGGATCTTTGTGAGTTCAAGGCCAGCCTGGTCTACAGAGTGAGTTCCAGGCCAGCTGGAGCTACAGGGAGACCCTGTCTCAAAAAGACCAAAAAAAAAAAAAAAGAGTTCTCTGAAATTTTCAACAAGAGAAAATGCAAAATGAAATGAATGCTTCAAGAAACCCGACAGGAAAGTGTGCTCACCAATCAGTCCCTCAATATCGATCTGGAGATGGCGGCACTTGAAGTCAGGATCAGTCCCATTCTTGTGAAGAACTATTTGAGAAATACATTCTTCAATCAATTTATAGTACTGTGGCCTATGAGAGAAATAAAAGACTTATCAAAGGGAAACCAAAATGTAACTTCCACAAGTATTAGGGATCAAGAAAGTTAACTGCTTTGACAATAAAGAGAACTAAGAATAAGTGTTCTGGAAAAGAACTTTTTATAAAACTAACAGGCATTAATGCAAAGAAATATTACTCTCCTACACCAGCTTCTTCCCACTACAGACAATAAAGCGTTCTTACAGTCTGGGGTGTAGGGCAGTAGTAACGCATGTGCTCAACCTGTGCAAAGTCCCCAGAACACATGTGCACACACGTGTGTGTATTCCTCTCCTCTTTTCTCTCCCTCCCTCCCTCCACCTGCCTCCAGTACCAATACTTTCTCATCTAAATATTCAGGCTGGATTCTTATGATCCTTCCTGTCATAGGCAGTACAACTGCCGAATCTCTGCTTCCAGGCAACCAGGAAGAATATGAAATGACTGCCTCCCTTTATTAGTATCCTCTTCCCACTTAATCATTCCCTTCTAAATAAAAGTTTATTTGATACATAGTAACCTCTTCTAAAGAAGAGAATTCTGTTGAATTAAAGCAGATAATAAGTTGATTAGGTACTTGAAATATCCCCTATAACTGTGACTAATGAGCCTAATTCCATGGTCTTTTGTCTTGTCTTTTTACCGTTGCAAAATAATCTTTGAATTTAAGAGTGCTACTCTTTTCACTTAGGCTCAAATTCAAAAATGTCCAGGCTTAAAGTCAAAACTCTCCATAAGCACACCAGCTTACCTAGCCTCATAGTCATTTCGAATCAACAGCAGATGCTGCAGGATGGACAGAAAGTGTAGCTCTGCCTTTGAATCTTTCACTGTGTTTAAAAGAATCTGGAAGACTTCAACAAAGTCAGTAGAAAGGAGAAAAGGCTAAGGAAAGCAATACTTCAAAGCTGTTTGGCAGGTAGCTTACTCAACTCTAACAGAAGCTAAGGAAAAGTAGCAAGATGCCATGTCCACTTCCTCCAGAAATGTCACTAGAATCTTTGAAGGTGGCACTATCCAGAGACAGAAGATTCCTAGTACTCAACTTGAAAACCAAGATCAAGTAGTAGAACTAAAATAAAACCACCTCAAGTCATTTGTGGCAGGTAACCGAATGGTAATCAAATGGCTATAAAAACCACTCTACACCTCAGTAAATTATGTTCTAGGATGTGTACAGAGATTCTGATGGCTCCTTTTAGATGTAAAAGTAATCTGGCTGTGAAAGCTGTCATGCCATTGATCACCAGAGTTGATACATACTTCCATGCTAAACACTTTGCCCTTACTGACTCTCGTGGTCTATGCTGAAGTAAATAAAGCTAACAGAAATAAGACATCAGCCTTAATTATTAAAAAGACAGGGCTGGAGAGATAGCCTAGTGGTTAAGAGTGCCGACTGCTCTTGCAGAGGACCCAGGTTTGATCCCCAGCACCCACATGGCGGCTGAGAACGTCTTTAACTCCAGTTCCAGGGGAATCTGACACCCTCTTCTGACCTCCACGGCATTGCACGACATGGGTGCACAAACCTACATGCAGACAGTACATTCATACACATACAAAAATAAATAAAATAAAAAATTATTAAAAAGACTTAACCCGCCAGGCATGGTGGCACACACCATTAATCCCAGCACTTGGGAGGCAGAGGCAAGTGGATCTCTGTGAGTTCAAGGCCAGCCTTGTATACACAGCGAGCTCCAGGCCAGCTGGACTAAAGGGAGACCCTATCTCAAAAAGTCCAAAAAAAAAAAAAACCAACTTAACCCCCATGCCCTATTCTAAACCACCATTTTCCACACCATTCCATGAATCCAGTCTGTAACTAAATGCAATGAATGTTTCATCAAACTTAAACACAGTCATCAGTCATAAAAAGATATTCCATCTCCATTCGGATGTCATCCAGCCGTCCCTTGAGATCAAAGAAATCCTCATCCGCTTGTTCATCAAACACTTGCAGCTGTACTCGCATATCATCATTGTCAATCTCTCGAAGATCCTGTCAATGACAAAAGTAGTCAGAGAACCCTAAAGTGTCCTGTGTGGCTAGAAATCCAAACCTTTCGACCTGGTGTTTTGTTTTCTTTCTTAATTTATTCTTGCCTGCATGAATGTAAATGCACCTGTGATGTGTAATGCCTGTGGAGTCAGAAGAGGCACTGGAGCCTCTGGAACTAGAGTTTTGGACTGTTGTTAGCTACTATGTGCCTGCTGGGAACTGAACCCAGGTCCTCTCCAAGAACAGCCAGAGCTCTTAACTCCTGAGCCAGATCTCTAACCGGCTCAACCTGATGTTTAAATTGCAAATTAGAATCATCTCAGGGATGAATGGGTCTCTCAGAGCAGGGAGGAAACCCCAGGCTTTCTAACAGAATGTTATATATTACCTGTAACACCTGATGCAGCCCCAATCGCATCAGTTCACTTCGTATGTGAACTCGAAAGTCAAGTTCTTCAGCTGGAGTGATGAGAGCATTGATCAGTTGTAGGCATCCCACCTGAATTAAAAAAAAAAAATTCAGCAGCTGTGTCAGCATTCAGCACTACAGATCAGGAATCTACTACCTTTACATGCATTCTGGAGCTCTGTTAATGACAGAGTCCAGAACTAGAGGAATGACTTTACTAGAAATATGGAGAGCTCAGGGGTACAAGGAGCTAACAGAATAGGTTACTGGAGTGCCCTGGTTTTCCTAAGGCTTTTTTTTTTTTTTTGAGACAGGGTCTCCCTTTAGTCCCAGCTGGCCTAGAGCTTGCTCTGTAGACCAAACTGGCCTTGAACTCAAAGAGCTCCCGCCTGCCTCTGCCTCCCAAGTGCTAGGATTAAAGGCATAGCACCACCATATCTTTTTCTTTTCCCCCCACCTCACAAGAAGAAAATAACTCTTTGTTTTTTTGGAGAAAACAATTTCTTTAGACAACAAATACTGATAAACACATAGTTGAAAACTACTTTGTACATTTTACTAAAGGTCAAACGACCCTAGGCCTGATAGTCTAGACCTGCATCCCAACATTTCAGGAAGCAGGAGGATTACCAACGCTAGCCTGAATAACTTAACAAGACCCTCTCTTAAAAATAAAGACTAAAAAGAGCTAGGCAGTTCTATGGTAGTAGGTGTATTTAGCACGACCAAAGCCCTAGCTTCAATTTCCCATACCAAAAAACCAAAACAAAACAACAAAAAAAACGAAAGGACAAATGAACTCAGGTCTTCTTATTTTGAATTCTATTCTTGGCCCAGTTTCAAGGGTGTATACATGCCTTAAGTGCAATGGAAGTCCCACTTTTTAATCCATCCAGCAGTGGCTGGAAACGTTCCATCTCATCCATCTCAGCTCTCTCTGTCATTGCCTCCAAAACTCGTTCATTCCTGCCCAAAAGAAAAGGAAGAATTTCCCAGGTGCAGTGACATGGACATAGGCAGGAATAAACCAGTTAGGAAACAAGACATTATCAATGCTTCGGTTTTCTCAAATTATTCTCTAAACTGCTATCCCCATCCCAATAAGAACTAGAATCTGCTAAAAGCAATGACCTGTCTTTTAAGAAAAACACACTTCCTAGAACACATTCCTAGACCCCTTACTCATGAATATACCAAATTAGGGCCCCTTAGCAATGAAATATAAATTGATTTTTTAAGGAGCATTCAATGTAAATAGTACTAATCAATTTCTAATGCACATAACATTTGTTCTACTTCTAGAAATCTATCCAACCTTAATGCAAAAGGAAATATGTTATACAGATCATTTGTAATAGTAATTCTTTTTTTTTTTAGTAGACAACTTCATTTTCCGCCTGCCTCTGCCTCCTGAGTGCCACCACAGACTGTGTAACTGAGAGTTACCTTCCTTCCCTCCCCACAGCCTGAGGTGTGTGGAGTGTCCCGCCTGCCGCTTGCGGGCTAGCTCTGAGTGCCATCCACAAGGGTAGAGGACAGGGAATTTGCTAAGTGTAACTTTTTTTCTCTTGTACTGATAGGTTAACCAGAAACCTCACTACCTTATTCTCACTAAGCATTGCGCAGACAGCGTTGTTTGGGTGCCACAAATCTTTCCCTGATAAATTTGAGATTTCAGTATCACCTTAAATTGATCTCCCAGTTTACATAAGCCCTTTGCGTTTATGAAAGAACAGCTTTTCTTGGACAAAATTTACCATGTCTTCAAAGTGTACATTTAGCTGGATGGAAATTTTTCCTTATTTATTGTGTGTGTGTGTGTGTGTGTGTGTGTGTGTGTGTGTATTGTGCACATATGGGCACATGCATGCTGTTGTGTATACATGTGGAGGTCAGAGGACAATTTGAGATCCCAGGGATTAAACTCAGGTAGCCAGGCTTGGTGATAAGCACCTTACCCACTGAGCTATCTCACTGGCTCAGGAATCACAAATTGACTATCCTTATCTAAAAATGCTTTGAACCATATGTTTTACATTTCATTTTTTTAAAGATTTTGGAATTATTTACGTAAGCGTATGTTATCCTGGGAGTGCCACCCAAGCCTAAATATGAAATTCATTTGTTTCCCAGACTTTACAGTCTAAAGGTAAGGTATTCTTAATAATTTCAAGCACATAACAAAGTTTTATGGTACTTGGGAGTTTCATGGTGGTGCAAAAAGTTTCAATTTAGAGCATTTTCAATTTTCAGATTATAGATTCCCAACCTGTACTAGGATTCTAATGTTCACTTTTGAGAAGAGTATTTAAGATTAAGAGGACACCTAAGGACACTCAATTTTCCTCTATGCTGAAAGAAGATGGAAGAAGATGGTAAAAATGAGAATGGAGAAGAAAAATTAGTTCAGTCACATACATGTCTTCTGGTTGTGGTAGTATACAAAGAGCAGAAAGGAGCTTAGCTGCATCAATCATCATATTGGGAACACCAGGATCCATGGCTCTGACCAGCAGTAGGATTCCTTCTTCTGTCTCCAACATGGTTTTGATTCCAAACTGGTAGGATAAGAACAAAGAAGAGAAGCTTAAATATAAAAGTAGTATATGAATAAAGACAAGTTTAGGACCTATTATAAACAGAATGATATTCTCCCCAAATTAATGTTATTCTTAACCCCCAGAGTACCTCAAAATGTAGGGGGTTTTTAGAAATATAATCATTGCAGATGAAATCAGTTAAATCACAAAGTCATCATGCTGAAGAAGGGTAGGTCCTTAGTCTAGTATAACTGATCCTTATAAAAGAGAGAACTCTGGATCCCAGACACACACACACACACACACACACACACACACACACACACACAGAATATCATGGGTACATAAAGCAGAGAGAAGATGTACCTACAAGCCAATACATGCAAATGTTGCCACCAAGCTCCCAGAAACCAGGAGAGAGGCACTGGACATATTCTCCTTCAGAGCCCTTCAGAAGGAACCACACCTGCTGACATGGAATCTCAGACTTCCTTCCTTCAAAACTTTGCCAAATAAATTTCTGTTGTTTAAGACAACCAGCTTGAGAGCTGAAGAGATGGCTCAACAGTTAGGAATACTTACTGCTTTTCCAGAGGACCCAAGTTAATAAGTTCCCAGTGCCCACATAGCAACTAACACCTGTCCTTAACTCCAGTACCAGGGGACCCAATGCCCTCTTCTGACTTCCTTGGGCACTAGGGATGCATGTGGTATACTTACATACATGCAGGCAAAATACTCGTATGTATGAAAATAAATAATCTTTAAGGAAAAAAATAAAAGACACCAGTTTGTGGTATTCTAATAAACTAAGAGCAGAATACTTTCCCAATACAGCTAAACAGAGAAAATTACAACAAAATTATTTTCTTTTTTTAAATTTTTTAATATATTTTTAAATTTTATTTATTTTCGTATGTGTATGGATGTACTCTCTGCATGTAGGTTTATGCACCCATATCATGCAATGCCACAGAGGTCAGAAGAGGGTGTCGGACTCCCCTGGAACTGGAGTTAAACGCGGTTCTCAGCCGCCATGTGGGTGCTGGGGATCAAACCCAGGTCCTCTGCAAGAGCAGTCAGTGCTCTTAACCGCTAGGCCATCTCTCCAGCAAAATTATTTTCTTTTTTTTTTTTTTTTTTTTTTAACAAAATTATTTTCTAAGAGACACACTAGACTTTCATGTTTTCAAAGATTAGAAAATAATTTTAATACCCCCTCCCCAAATAGGTTAGCTATAACAAAATTAAATAATAAAGAAGGTAGATTTCTATCAAAGCAAATAACTGTGAGCAGCTGGGCCTAAATATAAAACAAATGAAGATGAAAAACAAAAGGAAAAAAAAAACACTAAAGTAAGGACAGTTTGAAAGAAACAAAAAAAGAAAAATATAAGCAAACCTTCCCAAAGACTAAATGGAGGCCAAGTAACTCAAGATTAGTAAGAGAATATAAGATAAAAGGAATAAAATTTAGTCTACTCTCTGAAACAGAAGTTAGAAATCGGGGTAGGGGCAACCATGGAAGCGCACATGTGCAACAAAGAGCTAAGAGCTAACGGGAAAGCCAAAGTCTAAATCTCTTATTTCTACTTCCTTTGGGTGACTGTCAATAGAAGGGAAGTAATGAGGTTCTAGATGAGGACTTGAGTAAGAGCGGGGGAATGTCTCACCTTGTTGTTCATAAAGGCTTTCAAGCAGCGAATAATCTCATGTTGGTTCCGGCTGTCATAGCTTCTGCACATAGAAAACAATCAGTGAAGTCCCTCTATCCTATAATATACCCTCTCTGGGTATGATTTTTTTAAATCTTGCAAACTAGGACATTAGGAATGCCCCCAACTAGTAGTTCAGTAGCATCTAACAAGTCTGTGTCCAAGTACAGCTATGAACTGGACCAACAAATTTGTAGATGAAGTCATGTCACAATGCCATAAGGTTGGACACCCCTTAAAGTACATCGTATCTGGCCCAGAAATACTAAGATAATCAGAGGAATTCCAACAAAGACATTTTACTAATACTCTTGTGATCTGAGAATTTAGTATTAAACACCTGCCATTTGGGGGCTGGAGCAGAACTCAGTATAATACAATACTTGTTTATCAAGTACAAGGCCCTGAATTTGAACCCCAGCTCTATGAATGAATGAATGAATGAATGAATGAATGAATGAGAAAGAAAGTAAGTAAGTCAAACAAAACTCTGTCCCTTAACTCCCTCTAATGCCTAAGTACTAATTTCTATGAGGATAACATCCCATCTATTATTCCTTGCCCCACTTGAAAGGTTTCACATCTCAGAGAATACATGCTTTTGTCTCAGAAAAAAATTCCAAGAGGTAGTGATCACTTTAGATAACATCATGGAAGCCTAAAATGGTTCATCATATTCTCAGAATCATTCCAATACTGAAGACTGCTATAAAGCTAGTACCAAACTAATAAGTACATTCCAAGACTTCCAAATGTGTTACAGCCCAAACCAAATCACAGGATAGCTCTAAACAAAACCAGATCCTCTTTCCAACCCAAAAAAGGACTTGGGAGACTAATAACCTTTAGTGGTGTATATTCCCATGAGATTTACAATTCTGCTTCCCTCCATGTGCTTTTAAATTTTGGTTAACTTGACTCAAACTGGAAATCGGGAATCATTAGGCTGGCCTGTGGGCATGTCTGCAGGGCATCTTCTCAATTGTTAATTGATGCAGGAAGGCCCAGCTCACTGTAGGTGGTGCCATCCATGGGCTGGTGGGCCTGGGCTATATAAGTAACTGAGGGGCTGGAGAGATGGTTCTGCGGTTAAGAGCACTGATGTTCTTGCAGAGGACCCAGGTTTAAGTCCCAGCACCCACGTGATGGCTAGCAACCAACCATCTGTAACTCCAGTTCCAGGGAATCTGACACCCTCTTCTGTCCTATGTGGTAACTGTATGACACATGCACTTACACACATGCAGTAATAACACTCATACAAATAAAATGAAAATAAATAAAAAAGAAGGAAACTAAGCAAGGTACAGGAAGTTAAGCCAGGAAGCAGCATTCCTCCATGCTCTCCACTTCGGTTCCTGCCTCCACATTCCTGTCTTAAACTGCTGCCTTGGCTTCCCTGGATGATGGGACTCTGATCAGGAGGTGTAAGCCTTTCCTCCCCAAGTTGTTTTTGATCAGTCTTTTATCACAGCAACAGAAACCAAAGCAAGACAGTCTATAATTGTCATTCATCCTCTAGTCTCCTCCACAATAAACTTCATATTCAGCTAACACAATATTCCCCAAGTCTATAACTCTGCCATTTATCTGTTACTTCCTTTAATGCAAACAGCCAAGCCCCCTCTGACCCTCCACTTAGAAAATATAAAGATATAAAGACCTAGAAGCTCTTACCCAGAAGTCTCTTCTTTCTCATCATGGAGTCGTTTGAGGATGTCTAACAAGGAGGCTAGGCCTTCAGCACCAAATGTTTGCACCCAACTGTAAGGATCAGACAAGAGACAATGTATTATCAAATCAAATACAAGTTTATCCTGGCAACTCTTTAATCACAATCCACACCATTCTCATACTTTCCTACTTCCTTTGGTTTTCAGTTCACCAGCAGTGAATTATAATATTTTTTTTCTATTACTGTTACCTCAGAATTCTCACCTCACAGGGTTATTGTTGAGAGAGACTCGAAGGGACTCTAGGCAGCTAAGCAGATGCATATCCCGCAAGCCTGACCTCAGCTCCTGGATGTACATCATGGCAGACCTAGAGCTCTCTTTTTGGTTCATGCCCTGGACAGGAAGCACATAGAAAGATTAGTAAACACTGGGTAGAATCCTAAATTGTGTACTAATTAGTCAACACAAGTGAAGTAGTACTGGGGAGATATTCATCATACAGACCAACTATATGAGACTCATATATAGTTCATTAGGGTTTAAATAAGAAAAAAAGTATACAGAGTGGTAAATCAAGAGTAAAACAAGAGTAGGCTTTTATAGAGGAATAAAACAGAATTAGCAGAGACACAAAAGTGTTCTGTAACAGTGGCAAAATAAACAGGTCCAAAAAAGGGACCTGCCTCTTGTGTCCTGGGTACCTGCCACAGAACTTACAGCTGTGGAAGTATGTAAGTACTGGGACACCATCTCCCTCTTGATGATAATGTCCTTCTCTCTCAAAGGTTGCTGTTTCTCCTCATTCAGGTTCATATCCACCTAGCAGAGAAAAAAAAGAAAAATAGAGAAAAAAAAACCCCAAAATTGCCTTGTAAGTTTTTAGTGTTTAATACTTGTAATTACACTTAGTGATGAGTTGAACATAGTAAATGGTTAGTGAATAAGTGTTTTCTTTATTTCTAGAAATTTATAATACCTAGTGAAAATTCCTCAGTAATAAAATTTAATTAGCATTTCAGTGTAAATCCCCATAGACACTTTTTGGTATGATACTTATACATGTTAAGTATGCATTCAACCACTGACTTCTACCCCTAGATCAATACAGACATTTACACACACACACACACACACACACACACACACACACACAACTTTTCCCATTAGTAATACAGGTGAACATTTTGCTTTTACTGAATAAAAACCGTACATAATGTTTTCTGCACTGAGACTAGACATTCAATATCTCTCCAGATAGAAGCACTGGATAACTATGCCATCAACAAATCCAGCAAAATCTACCTCATTTCTGGGATCCATTATTACTTTGGCTATCTCAGAGTGTCCAAAGTATCCTTTGTACCTCACTGTTCTTACTAGAGACAAAGTAACTCAGATTCGTGTATACTTCATAATTAAGCTAAGTTCAGATATCATCTTTAAATCTAGTGAGTTAGCTTTGCCATTATCTTTTAAAATTCCCACCAAACAGAGAACCTCGGGCAAATGATGCCTTTGCATTCCTCAGTTTATTCTTTGTATAAATGCCTCCCCACTTCATCTTCTCTAACTTAACCTAAAAGTGGTCTCCACACTACCACATAGACTAGTCCACTCGCACCACGTCTTTGAGGCTAAAGTGCTGCCAGGCAGAAGGATGTAAACAAGGTGGTCAATAATCGGATATTTCTTAGAAGATTAATTTTTAGATTCCAATCCTTTGTCCCTCTATTTTCATATTTAGTCCTTATTTAATGGGATTAATATTTAAAAGTTCATTAAGCCAAGAATTCTTTGTAATAAACAGCTAGTTTCAAGAGACCATGAATTTAAAAAACTCACATAAAATAAACAAAAATCCTACCATGCCCATAAATGCATTTTCAGGAAGAAACATTTTGGGCCAGGAAACTCACCAACATCTGTTCAAAGAGAACCAGAACCTGATCATCTGTGATATCCTGCAGTGACTGAGCTGTGGGGTCATCCCCATAGGACGATGAATTTCGATGAGCAGAATTGGGCTTTTCTTTCTCCTTCTTAATTCTTATGCTAGTAAATCTCTCCAGCTTAAAAAAAAAAAAAAAAGAGAAAATATTAGCAGTGATCTGCATTCATTAATGTAACAAACTAGACATCAAATAACCAACATTTTACCCTCTTACATATGCACAGTTTCTTTGGTTTGTGAAGAACACAAGATTTTTCTTTTATGAAACAAAAAAAAAATCCGTCTTCTTCAAATTTCATGTTGTACAATAACTCTATTCTCACCTACAGCCAAACATCAGAGGACTGAAAAACACTACATTAAGATTGCAAACCTCTCTAAAAATAAAATTTTGTTCTTTTCCCCATTCTTAGCAGCACAGAATCAAAAGTATCTTATGTACAGAGCTGTCGCAATAAAAAGACTTTTGTTTCCTGCTAGCTACCCAATAAAAAAAGTGGTCAGGGACCAGGAGGGTTCCTTCCCTTCAAAAGGTGACTGTAACCATAGACTTTAAGGTAAATAAGTCATATGGAACAAGCAAATGCCTTAAAACAAGAACAGTTCCTTTCTCTTCCTTTTTATGTTCCATGACACCTGAAAGATGAAGGCAGGCAGAGTTCAATATGTACTCTTCAAAATTCTGTTTGCATGACATCTACTCAGCAAAGAATACACTGTACTTCAAAGAAATGTCTGCCATCTCCCGGCCAAACAAATACTAATGAACCATTCCACGAATCCCAAGCATAGACACTCACATTAAAAAGGCATTGGTGGTAGTGGGGCGTGGTGGCGCATCCCTTTAATCCCAGCACCCGGGAGGCAGAGGCAGGTGGATCTCTATGAGTTCAAGGCCAGCCTGGCTTACATAGCAAGTTCTAGGCCAGCTGGGACTAAAGGGAGATCCTGTCTCAAAAAGAAAAAAAAAAAAAAAAAAAAAAGGCATTGGCATTGCTGGTTTAGCCTTCTGTTGGGAGTGGTGACTCCCAGTGTTCAGAGGCTAAGACAGTAAGTAGGACTGAAAGTTGAAGGCAGCCTGGGCCACATATTAAGTTCCACGCCAGCCTGGGCTTACATATAATGACAGTCCCTGTCTAATGGGGGCAGAGGACACCAGCCTCATTAGCTTAACCCATTGAAATAAGAATAACTAATGCAAGAGTGGGCTTCAAGTGATGAGTGGTATCTCGAATACAAGCTAGAGTTTAAAAACTGTCCAAATTTCAACATTAATGAATATGCCAAAGAAATGCATGCAGGGCTGGAGAGCTGGGTCAGCAGTTAAAAGCACAGGCTGCTTTTGCAGAGAACCTGGATTCAGTTCCCAGCACCCATATGGTGACTAACAACTGTCCATAACTCCCGTTCCAGGAGATCCGACACCCTCTTCTGACCTTTTCAGGCACTGCATGACAATAGTGCACTTCCATGCATGCAGGCAATACACTCATACACATTAAATAAAAAGTATTTTTTAAAAAAAGAAACACATGCAATGAGTTAAATGGAGTAGAGAGTTAGAAAAGGCCTTGGGATGCTCTGAGACTAGAACCCACACTACCAATACAAGTTAAAGAAAGTTAAAGTCATGGAAATTAATCAATGTACAGTTCAGAAAATGAGCCAGAACATGCACATGCCAAACAAAATTTCCTTACCTCATCTGCCATGAGCCGCTTCAAAGTCTAGGAAACAGAAAAATTGGAGGAAGAAGAAAGAGAAAAGAGATCAGTGAAATACCAAGAAACCTCCCAAACACCAGAATGGCTGGGGAGAAAGGAAATGAAAATAAATTGAAAAGTCCTGAGCTACTTTCCATACGCTAAAAGATTCTGCCAAAGTTGTTTAGTACATTCTTTCTGGTAAGGGACAGGAACAGTTTTATGAGCACTAACTTAAGACTCAGGAATAAAAAGTGGAGAACTGAACAGACTGAAACAAGTGATGAACCAACTTAGTAAAAAGGATTGAACTTCATTAGTAAATAAGGAAATACTGGCCTAGCGGTTAAGAGCGCCGACCGCTCTTACAGAGGACCCGGGTTCGATCCCCAGCACCCACATGGCGGCCGAGAACCGTCTGAAATTCCAATTCCAGGAGAACTCCAGTTCCAGGGGAATCCGACACCCTCTTCTGACCTCCGCGGCATTGCACGACACGGGTGCACAAACTTGCATGCAGACAGTACATTCATACACATATGGAAATAAATAAAAATTAAAAAAAAATTAAAAAAAAAAAGGAAATACAAATTAAAATCACACTACACCATGCCTAATTGTGCAATTCTGCAATCCTAGCTAAAGCAAGGGGATCTGAGTTCAAGATCTACCTGAGCTACAGAGGAAGTTCAAGGCAGGCTGAGTAACTTATTGAGACCCTGGGACAAATTTGAAAAAAGTATATAGAGTTGGGGCTAGAGCTTAGTGGTAAAGTACCGGCCTAGCGTGCATGAGGCCCTGGGTTTGATTCCTAGCACTGCAAACCACCTAATACGCAACTGACAGAAACAGTATGTGTGAGTGTCTGGGTTTGATCTCTAAAAACTAGGGGGTAAAATAGGAATTTTTATGTCTGTCTGGTTGTAGAAGAACAGGGGCTTTCATACATTGTTGGAGTTAGTGCAAACCACTGTGGCCACTTAGGAAAATAAATGGCATTATCTAGTAAAATCAAATTCTACACACCAATCTGGAAGCATCTATGTTGCACAAAACTAATAAAAGCATTTGTAGATATACTAGAACACCTAAAAGAGAACAATCCAAATAGCCATCAAGAGTGCCTTGGTACAAAGGAAAATAACTTCCAACAAAGTGATAAACTTACACTCACTCACAAATATACTGAATCATTAATTCACTGACACTAATATATTAAGAATATGTAAAACTATATTATTTAGGGTGTAAAATTATAAAGGGCATGATTACTACAAATGTCAAAACAGTGATTACTTGGAACTGTGACTGGGGAAGGGGACAAAGGTTTCTGAGGTGTTTACAATTCTATTTCTTGACATAGATGGTGATTATGTAATTACTCTGTTTTCTATTTTCTTCTATATAATTATATATGTAATTACATATACATGATAGATACTTTACAGTCTGAACGAGAAAGTCTAGACCTATCTCTTCCATCCACTTCTGCTAAATTCATGCCACCATTTCCAGCTTTCACTGCAATGGCCTTCTAACTGATCTGTCCTACACCATTCTTCACACTATATCCAGGAGTAATGTTTCTAAAGCTGGACTTCAAGGAGCATACTTATAATCCTAGCACTTGAGAAGAGGTAGAGGAAAGAAGATCAAGAGTTCAAGGTTGCCAGGCGTGGTGGTGCACACCTTTAATCCCAGCACTCAGGAGGCAGAGGCAGATGGATCTCTGTGAGTTCAAAGCTAGCCTGGTCTACATGTCAAGTTCCAAGACAGCCGGAGTACAGGGAGACCCTGTCTCAAAAAGAACCCCCACAACCCCCCAAAAAAACCTAAGA
>VZQC01012854.1:3268610-3280752 GCA_009823505.1 Rhizomys pruinosus | reverse complement strand
CAAAAGACAGTAAGTAACCTCTTACTCTCATTAAGGAAGCTCCTTTATGCAACAGAGGGCCAGGAACTCAAAGGTCATAAAGGGCCAAACTGTGGCGATTAGGAGTCTACAGCGTGTGGGTCCTTGGTCAGGACTCCTGTATTAAGCTTCACTCACCCAGGGCTCAGGGACCATTGTGGGAAAGAGGACAGAAAGACTGTAAGAGTCAGGGAAGAGGAGCATGACCATATGGAGACAGAATCCTACAAGCTTCCGGGACCCTGCTCATATGAACCTATAGCAATGGTGTCAGCATGCACAAGACCCACGCAAACTCAGCATGGTACTGGGGAAACGGGCAGCAGAAACCTGGTCTTAGTTGAAGAAATATTAAATATTTGCAGCTGATTACTGTTGAGTGAGGAAGAACTGGTCTTCTTACAGCGAGGGAGTCTGGATAAGCTCAGTGGATGAACTTGCAATGAGGAATGACTGCAAACACTAATTTGGCACAAGAGGCCTTAACACAAACTAAAGAATCTATAAATTCCATTGGTGTCTTTGTTTGTTTGTTTGTTTGTCTTTTTGAGACAGGGTCTCCCTACAGCCCCAGCTGGCCTGGAACTCTGTAAACCAGGCTGGCCTTAAACTCACAGAGGTCCACCTGCCTCTGCCTCCCAGAGTGCTAGTATTAAAGGCATGAGCTGCCATGCCCAGCTTAAAGATGATTCTTAGCTGCCATGTGGGGCGGTGGGAATTGAACCTGGGTCCTCTGCAAGAGAAGTCGGTGCTCTTAACCGCTGAGCCATCCCTCCAGCCCCAAGTCTTCTATTTTTAAACTATCAAGTTTTGACAAGTCAGTTAGACTGATCTTTATTTATTTTTTTTTTTTAATTTTTTCTTTATTTCAGTATGTGTATTGTCTGCATGCAGGTGTGTGCACCCGTGTCGTGCAACGCCGCGGAGGTCAGAAGAGGGTGTCGGATTCCCCTGGAGCTGGAGTTCTCCTGGAACTGGAGTTTCAGACGGTTCTCGGCCGCCATGTGGGTGCTGGGGATCGAACCCGGGTCCTCTGTAAGAGCAGTCGATGCTCTTAACCACTAGGCCATCTCTCCAGCCCCAGGACAAATATATTTCTAAAGGTGCTCCAGGAAAACAAGGAACGTAGGTCTCGAAAAGACAAAAATAAAATAAAATAAATTGGGGCTAGGTATACAGCTCATTTGGTGAAATACTTGCCTAGCATGTAGGAGGGACCAAGGGACGTGGCTTTCACCCCCAAGCACGTAAGCCCTGCATGACAGCACATGCCACACTGTAAGTGATCTGGAAGTGACAGCATATGATCAGGAGCTCAAAGTCATCCTGGGCTCTGTAGAGAGCTCGAGGCCAGCTTGGAATTATGAAAGCTTGTCTTTAAAAATAAGACACAAAAGTAACCAAAAAGTGAAAAGAAAATAATTCATGTTTTCAAGCGCTGAACTAATTTGGAATAATGACCACATGAAGGGATCCAGGCAGGAAAAAGCAGCAGTTCCCAAACAAGTCCAGCAGGGGGCAGCAAAACCTGACAAAGTAAATAACAGCATAGGCCAAATTCTATTTCTGAACCCAATAAAACCCCCAAACAGTAAGCTCAGTTACTGACATGGAAACCTGCTACTGCAGGATGCTGAGTATATGGCTCACTTACCATGCATGTTTTTTCTTACAGATTCCATGTCTGAAACACCTTTTCTTGGTGTTTTTAAAAATCATTCTATGGGGCTGGAGAGATGGCTCAGTGGTTAGAGAACCAACTGCTCTTGCAGAGGACCCGGGTTCGATTCCCAGCACCCACATGGTGGCTAAGAACTGTCTTTAACCCCAGTTCTAGGGGAATCCGACGCCCTCTTCTGACCTCCACGGCAGTGCACGACACAGGTGCACCAACCTACATGCAGACAGTACACTCATACACATAAAAAATAAATTTAAAAAAAAATGAATGATTTTTATAATTTAACAGAGTCACTGAGATGTAGATCAAGAAGTTCCTAGATCAGAAGTCAAAGAAGGGGCTGGAGAAATGGCTCAGAGGTTATGAGCACCAAGTGCTCCTGCAGAGAACCTGGGTTTGATTCTCAGCATGGCTAAGAAACGCCTTTAAGCCGGGGCGTGGTGGCTCATGCCTTTAATCCCAGCACTCAGGAGGCAGAGACAGGCAGATCTCTGTGAGCTCAAGGCCAGCCTGCTCTACAGAGTTGAGTTCCAGGCCAGCTGGGACTATAGGGAGACCCTGTCTCAAGACAAAAAAAAAAGTCAAAGAACTAAAAACAGCAGACTCCAGGAACACAAATGCTACTGAAGTTGTATTTCTGTCTAATGCCTCAGGTGCCCCACTTTAAAAAAAATCTCTAAGCATGCTGCCTACCTCTAAGCACACTGCCTGCCTCTACTCCCCATTCTCTGTCCTCTTCTGCTTCTAACCTTACTATGCTACCTGGCTGTGCTAGACTAGACTTTCTGGCCCTCCTATGAAGTTTTCCACTGTATAGTACCACAAAACCTTTAACTAATACAGATGCAGAGTACTGAAAGAATAAAGTCTGACCTAAAATCTTTTTTTTTTTTTAATTTTATTTATTTCCGTATGTGTATGAATGTATTGTCTGCATGCAAGTCTGTGCACCCGTGACGTGCAACGCCGCGGAGGTCAGAAGAGGGCGTCGGACTCCCCTGGAACTGGAGTTCTCCTGGAATTGGAGTTTCAGACGGCTCTCGGCCGCCATGTGGGTGCTGGGGATCGAACCCGGGTCCTCTGCAAGAGCGGTCGGCGCTCTTAACCGCTAGGCCATCGCTCCAGCCCTGACCTAAAATCTTAAGTGTATCAAAGCAGATATGACTCATGAATACAGATTAATAACTTCTAGGTAAAAGAGGACAACTGAATCAAAGCATATAATTTCTCCTGATTCTAAAACCCACTTAATCTATAGAAAACAGACCTTTCAGAAAGAAAGAAATAATGCAAGGGAAGTACTTAAAAGATCCTAAAGAATAAGAAATGAGCATCTGCAGCCAACTTTTGAAGCTGAAGCATGGAAAAACTAGTTGTAGTAATAAGCACAGAAAGCAGAGTTTTGAACCAGAAGTAGGAAATGGCCAAATTATATTTAAAGATCTTGAAAGGCTCAGGAATCAGTGCTAGCAAATTCTTATGGAAAATGAGGGCTATAGGAAAATGTTTGCTAACAACTGCTGTTGAAGTAGTTAAAGCCCTAGGCTCCCCATCCCAATCCAGCCTCACAAGGCCACTGGAAAACTACACAGCAGAAATCTACAAATTTACTCTCAGGAAAAGATAAAACCAATGGCCTCTGGATTGGGAGTACAGTTCTAAGCAAGGACCCTACATCAAAAGATTAAGCAAACCTATGCCTACTAAATACTGGAACATTCGGCACTTCCCCCTGTAGTCTCTCAGGACCCAGCAAACTGGTTTTTCTTATTCTGGAGGCAGATAGAAGACGGGAAAAATCTTTTCTTTTCTTTCTTTTTTTTTTTTTTTTTTGGTCTTTTCGAGACAGGGTCTCCCTGTAGCCCCAGCTGTCCTAGAACACACTCTGTAGACCAGGCTGGCCTTGAACTCACAAAGATCCGCCTGCCTCTGCCTCCCAAATCTTTTCTAAGGTAAGACAGACCTAAAGTTTACTGATCCAACTTAAGAAGATCATCCAAAGCTCTACTGTCCAATATGTAGCCCACTAGGCGAGCCAGCGCAAATAAAGATTTATAATGTCAACAAAATTTAAATTCAGAAACAGTTTACTGCTACTATGATTGGGATATCTTTAAGCAAGTATACCTACTTTTTCATTTGTAAAGTTTATGGCATATAAATACATAAAGTATTTCCTGTGAAATTATCCATAGATTAGTGCATTTCTCAACCTTCGGAGAAGTTTCTTTTAGCAGTAGTGATTAACACAGAGGTCCACAACTAATCAAGGTGCAGAGAATAAAACAATGTGGAGTACTCGGCCCTAAATGGGACATCTGTATCACGCCTTCTCCTGCAAAGGCTCAGTGATTATTGCAGAACGAGGATGGAAAGACTGGAAGAGCCACCTGCAATAAAATGACCATAAAGAAACTTTTCTAGACACCACATTGGCAACTGATAGCTGCTGGGATACAGAGTCAGTTTTCTTCACCGGTCAACCACGCTTCAGCAGATGGCCACACACTCAAGAGTACATGAGCAGCACTAATTGGACTCTGGATTTTTTTTAATTTAATTTTATGTGTAAGAGTGTTTTGCCTGCATGTAAGTGCACTCATGTTATGCAAAGCCTGTGGAGGACAAAAGAGGGTGTCAGATTGCTGGAAATGGAGTTATAGACGGTTGCTGGCCACCATGTGGGTACTGGGAATCAAACCCAGGTCCTCTATAAGAGCAGCCAGTGCTCTTAACCACTGAGCCATCTCAGTTGATGGATTATTTTTAAAAAGAAGACACAAAGTTCGGTAGGTAGAGAAGGGGGTAGTGGGACCTGGGAGAAGTCGAAGAAGAGCAATGAACAGGATATCAAAATATATTGTATAAGCTAGCTGGGTGTGGTGGTGCATGCCTTTAATCCCAGGACTGAGGAGGCCGAGGCAGGGGGATCTCTGTGTGATCAAGGCCAGCCTGATCTACACGGTGAGTTCCAGGCTGCCAGGGCTTCAGGGAGATCCTGCCTCAGAATGACAAAAACAAAACCATATGTGTACATACACACAACTTCAACTTGATAAATATCTATAGAAAAGCAACAAATGCCAGGACTGCTGGCACACACCTTTAATCCCAGCACTCGAGAAGCAGAGGCAGGTAGATCTTTGTGAGTTCAAGGCCAGCCTGGACTACTGGACCACAGAGTGACCCTGTCTCAAAAATATCACCCCCCAAAAAAGCAACAACCCCCTACAATTAACATTCTACTTCATGATGACAACCTAGAAGCTTTACACGTAAGATCAGATACAGGGCAAGGATATCCCCTCATGTTACTCCTTTTAAACTATCCTACATAACGTTAATGGACTAAAACAAGTGAAAAAAAATTTCTTTGTAGATAGCATAACTCTTTATGCAGAAAATCTGGAAAAAAAAAAAACCCATCACCACCAAAAAAAAAAAAAAAACCCTCCTAGAATAAACAATTGTATCAAGGAAACAAGTCACAAGGTTAATAAAAGTCAATCACTTTCTTACAAAGCAGCAATAAACAAATGCAATATGAAATTTAAAACACAAAATCATTTCCACCAGCATCCCCCAAAATAAAACATAGTTTTAAATCTAACAAAATATGTGCAAACTCTAAAACTACAAAACTATAATAATGAGGAGCTGGAGAGATGGCCTAGAGGTTAAGAGCGCCGACCGCTCTTACAGAGGATCTGGGTTCGATCCCCAGCACCCACATGGTGGCCGAGAACCGTCTGAAACTCCAATTCCAGGAGAACTCCAGTTCCAGGGGAATCCGAGACCCTCTTCTGACCTCCGTGGCATTGCACGACACAGGTGCACAGACTTGCATGCAGACAGTACATTCATACACATACAGAAATTAAAAAAAAAAAATTAAAAAAAACTAAAAAACTATAATAATGAACAAAATCAAAGAAACAGATAAATGGATACTCCACACTTAAGCAGGAAGACTTAACAATGGTAGGATCAAGTTTTTCCAAACTTGAGCTACAGGTAAAATGCAATCCCAATTAAAAAAAAAAAAAATCTCAAGCTTGGGGGCCAGAGAGATGCCTCAGTGGTTAAGAGTACCTATTTCTCTTGCAAAGGACCCATGTTCAGTTCCCAGTACCCTGTCCAGCAGCTTACAACTGCCTGTAACTCCAGTTCCAGGGATCCAACTCCTCTGACATGCACAGGCACCAGTACTAAGTACACACACCCACACATACACATAATTTTTAAAAAATTTAAAAATTCAAGTGATTTTGTGGATTATCAACAAATTGGTTCTAAAGTTTACAGGACATCTATATTCAAAAAAATTAGAGACATATCTTACAACCTTTACATAAACTGACTCAAGCTGGATGTGGTGGTTATGAGCTTGTAATCCCAACATTTAGGAGACTGAGACAGGAAGATTTTGAGTTTGAAGCTAGCTTAGGCTACCTTGTGAAAAACAGGACCAATAAGATGGTTCAATGAATAAAGATGCTTGCCCCAAACTGATGACCTAAATTCAATCTCCGGAGCCCACATGGTTGAGAGAAACAACCTAAGTCTTGTCCTCTGACTTCCACATGCCTGTTTTATTCTTTTAGAGGTAGGGTCTCCCTGTAGCCCCAGCTGGCCTTGAACTCCCAGAGATCCGCATGCCTCTGCCCCTGGAGTGCTGGAATTAAAGGCATTCGCCACTATACCCAACCCACATGCCTATTGTGTACACACACACTCATTCACTTGAAAAATGAAAACAAAACAAATAACCTGAATAAGCAAACAACAAAAACAAATATAAGGTACCCTGCCTCCTGACAGGCTTATAACGTGCTCCTGTTGGAGATGTTACTTGGGGAGGCTGTAGAACTTAGGAGGTGGGGTCTAGCTGCAGGAAATATGTCGCTGGGATCCTTGGTATATATTATCCCTACAGCTTCTTGTTTTGCCCTCTGCTCAACCATGAAGTGACCAGCTCTCATCTGCTACAGGTTCCTACACCATGATGTTCTGCCCAAATATATGGTGACACATAACCATTGACTGAACCCTCTGAAGTCCTGAGCCAAAAGTGACTCAAGATGCACTGGTGTGGTAACAAATGCCTATAACCTCAGCAGTAAAGAAGCCAAGGAAGAGGAAGCCAAATTGCTCGTTCATTTCTGTTGAGAATTTTGGTTACAGGACAGGATAAGTAACTAATATATAGTATTTCAACTATCAAATACTGTCCTGCTGGGCATGATGGTGCATGCCTTTAATCCTAGCACTAGGGAGGCAGAGGCAGGTGGATCTCTGTGAGTTCAAAGCCAGCGTGGTTTACAGAGTGAGCTGCAGGCTAGCTGGGACTAAAGGGAGACCCTGTCTCAAAAATACCAAAAAATAAAAACTAAATAAACAAATACTGTTCTAAAATACTTCACAAAAGAACTTCATATGAGGGGCTGGAGAGGGCTCAGGGGGTTAAGAATGCTAGCTGCTCTTGCAGAGAACCTGGGTGTCGTTCCTAGCACCCACAGAGCAGCTAACAACAGTAACTACGGATCCAGGGGATATGACACCCTCTCTGGCTTTAGTGGGCATTGCACAAATGGGCACATTTATATACATGCAGGTAAAAATAGCCTGGCGTGGTGGCTCACGCCTTTGATCCTAGCACTTGGGAGGCAGAGGCAGGTGGATCTCTCTGAGTTCAAGGCCAGCCTGGTCTACATAGTGAGCTCCAAGCCAGCTGGGACTAAAGGGAGACCCTGTCTCAAAAAGACAAATAAATAAATAAAATAAAATAAAATAAATTAACTTCATAAACACTGGCAGGCAGATATTTATCTGAGGTTTCTTTCTTCCCTTTCTTCCCTTTCTTTTCTTTCTTTTTCTTTCTTTCTTTCTTTCTTCCTTTCTTTCTTCCTTTCTTCCTTCCTTCCTTCCTTCCTTCCTTCCTTCCTTTCCTTCCTTCTTTCTTTCATTTGTTTGTTTGTTTGTTTGTTTGTCTGTTTTGAGACAGGGTCTCCTTGTAGGCCCAACTGGCCTAGAATTCAATATATAGACCAGGCTGGCCTTGATCTCAGTGATCCATCTGCTTCTGCCTCCCAAGTGTTAAGATTAAAGGTGTGTACTGCCACACCCAGTGGCAGATCCCTATTTAGATGTACACTAATAATCTATTAACGTGTAAAAATTTGTGTTAAGGGCTGGAGAGATGGCTCAGAAGTAAGAGCACTGGCTGTTCCTGCAGAAAACCGGAGTTCAATTCTCAGCACCCACATGGCAGCTAACAACCATCCCTAACTCCAGCTCCAGGGGATCCAATGCCCTCTTCTGATCTCATGGGCACTTCAGGCAATACACTCATACACATTAAATGGGAATAAATAAAATATTTTTAAAAAGAATTTGTGTTAAAGTTTTGAATGCCCAAAGAATATTCAATAGACATTAATATTTTCTCAGGTTTTGGGGGGGATTTGTTTGTGTGTGTAGGTGTATGTGTGTATTAAGAGCTGAATGGGCAGTTTTAGAACTTTAAAATAAATTCAAGTCTTTTTGTTTTTCTTCAAATGAAAAGTATTCACCATATATTGATTCCTCTGACACACTCTTTATAATGGTGTCAGGCAAAAGTATATAAGCAAACACATTTGACATTTGCTTCTTCAATATTATGGTTCAGTTGTAAATATTTGTAAATTATATTAAAGACTTTGTACATGGTGGCGCACGCCTTTAATCCTAGCACTCGGGAGGCAGAGGTAGGCAGATCTCTGTGAGTTCAAGGCCAGCCTGGTCTACAGAGCAAGTTCCAGGACTGCTAGGGTTACAGGGAGACCCTGTCTCAAAAAGACAGAAAAAAAAAAAACAACAACTCTGGAGCCAGGCGTGGTGGCGCACACCTTTAATCCTAGCACTTGGGAGGCAAAGGCAGGCGGATCTTTTTGAGTTCAAGGCCAGCCTGGTCTCCATAGGAGTTCCAGGACAGCTGGGGCTACAGGGAGATCCTGTCTCAAAAAAGACCATCATAATAATAATAATAATAATAATAATAATAAATGTTCTAGAAGTTAGGCATCACAATGTACTATCCCAGCACTCAGAAGGCAAAGGCAGGGTGATGGGAATTTTGAGACCAGCAGGACCCTGTGTCAGACAAACTGATTCAGAAACTAGTAATATCAATGAAAATATTCATTTCAATGACTTTTTCTTTTTGAGACAGGGTCTCTCTGTAGCCCCAGCTGGCCTGGAATTCACTACATAGACTAGGCTGGCCTTGAATTCACAGAGATCTACCTCCTTTTGCCTCCCAAGGGCTGGGATTAAAGGTCATTTCAATGATTTTTTTTTTTAATTAATGTGCAAGACTTAAGCATTCTTTATATAATTGTGAATCACTGATCAAATTTCTGGGAAGCTTGTAGTATGTTTTAATATTTTATTAATATGGAATACCTCATTCTTTAATATACATTTTTATTAGTTTTTGGTTCATATATAAAAAGTGTCCATTATGACCTTTTTTTTTTTTTTTTTGAGACAGGGTCTCCCTTTAGTCCCAGCTGGCCTGGAGCTCGCTATGTAGACCAGGTTGGCCTTGAACTCAGAGATTGCCTGCCTCTGCCTCCCAAGTGCTGGAATTAAAGGAATGTGCTACCACGCCTGGCGCAAGACAGTTCTTAGCCACCATGGGGGTGCTGGGAATCGAACCTGGGTCCTCTGCAAGAGCAATCAGTGCTCTTAACTGCTGAGCCATCTCTCCAGCCCCATGACATTTTTAATACAGATATTATATAAACATTTTATGTACAACAAGCCTTTAAAGTTACTCCTGTGCCAGGGCTGGTCTGTGGGGCATCATCTTAATTGGCAATTGATGCAGAAGAGCCCAGCCCCCTGTAGGTGGGGCCATCCCTGGGCAGGTGGGCCTGGGCTATATAAGACAAGTAACTGAGGGGCTGGAGAGATGGTTCAGCAGTTAAGAGCACCAGCTGTTCTTGCAGAGAACCCAGGTTTCAGTCCCAACCCCACGTGATGGCTAAAAAACATCTGTAACTCCAGTTCCAGGGAGATCTACCATGCTCTTTTGGCCTCCGCAGGCATTTCACGACATAGGTGCACTTACTGACATGTAGGCAATATATTCATGCACATAAAATAAAAACAAAGTTTAAAAGGTTTCTATGAAAGTTTTCTTTTGTCTTTCTTTTTTGAGACATCTCACTCCATACCCCTGACTAGTCTGGAATGCCCTATGTAGACCACACTGGCCCAGAACTCCCGAGTGCTGGGATTTGAGGTTTATGCCAACATGTGACATCTCTAATAGGTATTTCATAGTTTATATGTAGAAAAGAATAGATGTTCATTTACACTCATACCGGAATACTTTTAAAAAATATTTATAGCTGGGCATGGTGGCATACACCTTTAATCCTAGCACTAGGGATGTAGAGGCAGGTGGATCTCTGTGAGTTCAAGGCCAACCTGGCCTACAGAGCCAAGTTCCAGGACAGCTGGGACTACAGGGAGACCCTGTCTCAAAAAAAGACCAAAAAAAAAAAATTATTTATGGGCCTGGAGAGGCGGCTCGGCAGTTAACAGAGCATACTGGTTTTTCAGAGCACCCAAGTTCAGTCTCAGCATCCAGTCCAGTGGACCCACAACCACCTAACTCCAGCTCCAGGGGACTCAACAACCTCTTTAGCCTCTACGGGCAATGGCACACATGTGGCATACACAAACATACACATAAAGGTTTTTTGTTTTATTTTTTATGTGTATGAATGTACCATCTGCATGCAGGTTTGTGCACCCGTGTAGTGCAATGCTGCGGAGGTCAGAAGAGGGTGTTGGATTCCCCTGGAACTGGAGTTCTCCTGGAATTGGAGTTACGGATGGTTCTCAGCCGCAATGTGGGTGCTGGGGATCGAACCCGGGTGCTCTGCAAGAGCAGTTGGTGCTCTTAACCGCTAGGCCATCTCTCCAGCCCCCACATAAAGGTCTTTTAACTAAAAAAAAAAAAAAAAACTTATTTGTTCAATTAGAGTGTGTGTGTCTGTGTGCATGTGTGTGTACACATACAAGTCAGAGAACAAATTTGGAAGCTCTTGTCTTCTACCCTGTTGAGGCAGGGTCTCCCTGTTTCTGCTGTTGCACTGAATACTCCAATAGGAATGCTGGGATTACAGATGTACACCACTATATCCAGTTTTTTGCCTGAAGTATGGGTGTGGGTTCCAGGAGAGAGCTCAGGTTATCAGGTTTGCATAGCCCATGTGCTTTTACCCACTAAGCCACATCCCTGGTCACTTTTTTTTTCCCAACTCTCTCCTTCCTTCCTTCTATTTTTTTGGTCTTTTGTGTGTGTGTGTGTGTGTGTGTGTGTGTGTGTGTGATTTTTATTTTTTAATATATATTTTGGTTTTTTTGTTTTTGTTTTTTGCTCTTTTTGAGACAGGGTCTCCCTTTTAGTCTCAGCTGGCCTGCAGCTCTCTATGTAGGCCAGGCTGTCTTTGAACTCACAGAGTTCAAAGACAGCCTGCCTCTGCCTCCCAAGTGCTAGGATTAAAGGCGTGCACCACTACGCCCAGTTAATATATATTTTGTACAAAGATTATCAAATCTAGACCCGTGTCCCCCACCCTATCCCCCCACCCCACCAGAGCTCATGTATTCTGCCAAACATGCTTTTCATCTCTTTCTCAGTCTTTCTCGACATTCTCCATGTGGAAGTTGACTGTTTTGAGCAGAAGTTCACTGTTTCAGTCAGTTCTTTGATGCAGTCCTTTCTGTTGTTGTTGCTGTTGTTGTTTTCAATATGCATCACTCCCAACTGCTTGGACAAAAGCTCAAGGGGCCGTGCACGAGAAATACTTACAACTAGGTAATTGGCAGTAGCATCCAGAGATGAGGGATACCATTTGTCGTATGAGGGATACCATTCCTCGTTTGTTTTTTCTGGGACTGTGTTACTTCACTCAGCATGATGTCTTCTAGCTCCAGCCATTTTCCTGCAAAGCTCATGATGTCATCTTTCTTTACTGCTGCATAGAACTCCATTGTGTAGATGTACCACATTTTCTCTATCCACTCGTCAGTTGAGGGGCATTTGGGTTGGTTCCAGCTCCTTGCTACTGTGAAGAGAGCTGAAATAAACATGGCTGTTCATGTATCTCTGCAGTGGGGTGAGTCTTGAGGGTACATGCCTAGGAGTGGCATGGCCATGTCACGTGGCAAGTTCATTCCAAGTCTTCCAAGGGTTCTCCACACTGCTTTCCATAGTGGCTGTACAAGTTTACATTCCCACCAGCAGTGGATGAGTGTTCCCCTTTCCCCACAACCTCTCCAGCACTTGGTATCATTTGTTTTCTTGATCCTAGCCAGTCTTATTGGAGTAAGATGATATCTTAAAGTGGTTTTCATTTGCATTTCCTTAATGATTAGTGATGT
>VZQC01012854.1:3252861-3268438 GCA_009823505.1 Rhizomys pruinosus | reverse complement strand
ATGTTGAACACGTCTTAAGGTGTTTCTCAGCCATCTCTAATTCCTCACTTGTTTGAAATCTCTGTTCAGCTCTTTGCTCCATCTATTGAGTGGGTCGTTGTTTTCTTTTCTCTTTGTTTTTTGAGTACTTTATATATTCTGGAAATCAATGCTTTGTCAGATGTTTCTGCGGTGAAGGTTTCCTCCCACTCTGTGGGATTTCTCTTCACTTCCTTGATTTTTTTCTTTTGATGTACAGAAGCTTTTGAGTTTAATGAGGTCCCATTTGTCAATTGTCCACCTTAATTCTTGCACAGATTTAGGAAGTCTTTTCCTACGCCTATGTCTTGTAATCTGCTGCCAGCTTTTTCTTTATCGCCTTCAGAGTTTAGGGTTTCACGATGAGGTCTTCAATCCATTTGGAGTTGACTTTTGTATCAGGGTGAGATGAAGGGAGTTTAATTTCATTCTTCTACAAGTGGTGATCCAGTTTGCCCAACACCATTTGTGAAGTGCTGTCCTTTCTCCCTTGTGTCTTCTTGGCCCCCTTGTCAAATGGATGAGATGGCTGAAATTGTATGTGCTCAGGTTTGGATCTTCGGTTTTGTTCCACTGGTCAACAGGTCTGTTTTTGTGCCAGTACCAGGTTGTTTTTGACTGTAGCTCTGTAGTATAGTTTGAAGTCTGGTATAGAGATCCCCCCCTCTATTGCTCTTTTCATTCAGGGTTGTTTTGGCTATTCGGGGTCTCTTGTTTTTCCAAATAAATTTAAGGACTTTTTTTCCCAAGCCTGTGAAGAAACTCTTGGGGATTTTAATTGGGATCGTTGAATCTATACAAGAGTTTCAGTAGAATGGACATTTTACAATGTTAATTTTCCCAATCCATGAGCATGGGAGGTTTTTCCATCTTTGATTGTCTTCTTCAATTTCTTTCTTTAAAGGTTTAAATTTTGTTGCAGAGGACTTTGGTGTCTCTGGTTTTAGGTTTGTTCCTAGGTTATTTTATTGTTTTTGAGGCTATTGTCTAGTGGGAAGGTCTCTTTGAATTCTTTCTCCAGTTGCTTGTTATCGGTATAAAGAAAGGCAATGATTTTTTAGGTTAATATTTGTATCTGCCACTTTGCTGAAGCTGGTTAATATTTCTGGAGTTTTCTGGTGGAGTTTTTTAGCATACCTTAAGTAAAGATAATATCATCAGCAAACAAGGGATAGCTTGACTTCTCTTTTCAATTATACTCTTTAATTTCTTTTCTGCATTATTGTCTAGCAAGGTTTCAAGCACTTATTGAAGAGGATGGTGATAGGGACAGCCTGTCGAGTTACCTTTAAAGGGAATGTTTTCTGTCATTTGCCCATTTAGGATATATTAGCTATGGGTTTCCTGTATATGGCTTTTGATTAATTTGAGAATGATTCAATCTTAATTCCCTCTAGGACTTTAAGATGAAGGGATGCTGGATTTTGTCAAAAGGCTTTTTCTCAGCATCAATTGAGATGATTGGTGTGGTTTTTGTCTTTCATTCCATTTATGTCTTGATGATGTTTATTGATTTTTATATTGTGAACATCCCTGCATCTCTGTTATGAATCCAACTTGGTCATGTGGATGATCTTCTTGATGTGTGAGGCTGTATGCGATTTGTCAGTATCTGTTTAGAATTTGCATTTGTGTTCATTAGGGAGATGGGTCAAGTTCTCCTTTTTAGTTGTATCTTGGCCTGGTTTTGGTATAGAGTGATTCTGGCTTCAGAGAAGGAATGTGGGAGATTCCGTCTTTCTTTCATCAGATTCTATTGATTTGGAGTTGTTCCTTCTTTCTTTTGGTTAACTGGGCTAGAGGTCTGTCTATCTTGTTTATTCTTTCAAAGAACCAACTTTTGGATTCATTGATTTTTTTTTTTTGTATTGTTTTGTTTCATTGATTTCTGCTCTGATTTTTGTTATTTCTTCCTGTCTGTTGTGTTTAGGGCTCATCTGTTGTTGCCTCTCAAGTGCTTTTAGCTGCAGTGTTAGATCATTCACTTGTGCTCTTTCTGTTTTTCTAATGTAGGCACCCAGGGCTATAAACTTCCCTCTTAGTACTGCTTTTAAGGTATCCCATAGGTTTTGTTGTGTTGTATTGTCATTCCGTTCCAGGAATGCTTTTATTTCTTTCTTTATCTCTTCCTTGACCCATTCATTATTCAAGAGTGTGCTGTTTGGTCTCCATGTATTCTTGTAGATAGTAGGGCTTATCCTGGTGTTGATGTTGAGCTTTATTGCACTGTGGTCTGATAGAATGCATGAAATTATTTCAATCTTTTTGTATTTGTGGAGGTTTCTTCTGTGTCCCAGTATGTGGTCGATTTTGGAGAATGTTCCATGGGGTGCTGAGTAGAAAGTGTATTCTCTGGTATTAGGGTAGAATATATAGTAGAGGTCTATGAGGTCCATTTGGTGTATCATATCGTTCAGTTCAGATGTCTCTCTGTTTATTCTTTGTGCTGTTGACCTGTTCAAAGGGCTCAGTGGGGTATTGAAGTCCCCTACTATGAGTGTACTGGGGTTAGTGTATGACTTGTGGTCCTGGAGAGTTGTCTTTATAAAGTTTGGTGCACCAGAGCTTGGTGCATATATATTCATAATTGTGAAATTTTCTTGGTGAATTGTTCCTTTGATAAAAATGTAATGGCCTTCTTTATCTCTTCTGATTTTACTTTGAAGTCTATTTTGGCTGATATTAAAATAGCAACACCTGCTTTCTTTTTGGTACCATTTGCTTGGAATATTTTTTTTTCCATCCTTTCACTTTAAGGTGGTGCCTGTCCTTGAAGGTAAGATATGTTTCTTGTAGACAGCATTCTTGTAGACCCATCGACGGTGATGGGTTCTGTTTCTTAATCCAATCTCCCAGTCTATGTCTTTTGATTGGGGAATTTAGTCCATTAATATTTAAGGTTATGACTGATAGGTTTGTGTTGCTTTCTTTTGCCTTATTATCCAGTTGCAGTTTTGGTTTAGGTTTCTACTTCTGCAGTTATGCTTTTTTTTTTTTTGGTCTTTTCAAGACAGGGTCTCCCTGTAGCCCCAGCTGGCCTGGAACTCCCTCTGTAGACCAGGCTGGCCTTGAACTCACAAAGGTCCGCCTGCCTCTGCCTCCCAAGTGCTAGGATTAAAGGCGTGTGCCACCACACCCGGCTTGCAGTTATGCTTTTATCAATTTCTCTTTCTAGGTGCCTGGGGATGGTTGCTCCTTTCTTCTGTCCTTTGAATTGCTTCAAGTATTCTCTGAAGGGTTGGTTTTCTGGACATGTATTCTTTCATCTTGTTTATGTCATGGAAGGTTTTTCTCTCTCCTTCAACTATACTCGGTATTTTTTGTTGGGTATAGTAACCTGGGTTGGCATCTATTGTCCTTTAACACCGGGAATGCTTTGCTCCACGTTCTTCTTGCTTTCATAGTTTCAACTGAGAAGTCAGTTGTAATTCTGATAGATTTCCCCTTCTAGGTCACTTGTTTTTCTCTTGTGGCTTTAAGGATTTTTGTCTTTGTTTTGGGTGTCTAGCATTTTAACTATGATGTGGCATGGAGAGTTTCTTTTCTGATCTTGTCTGTTTGGAGTTCAATGTGCTTCTTGTATTTGTACTGGTTTGTCTTTTTTTAGTTTGGGGAAATTTTCATCTACTATTCTGTTGAAGATCTGATCAATGTAATTCTTTTGGGATTCTTCTTCCTCTATTCCTATGATGTGGAGGTTTGATCTTTTCATAGTGTCCCGCAGTTCCTGGTTGTTCCACTTTTGTGTATTTTTAAATTTTTCATAATCTTTCCTGAGGTTTTTAGTTGTTCTGTGTTATCTTCCAGGTCTGATATTCTTTGTTCTCCTTCCTCCATTCTGCTTTTGAGGCTTTTTCCATTCCTTTCCTCTTGATTGGATGAGTGTTTGATTTCCTTTCTCATTTCCTCTTCTGATTTCTTTAGTATTTCCACTTCCTTTTGGATCTTCTCAATCCCTTCCTGTAGCTCTTTGCTTCGCTGGTTGGTTTCCTTATCATATATTTATAATATATATATATTATATATATATATATTGTATATACTATATATATAGTACAAGATTATCAAATCTAGACACATGTCTCCTTATCTTTTTCAACATGGGATCTTTTCAGTGTTTCTACTTCCTTCTTGAGTTCTTCGTTCTTTTTTCCTTACTTTTTTGATTTGCTCTTTATAATCTTGCACTTCTTTTTTTAATTTTTTTTCTCTATGTGTATGAATGTACGTACTGTCTGCATGCAGGTCTGTGCACGCATATCACACAATGCCGTGGAAGTCAGAAGAGGGTGTCGGATTCCCCTGGAACTGGAGTTCTCCTGGAATTAGAGTTTCAGACGGTTCTCAGCCGCCATGTGGGTGCTGGGGATCAAACCTGGGTCCTCTGCAAGAGCAGTCGGCGATCTTAACCGCTAGGCCATCTCTCCAGCCCAATCTTGCACTTCTTTAAGTATGTTCACGATTGTGCTTCTGATATCTGTGTCCTGGGCCATCCCCAGGGGGATCCCACTGTAGGAATCTTCCACAGGGTTGGTAGAGCTTGGTGTGGGATTATCAAGCACCTTTCCCATTTTGTCTCTTCTTCGTGTTCCTGGCATATGGGCTTCTCTATGCCTGTATTCCAATGTGAGTCCCAAATGCCTCTTCACTGTGTTGAAGGCTTGCTTTGCTTGCCTTCTTCAGATGCCTTCGTAATCCCATTTTTTGGGGGGGGGTCTCTTTAGCCCGCACCCCGTACCTGCGCTTCAGGTGGTCTTGGGAGATCTCTGATCTCAAGACTCACAAAACCCCACCTTTTATACCAGCTGGGAGGATAACTCCACCCCCCACAGCCACAAAATCCAATTAAGCCAAAGAAAACTAGATTAACTAGATTAAATCAAACAACAATCCACCTTGCTGAAGCACCCAGCTCCTGTCTACCTACCTGTGCTTCATGTAGTCTTGGGAGATCTCCCACTTCTTTTTTTTAATAGCAGAGTCTTTATAAAACTTTTTAATTTATTTTAAAATTATATGTACATAAGTGGTTTGCCTGCATATATGTAAGTGCATCCATGTTGTGCAGTGACCATGGAGGTCAGAAGAGGGCATTGGATCTCCTGGTTATTAGCCACCATTGTGGGTGCTGAGAACTGAAGATGGGTCCTCTGCAAAAGCATCCAGTGCTCTTAACCATCAAGCCATCTCTCCAGCCCCCTAAAACCAGGGTCTTATGTTGCTCCCAACCCCCAGCTGCCTCCTACTTGCTGTGTAGCCCAGGGTGAATGCTAGAGTTACAGATATGCATCACTACACCCAGTTTATGTGGTGCTAGGGATCAAATCCAGGACTTTATCTATGCTAGGAAAGCACTATACCAACTGAGGTACATTTCCAGTCCCCCATAATGGAAAATTTAAAGACTACTTAGAAGTCCCAGAAATCCTGGTTTAAATTCAATTCAAATGATAAAAATTATAAGGTATTTTAGGGACTAATATTTTAAATAATATATTTACATTAAAGTTAAAACTATTAAGCAAGACAATGCCTAATTTACTGACAGGTTTAACTACTCTGGGATCTAGAGCCTTGCTGGTACCCTATCCTTATGGGGCTAGAGAGAGGACTCTGCAGTTAATAGCACTTGCTGTTCTGGCAGAGGACCTGAATTCAGCTCCCAGCACCCATATCCAGCTACTCACTACTGCCTGCAGCTACAGCTCCAAGGGATCAAACACCCTTCTTCTGTTTTCTATCTGCACTTAAGTACAGACAAGCACACACACACACAAATGAGTAAATAAAAATTTTGTTTGTCTGTGTTTTGAAACAGGGTTTCCCTGTAGCCCCAGCAGGCCTGGAATTCCCTATGTAGACCAAAGTGGCCTTGATCTCACAGAGATCTGCTTGCAGATTCAGTGCTGAGATTAAAGGCATGAAACAACACCACACCTGGCTAAAATAATTATTATTTTGAAATTTATTTTGAAAAATTTTAGGGGCTGAAGAGATGGCTTAGCAGTTAAGGGCACTGGCTGCTCTTGCAGAAAAAAACAGGACTCTAATCCCAGCACCCATATGGCAGCTAACAACCATCTGTAACTCCAGTTCCAGGGGACCTGACACCTTCTTCTGGCCTCCTGGGGAACTCTGCACTTACATGCAGGCATAACACTCATACAAATAAAGTTGTTGTTTTTTGTTTTTTGTTTTTTAAGAATTAAACTACTCATTTACTCTCTAAAAAACTTTTTTTTTCTTTTCGAGACAATGAAGAAAAACTTTCTTCAAACAAGTTGCTACTAAGTTTTTCTAATTTTATTTATTTTTGTATGTGTATGAACGTACTGTCTGCATGCAGGTCTGTGCACCTGTGTCGTGCAACGCCGAGGAGGCCAGAAGAGGGCCTCAGATTCCCCTGGAACTGGAGTTCTCCTGGAATTGGAGTTATAGATGGTTCTTAGTCTCCATGTGGGCGCTGGGGATCGAACCCAGGTCCTCTGTGAGAGCAGTCAGTGCTCCCAACTGCTAGGCCATCTCTCCAGCCCGCTATTAAGTTTTTAATAGAGCTATTGGGATATGCCTCCTGAGGGAAAAATTGTTTTAAACCACTGCTCTGCCAAAGACAGTGCCAAGAAAAGGAGATGAACCATTAGACTGGAAGAAAATACTCATAAAAGGCGTATCTAATAAAGGAGTATTATCTAAAACATACCAACTCAAAATTCAAAAATAAAAGTAAAAAAAAATGGACCAGCTTACCAACTCACCAAAGAAGATACACATGTAGCAGCAACCAAGCAAGCAAAAGATGCTCCATGGCCTATGTCATCAGGGAAATGCAAACTAAATTCCAACAACAAAATATAACTGCAAACCTATTACAATGGCCAAGTGCAGAATACTAATGAAATCAAATGCTCGTGAAGATGTGAATAAGGAACTCTCATCCACTGCTGGTGAAAGGTAAATGGTAGAGTCACTCTGGAAAAGCTCAGTAGCTCCTTCTGAAGTTGAGTAGTCCTACCAAACTATCAAACAACCTAGTTCCTTGGTGAGTAGTGTTTTTTGGCATGGGCTTTTTGAGGGGTCTTGGGGCGGTTGAGACAAAAATGGTATTTTATAGCCCAGCCCACCCTAAAACTCATGATGATCTCCTGCCTCTTCCTTCTGAGTACTGCACCAGCTTGCCTGGCTTTCCTCCATATTTATTTACTTAAAAGAGTTGATGGGGGCTGGAGAGATGGCTCAGTAGTTAAGAATACAAGCTGCTCTTGCAAGAGGACCTGGGTTCAATTTCCAGCAACCACATGGCAGATAACTGTCTGTAACTCCAGTTCTGGGAGAATCTGATGCCTTCTTCTGACTCTGCAGGCATTATATGACATGGGTGTATTATCACACCTGCAGGAAATACACTCATACACATAAAATGAAAGTAAGAAGTATTTTACAAAAAGTTTTAAACTTGTGTCGACTCAAAAACTTGCATACAATGTTCGTAGTAGCAGTATACACTCATAATTGCAAAAACTTGGAAGCAACCAAGATTTCTTTAGTAGGTAAAAGGATAAACTGCAATACAGAGAAGACACACACAAAATGGAGTATTATTCAGTGTTAAAATGAGTCATCAAGCTATGAAAAAACAGAGGAAACTTAAATGTGTATTACTAAGTGAAAAGAAGCCAATATGAAACAGCTACAACCTGATGACATTAGGGAAAAGGTGAAACTACGGAGACATAGAAAGATCAGTGTTCTCAGAAGAAACAGAGTAAAAAGGCAGAAGAAAGGGAAGTCTGATAGTGGTGAAAATACTCTGTATAAGACTATAATGATGGATTATTTTTCTAAACTCATATAGCAAGAGTGAACCTCAATTTAAACTATGGACTTTAGATGATTACGGTATCTCAATGCAGACTCATTAATTATAACAAATGTGTCATATGATTGCAGGGTATTGGTAACGAGGGAGGGTAGGTGGGTGCTGGGGCAGGGGCATATGGGAAAGCTCTGTAGAGATTAGACGGTGGTGTCCTACAATAATATATGGATACACAAGTGATACCCTACAATAATCCATGCAACAAAGGCCAGAGTGATGACTCGGCAGGTAAGGCACCTACTCAAGACTGACAGCCTGAGTCCAATCCCTAGAACCCATGTAAAGGAAAAAGGAGAAAACTGACTCCACCAAGTTGCCATCTGACCTTGACATGGCAACCGTGGTACATGCACCCCCACACACACACACACATCACATACACACATACCAAATAATAATTGAAAAAATAGCCAATAATCCATGCATCCAGAGCTTCTAGTCTGCTGTTTACTTCCTCATTTCATTTTCCATGAGCAGCCCACCTGGGGTTATCACACATCTGAGGAAAATTCCTAATGTGGGAACACAGAGGGGGAAGTAACTGACCATACTGAAGATGAAGAAAAATTTAAAGACAAAAATAATCATCCACTCAAGAAAAAGCTGAGGGAAGGAAGGGGCTAGAGAAATGGCTTAGCGGTTAAGAGCAAAGACTGCTCTTGCAGAGGACCCAGGTTCGATTCCCAGCACCCACATGGCAGCTAAGAACTGTCTTTAACTCCAATTCCAGGGGAACTGGACGCCCTCTTCTGACCTCCGCAGCATTGCACAACACAGGTGCACCTACCTACATGCAGACAGTACACTCATACACTTAAAAAAAAAGTAAATAATAAAGAAAAGCTGAGGGAAAAGAATCTCTAGAAGTTAAAAATATGAAAATTGAAATTAGAGTTGAATAAAAAGACTGGAAAAATTGAGAACCCCCCCAAAAATACAGCAAAACAGAGAAAAACAAATAAAACAACAATATAGGAAACCCAATATCCAAATAATAAGAGAAAATAGCAAACAGAAGAGTAAGTTATCAAGGAGATACATTTCCAAGTACAAAGGACCAACGTGGTTAAATTTCAAAATACTCATAATAATTCAAAATATTCATAATACAAAGGGAACTCTACAAAATTCAACAAAAGGATGGGAATGGGTCATATATAAAGGAATCAGAGAAGCTCTGCATTTCTTTTTCTTTTTTTACTGTTAAACTTTTTCCATACATCATATATCATTTCTCAATCCAATTTAGAGTCATTTCCCTTTCCATGCCCCCCACCACACCTGAGTTCATGCACTCTGCCACACAGGTCTTGCATCTTTTTCTGAGTCTTGCCAGAGGTTTTTGTTTTTTGTTCTTTCTTCAAAGCAGAGGCTTATTGTTTGGGGGAGAACTTCACTGTTTCAGTTTTTTTTCCCCCAGTTCCTTTATTATTGTTGTTCTCTCCAACTTAGCTCTGTATTTCTTAACATTAGCATATGGATAATGGAACAAGTCTTTAAAAATCTGAAGAACATTTTCCAACCTCCAAGTTCCATATCCAAACAAAACTATCAATCAAATATGGCTTCAAAATACATTTCAGGGGCTGGAGAAATGGCTCAGCGGTTAAGAGCACTGGTTCCTCTTGCAGCGGACCTGGGTTTAATGCCTAGAACCCACATGGTGGCTAACAACTGTCCTAATTCCAGTTTCAAGGGATCCAAAGCTCTCTTCTGTCCTCCAAGGGCATTGCAGGACATGAGTGCACTTATGTACATGCAAGCAATAAACTCATGCATACATACAAACAAACAAACAAACATTTCCACCATTAATCCCCCCCCCATTTTTTATCAGCATGTATTTCAGAGGCTATTACAGGATATGCTCCATCAGAGTGAAAGAGCAACCCAAGTGGAAGACGTAAAACACAAGAAACAGGGACCTAACAGAGGTAAAAGAAAGCCACATGTAACTGCTCTGTGCCAGGCAGAGAACAGCCAGATAAAATGAGCAGTGAACACAGCAGGGCGAGGTGGCGCGCGCCTTTAATCCTAGAACTTGGGAGCCAGAGGCAGGCGGATCTCTGTGAGTTCAAGGCCAGCCTGGTCTACAGAGTTCCAGGCCAGTTGGGGCTAAAGGGAGACCCTGTCTCAAAAATACCAAAAACAAAAATACCAAAAAAAAAAATGGAGCAGTGAAGCTGAATGTGACAACACTCCACAGACAACTGGGGAGGCTGAGACAGGATGACCACAAGTTCTAAGACCAGCCTGGCCTACATAGTGAAACAAAACAAAACAGAACCATACACACACACACACACACACACACACACACACACACACACACACACAGAGTGTAGTGATGAGACTTGGACCAGACCCTTGAAGATTATCATCACCAATTCTTTCTTTTTTTTTTTAATTTTTTATTTACTTATTATTTTTTAATGTGTTCGAGTGTACTGTCTGCATGTAGGTTTGTGCACCTGTGTTGTGCAATGCCGCAGAGGTCAGAAGAGGGCGTCAGATTCTCCTGGAACTGGAGCTGAAAGACGGTTCTTAGCCGTCATGTGGGTGCTGGGAATTGAACCTGGGTCCTCTGCAAGAGCAGTCAGCTCTCTTAACTGCTGAGCCATCTCTCCAGCCCCATCACCAACTATTTCTGTTCTGGCTTTTTAAACTGACAATATCTGCATAAGACTGACCCAGATTCTTGACTTGTCTGGACCATATATATTAATGGTTTCTGTCCTTCTGTCTTTGAATCACCAACTGAACTGTCAAGAATACTCATTCCGTTGAACAGAAATTTTTTTCCTCCTGATTTGTTCAGAAAAGCTGATGACTGGCCATGGGCGCTTAGGTACACAAAATATACAGCTGAAAATTCCTCCTGCTAGATGTCTAAGAAGTAGACCTTCACTGCAGCCTTGCAAGATACTCACCTGTTCATCAAGCCTTACTCCTGACCTGGCCTGATGTCCTTTCTCAGAAGGATGGATGTATAGAAAGACAGATGATTGACTGATTGACTGATCGATTGATTGACTGATTGATTTTTTTCCCATGTTATACCTGCATGCATATAAGTGCACCCACATCATGCATCCTGCAAGAGGGCTCTGGATTCCCTGGAGCTGGAGTTACAGATGATTGTTAGCTGCCATCTGGGTGCTGGGAACCAAACCCAGGTCCTCTGCAAGAGCAGTCAGTGCTCTTAACCAATGAGCCATCTCTCCATCCCCCGCAGAAGGTTTTTAGATTCTGATAATGCAAAATTGAGTTACGACTTCAAGACACTATGCAGTTTATCTCCTGGAGTCCTTAACTGACAATAATAATAATGCCTTTTCCTCAAACCATCTATATTTTGCCTAAATTTCTATCAATTTCTTTTACATGTAAATGATTATTGATAAAAGTACAGCATCTAGGGCTGGAGAGATGGCTCAGCGGTTAAGAGCACTGACCACTCTTGCAGAGGATCCGATTCGATTCCCAGCACCCACATGGCGGTTAAGAACCGTCTTCCAACTCCAGTTCCAGAGGAATCTGACACCCTCTTCTGACCTCCGCAGCATTGCACAACACAGGTGCACCTACCTACATGCAGACAGTACACTCATACACATAAAAAAAAAAAAAATACAGCATCTATTCTACAGGACTTTTTATTTAGTAGAATTAAATGAGTAGATAAATGTCTAAAGGTCATTACCTGGTTGGGAAAAGAGATTAAGAGAAATACATTTATTAAATGGAACTTATCTTCTTCAAAGATTCTCCATTTCATCAAGTCCTACATAAATCAACATGAACTGCTCAAGGTGTATTCCATCAACAGTAATATCAACCATCAAACATAAATACACTTGGCAGGGTACTAGATTACAATAACCATCAATCAACACAGAAATGAAAAGCTGTCCCCTTCCAGAGAATAATTCAGTTTCTGATTCAGTCACCACATCCTAATGTAGTATGTGTTTGATCAATCTTTTGGTTACCATCTACAAGAAATCAGAAACTTCCCAGACAATTTATTGTTTGTAAGGAAACAAAACCAAAAAAAATAAAAAAAGACTCAAAGGTATTAATGAATCTGAAACATACCTTGAAACCTATCTGGGTAGTCAATATAAACAAACCTTAATACTGCTTTTGCACAGCTCTACTTGTGGTTTTTATGTATCAATACTTTAGCTCTTAAAAAGTGGGTCACCGGGGATTGGAGAGATGACTCAGCAGTCAACACTGGCAGCAGACCCTGGTTTGAATCCCAGCACCTGCATGGTAGCTAAAACCTGTCTGTGACTTCAGTTCCAAGGGCTCCAACGCCCTCTTCTGACCTCTACAGGCATTGCACGACATGGGTGCACTTCCATGCAGGTAATACATGCATACATACAATTTTTTTTTTTCTGGTCTTTTCAAGACAGGGTCTCCCTGTAGCCCCAGCTGTCCTGGAACTCGCTCTGTAGATCACGCTGGCCTTGAACTCACAAAGATCCACCTGCCTCTGCCTCTCAAGTGCTAGGATTAAAGGCATGCGCCACCACGCCCAGCCTAATAAATTTTTTTTAAGTGAGCCATTGGGACTAAAGTGCCAGTCATCTGTCTGCCTAATAACAGAACTGTGCCTACTGTAAACTCAAGAATGTAAGGATTTATCTCTGTAAGATTCCGTGAATTTTAATTTATCATTTAAATCAGAAAAAGCACACAGAATACTGAAAAATTAAGTCTCTCACCACAGGATGTTCATGTAGCCAAACAAAAGGTAATTACAGAGAGTTCTTAGTAGCATAGAGGTTAGCAGGGATCTAGTAAGAGAATATGACTAAACATTACTGAGTACAAAGTACATTACATAGGAAAAAGTGATCCCAATTCCTACCACTATAATTCATAAGTACAGTTAACCATGGACAGTTAACTGCATGAACCATGTGGCTAGTAAACAGGAAATATAAACCTCAAATTGCAAGTCTATATACCTCAGTGCTTCCTAAAGATTTAGTTCAGACTAACTTATACACAACAACTATCTCAGCTCCTGGCTAAATACTACCACAACAGTAGCTGAAAACCAAGTTGGCTCCAACACTGTATAATGACTCTGGCAGAACTAGAGTTTTCTTATCATTAGACTGCAATTCACTAACTGCTTTGTGCTATACTCAACATCTAACCCCTTTTTTCTGATATCTACCATCGTTTATGGGCTAATTCAAAACGAGGGACATATTAAGTATGGTAGTGTTCTAAGATGTCCCCCCAAATCACTACCCTGATGTATGTGCCTGTGGAATAGAACTCTATCGGAGATTATCCTATAATCACATTATTAAAAGAGACATGTAAATATGTTTAAGAAAGAGATATACATCTGGCTTTTAAGAATGATTACCATCTTTAATCCCAGCACTCAGGAGGTAGAGACAGGCAGTTCCCTGTGAGTTCCCGGCTACCCCGGTCATTGCAAGTTCCAGGCCAGCCAGCACTATATTGTGAGACCAGCTCAAAAAGAAAAGAAATTTCTGGCTTGAAGGTGGCCCAAACACAAGAACTATAGGCAACACAGGTCCTCAGTACATTCTCCAGAGGACAGCCACTGAAGAAACAGAGATTTCAGTCCCACAACTGTGAAGGACAGAATTCTTCTAAAACCCTAAATGAATTTGAAAGCAGAGTTTTCAGCAGAGCTGAAGAACTTGGTTCAGCTGACATCTTGATTCAGCCCTGTCATACTGAAAACCTAGCCACACTGTCCACGCCATGTTTTAAATTAGGTGATAATTTTTTGTTGCACAGCAATAGGAAACCAATACATTAAGCAAACTGCTGAAATCCAGAATTTATCTAGATCTATGTCTAAAAGAAAAAGACCATGAGTTCTGATTTTTATTTCTGTCAACCTATAAGTCACTTTAATTCCTTCTGCTTCAGCCTTACTGAAAACAAAGCAATTCCATGTGGTGGGCATGCCTGTAATTCCAGCAAGCAGGAGGCAGAAGCAGGAAGATTGTGAGTTTGCGGCCAGCCTGGCTACATACATAATTCAAGGCCAACCTGGGCTAATGAAGGAAACCCGACTTCAAAAATGGAGAAGGGACGGGAGAGATGGCTCGGCGGTTAAGAGCACTGACTGTTCTTCCAGAGGACCTAGGTTTGGTTCCCAGCACCCACATGGAGGCTGACACCCACCCATAACTCCAGTTCCAGGGGATCTAACACCCTCTTCTGAACTCCATGGACATTGCACAACACAGGTGAACTTACATGCACGCAGGCAATACAATCCTACACACAAAACAAAAACAAGTATATGAAGAAAGAAAGAAAAAGAGAGAGGGAGGGAGAGAAATAAAACTACACACATACCTCTTAGGGTCACATCATAAAATCAAACGGTGAAAGAGCACTCTGTAAAAGTGACTGTGCTGGCTCACTCACTGTTTTGTTAAATAAAAACCTGAAGACTGTGACACTGCATTTCAATAACACAGTGTAAGAAAAAAAAAAAAACCCTATTCCTTGTCCATAAATTTACACTTAGGTATCATCAATTATTACACAAAAGAATGAACAAACTCATCTAAGCCAGGTTCTTAATATTTAATATCAACTCCTTAACAGAATATCTGTTGTAACTGTTTCTGTGAACCAGACAGTTAAATGGTGCAAGGGCAAAAGCCATGTTTTATGAAATATGCCTTAAACTCTAACACTAATCTCAAAATTAGCATCATTATAGGTTTTAGAGCATCACTCCAAGCACAGTATATTTATTACTATTCAAATTGGGCAAAGTGAGCAACCCTTGTAAGTGGAGTTCTGACAGAAGAGCAGAACTAGTGCACATCTCAGACCACCAGACCAAGACTTCAAGAGTAATCTTTCCTTAGGAAGGAGACAAGGAGACCATACTTGGTGCTTCAGCCCACAGATAGAAAGATTTATGAACTATCCTAAGAGGAAATATTAAATTATGGGACAGACAAGATGCCATTTAGAGTGTTTCCATTTCCCTTGAAAAGTAAGCCCTCAGTAGTGACAAAGGCTACTTATGGGTAAAATGAGACCTAAGTGTCACCACAACCAAGTTTCTTTTTTATTTTAATTTTATTTATTTTTTTATGTGTATGAATGCACTGTCTGCATGTAGGTCTGTGCACCCGTGTCGTGCAATGCCGCGGAGGTCAGAAGAGGGTCTCGGATTCCCCCGGAACTGGAGGTCTCCTGGAATTGGAGTTACAGACGGTTCTTAGCCGCCATGTGGGTGCTGAGAATCAAACCCAGGTCCTCGGCAAGAGCAGTTGGTGCTTTTTTTTTTTTTAATTTTTTATTTATTTCTGTATGTGTATGAATGTACTGTGTGCATGCAAGTGTGTGCACCCATGTCGTGCAATGCCGAGGAGGTCAGAAGAGGGTGTCGGATTCCCCTGGAACTGGAGTTCTCCTGGAATTGGAGTTTCAGACGGTTCTCGGCCACCATGTGGGTGCTGGGGATCGAACCCGGGTCCTCTGCAAGAGCAGTCGGCGCTCTCAACCGCTAGGCCACCTGTCTAGCCCCGAGCAGTCGGTGCTCTTAACCACTAGGCTATCTCTCCAGCCCCCCAAGTTTCTTTCAAATCCCATGTATCAAAAAAGAAAGGTAGGGGCTGGAGGGATGGCCTAGCGGTTAAGAGCGCCGAA
>VZQC01012854.1:3230956-3252729 GCA_009823505.1 Rhizomys pruinosus | reverse complement strand
AAAAAAAAAAAAAAAAAAAAAGAAAGGTAAAGCTTGACAATAGGGATCACAGAAGGGAGACCTGGGGTATACCTGATTCACTTCTTATTCTGCTATAGGACTGTCATTTAGTTCCTTAAAATGATGGGGCAACAGGTTTACAACATAGACTTGAACTCAATTACCAATGAGTCTTAATCTAGCTTTGCAAAAATTTTACCACACTTCCACTAAATGACAATAAGGCAGGATAAGGTTTTTGTTTGTTTTAAATCTATCACAGTTTTAGTATTCTTCTTTTGGACTATATTGTCTCATGAGATTGGTGACAAAGAATAAATAATGAGTATAATAAAGCATTTTGTTTTCAGGGTGGGTTTTTAGTTTTGTTTTTTTTTAATGTGTATGAATGTGCTGTCTGCATTCAGGTCTGTGCACCCGTGTTGTGCAATGCTGCAGAGGTCAGAAGAGAGCGTCAGATTTCCCTGGAACTGGAGTTGAAAGACGGTTCTTAGCCGCCATGTGGGTGCTGGGAATCAAACTCAGGTCCTCTGCAAGAGCAGTTGGTGCTCTTAACCGCTGAGCCATCTCTCCAGCCCCTGAAGGTGGGTTTTTTATTTCATTTAATTTTGTTTGTTTGTTTTGAAACAGGGTTTCCCTGTAGCTCAGCTGTCCTGGAACTCACTATGTAGACCAAGCTGGATCTGCCTGCCTCTGCCTCCCAAATGCTGGGATAAAACACATGCTCCACCACACACTTTCAAGGTGGTTTGAAAAAATTAAATCATAACAGAAGCATAGAAACTGGCTCCTTTCTTCAAAGCCACTCTTGACAGGGAAGTCGATTAGAACTGGAGACAAAGAAACAATTGTTAACTTCAAATGTAGAGAACTTTCTCTTCCATTTTCTAGCAATGACCCAAGGAGGATGGCAAATGAAATCAACATCTCACCTCCATGCAGAAAAACAAGTAAGATTCTAACATCACACTTACTGGTACCTACAGCCTAAATAGGAATGGTGTAGAGTTCAAATATCTACCTCAAAAAAAGAAGAAAAAGGATACTTCAGAGAAAAGGAAATCTAAAAAGGAGCCACAAAATGGCCTGGAATTTAAACATAGGGACTACAAAGCTAGAAAAGCTAATCATGAGGCCAGGCATGGTATATACCCGTAATTCTAGCATTTGGGAGGTTGAGGAAGGGGGATTTAGAATTCAAAGGCAGCCTGGAGTATCAAACAAGACTGTCTCAAAAGCCTAAATATTGGGCAAGCAGGACTGTTCACTCAGTGGGTAAAGATACTACTCACCCCCAAGCCTGACAACCTGATTCTGATCCCTGGAACTCAAATAGTGGCAGGAGATAACCTACTCCCACAAATTGTCTTCTGACCTCTACACACTCTGTGGTATACACAAGTATGCATGCTCACACAGAGACACACACAGATGCAGGTGCCCATGCACGCATGCATACACACATACACACACACACACACACACACACACAAAGTAAAAAAAGAAAAGATAAAAGAACCCCCTTAAATCCCTGAAAGAGAAAGCAGGTTCACATTCTCCAGGATGGCTGAGGGAAAACTTGCTAACATAGTAGTTAAGACTTTTTTTTTTTTTTAATTTCTGTATGTGTATGAATGTACTGTCTGCATGCAGGACTGTGTACCCATGTCGTGCAATGCTGCAGAGGTCAGAAGAGGGTGTCGGATTCCCCTGGAACTGGAGTTCTCCTGGAATTGGAGTTTCAGACGGTTCTCAGCCGCCATGTGGGTGCTGGGGATCGAACCCGGGTCCCCTGCAAGAGCGGTCAGCGCTCTTAACCGCTAGGCCATCTCTCCAGCCCCATAGTAGTTAAGACTTAAGCAGCTCATTCATCCATTCCACACTGCCTCAGCCAAACTGAGCACCAAAGAGTAGAATTTCCCAATAAACAGACAAACATACACACATACACACACACACACACACACACACACACACACACACACACACACACACCATAAATACGTGCAACTTTTATGTCAATGATACCTCAATAAATCTGACAGGGATAATTAAATCATAAATAGACTAGAATTCTTCTAAACAGCAACAAAGGAAATGGTAGGATAGTCCGAGATCACCCAATTCTTGTTAAAAATTCTCTCACTCTGCACCAGCCTTCTAGAATCCCTATCTTTTTCCTGACTCTTCAGGCAGCACTAAAAAGATTGCGGTAGTGAGTGTCCACATCAGTTGCAAGTCAAAAATGCCCTATGAAAAACAGTAAGTTTCCTTTCAGCAAGTTACTTACAAGTTTGAAATAATTTACTTATAAATCCAAAGCAACAAACTTAATTTCCCTCTCAACTGTCTAAAACCATTAGGGATTACTTTCTAATAATCTGCATTCACCAACTATAATTAAAATTCGAGCACAACTGTTAGATTTGATTCTCTAACAAGTCCAAATCATGTCAAACCTCTAGTGTTTCAAGGAGGCAACTCTGAGGAAAAAAAGACTCCAGCTCAGTTCATCTTAAAGCACTGGGATTAGCTACCTGCATCCTAGATAGTTGACAGCCTACAAGAAAGAAGCCTACAAGGCCACTCTGGTTTCACTATTCCAGCACAGAAGAACAGGTGGAAACCAGGCTGGGGACACTGCATTCCTCTTACAAGTCTATACTGTTAGCCCCTTGTACAATAAGACACTCACTCATGGGTCAGGAAAACAAGGGAGATGAAGTTCTCAGGGCAGGGAAATAAGCATCCATCAGACTGCATCTTCGCTGAGGTAAAGAGCAAAAAGCCCATGTGAATATTCTTAGTCATTTGAAGAGAACAGTAAACAAAGCTTCCTTCTTTTCAAACAGCTTAAGGTTCTGATAAAACTTGAATACATACATAGCAAACAATAAATAATGCTAATGTATTTTTCCAAAGTTTCAACATATTTCTTGAGTTCCAAACAATAATGCTTGTTCTTCCTCATTTTCTTACTGGGCTTTCTGAGTTAGTTCAGAGAAGACTGGCTTGTTCCTTTAAAAAAGGGGTGTTGACCATTCATTTAGAAAGAGTCAGTGACTCAGGAATGCTGTTTCTCAATCACTTAGCAACTCTGTGATGATGTGAGCAGCAGGACATCTCTTCTTCAAGGGTAGGTACATGTGACACGCCCAAGGCCAGGAGACTGGAAGTTTCTACAGTAGGTACCTATCGCTTCTATACAGAGGCACCCAGCATGCAGGACATCTGTTTGAAATCCTACCCCCAATTCCATTTATTTATTTATTTATTTATTTAATTTATTTATTTATTTATTTATTATTTTTTTTTTTTTTTGTCTTTTCGAGACCGTGTCTCCCTGTAAGCCCCAGCTGTCCTGGAACTCACTCTGTAGACCAGGCTGGCCTTGAACTCACAAGATCCGCTTGCCTTGCCTCCCAAGTGCTAGGATTAAAGGCATGCGCCACCACCCCAATTCCTTTTAATTCTAAATAATGGTTACACCTTTTTTTCCTTCTCACATCATTCTTGAATAACCAAACAAATCATCATCTACTGATAATAGTGTAATCTAAAAATTACTACTACTCAAAAAGCCAGACTTAATTTGTTGAAACTATAGTAAATATTTTCCAGCCTTATGAAAATCTAGAATAAATTTATTTATTTATTTATTTATTTATTTATTTTTGGTCTTTTGAGATAGGGGCTCCCTGTAGCTCCAGCTATTCTGGTACTTGCTATGTAGACCACACTGGCCTTGAACTCACAGAGATCTGCCTGACTCTGCCTCCCTAGTGCATTAAAGGCATGTGCTACCACTCATGGCCTAAGAATAGATTTTATTTTATTTATTTTTTATGTGTATGAATGTACTGTCTGCATGTAGGTTTGTGGACCCGTGTCGTGCAATGCCGCAGAGGTCAGAAGAGGGTGTCGGAGTCCCCTGGAACTGGAGTTAAAGAACGTTCTCAGCCACCATGGGGGTGCTGGGAATCGAACTGGGGTCCTCTGCAAGAGCAGTTGGCGCTCTTAACCGTTAGGCCATACCTCCAGCCCCAAGACTTTTATTTTAAGAAAAATCTTTGGGAGTGAGGGAAGGAGAACATAGTGTTGAAATAAATTCTCATGACTCTTGTTCACCAGAAATATAAGCCAAAGTTATGGTCTTTCTGAAACTTCTAGTAATCAAACTGTTGAACTACGTTATGACACAATCACACACATAATTTCATGCCACGGCCAAAAATTTTTTTTTTTAATTTTTTTTTTTATTTATTTCTGTATGTGTATGAATGTACTGTCTGCATGTAGGGTTTGTGCAACGTGTCGTGCAATGCCGCGGAGGTCAGAAGAGGGTTCGGTCAGAGAGGTCTCGGTTGAACTGGAGTTCTCCTGGGAATGGAGTTTCAGACTGGTTCTCGGCCGCCATGTGGGTGCTGGGGATCGAACCCGGGTCCTCTGCAAGAGCAGTCGGCGCTCTTAACCGCTAGGCCATCTCTCCAGCCCCGGCCAAAATTTTTTTAAAAAGGATGGGCGTGGTACCCACTTTTAATCCCAGCACTCAGGAGGCAGAGGCAGACATATCTGTTAGTTTGAGGCCAGTCTACATAGGAAGTTTCAGGCCAGCCAGGACTACACAGTGAGACCCTGTCTCAAAAAAAAAAAAAAAATTTACCACAGCACTTAAAAGCAAAACATTATCCAATTCCCATATTCAAAATGTGTAATATTTACTCTTCACCTATATAACTTAAGGAAATATTCTAGCAGGGCACAGTTAAAAAATTTAGGAGAAAGCATACTGAACAGTTAGTGAATGCTAAAACCTAGGCCACCTAATTAAAGCCAACATGCTCTAAGCTTCCATGTCCCCCTCATTAAAAGGAAGCTGGTGGGAGGCAGAGGCAGGCGGATTTTTGTGAGTTCAAGGCCAGCCTGGTCTACAGACGTGAGCTCAGGACAGAGCGGACTAAGGAGGACCCTGTCTCAAAAAACCAAAAAAAAAAAAAAAAAAAAAAAAAAAAAAAAGGAAGCTGGGTCAGAGCATTCCTAGGGTCTCTTTGGACCCCTTGAAGACTAACTACCTACTCCTCTTTTTGAGGGAGCTCAGTGCCTGCTGCTCGTCTGATAACACATATCCTGCAGTGGCTTCTTACCACTTCTTGTGGTTTCAATCACAGGAAACAGACGTCACCCATGGCTACAAGCAATGAACATGCCCTAGCGGATGCAAAGAACTGCCAACCAGGACCAACTCCCATCTTTTTAAAAATACTTGAATCAAGAAATCACTAGAGACCTCTTTGAGAAGCTTCGCCATATATCTCACACAAAAACTAATGCTACTAAAATACTTCTGCAGGCTCCATGTAAGATGAAATACTTTTACACACAAGTAGCCTAAAGCTATCTGCTCCTTTGGCCAAATGAAGGAACTAAAGAAACTCTATAGCTAAAGGAGAGAATATGTTAAGAAAGAATGGTATACTCCTATCAGTACCACTTACTATACAGACCCAGACACATCAGACTACAGTTTTCTATGTAAATGTAGCCATCAAAGACTATGGCCCTAATACATTCCAATAACATGGGAACTTGGAATTACTCATTTTAGATGAGCACTGGGTTAAACACTGCTCTCATTTATAATAGTAAAAGTTGGCAGCTTTGCACTGTGTAAAATAATGCAGAGATTTTTCATCATAAGACATGCTCCTTCATTAAACACAAGTCAAAACTATAAGATAGTATCTCTAGAGATAAGTTATCTTGCCGGGCATGGTGGCGCACGCCTTTAATCCTAGCACTTGGGAGGCAGAGGCAGGCGGATCTTTGTGAGTTCAAGGCCAGCCTGGTCTCCAGAGTGAGTTCCAGGACAGCTGGGGCTACAGGGAGACCCTGTCTCAAAAAGACAAAAAAAAAAAAAAGAGATAAGTTATCTTTTCTTAGAACAGAGCTCTTCTGGTTGGTGTAATCACATTAGTGGTTCTCTACCTCGGTTACCTTGGGAGAGAGAACTAATGTTTTCATAACTGTCAATCTGTTAAACCATGAAAATGGAGAATCTTGGCAGTAATGGCAGAACTCCTAAACTAACAATGAAACTAAGTACATAAAAGGCTATTGATAGCATAGGCTAAACACTACTGCTGCTTGTAGGAACCTTTCAAACTAGATAGAAGACTCCAGAACAACAAATAAATATTTCTGCATTCAAGAAAGGGTAAAGAACAGTTCAAATAATAAGTATGCACTCAAGAGAGAGAAACACTAGGGGCTGGACAGATGTCTTGGTAGCTAAGAGCACTTCGTGCTCTTGCGGAGGACCCAGGTTCAGGTCCCACCACCCACATGATGGCTCATAAGCGTCTGTAACTCTGGTTCCAGAGAATCTGATTTCCTCTTCTGGCCTCCGTGGGCACTGCACACACATGATATACAGGCATACATGCAAGCAAAACACCCATATACATAAAATAAAAATAAATAAATCTTCCAAAGTGTCAATGCACTGTTGGGGAGGACATTGAGAAGAAACAATTGGGCCTAAAAGGTTTACATTCCTCCCACAGTGGCATTATCCAACTGCACCTACAATTTCGTTGTACAGCCTTAAGACACAGCTGGCTAGAATCCCATTTTTTTTTTTAATCTACATGACTCTCTGAAAGCCTGAAAAGATGAATGCATTAAAGGTGATAAAAGATCAGAATTTAAACTACTTAAACGCTGTCTAAGGTAGCAAAAATGATTTGTTGGAACAATGACTTTAACACAAATTATGTGAGTTCTTAGATATCCTGAGGACTTAATGTCACCACCACATATTAAAGGGCCCCAAACTAAAATCAACAATTATCATGTTTGAAAAAGCTAATTTTCAGTCCTACTCTCTACAGGTTTTTTCAGGAAAGTAACTTAAAAAGTCCCTGCCAGGGAATATAACTTCTTAAAGTGGCTTTGTCTTTCTTAAGTGATTTACTTCCCACCAACCTCTTCCACTCCTATCATTTTCGTTACATATTCACATATGTGAACCTCTGTCTGGGCCCCCCCACCTCACAAAATTCCTTCCCTAGCTACTCGGCTAATCAGATTTCCTTCCAGCCAGCACTGCCCACTGTTGCATTAGATCATTACAGAATTTAAGATACTGGCACAAATCTTAGAAATTATTCACAATAACCCTTGGATTTTATAAGGAAAAGACCAAGACAAGTGAAGTGACTTACCCAAAATTCACCTGGATAATTAGAAGTAAAGTCAAACTCAGCAGCACTATATGGAAAGAAATTAGAGGAAGAAGAAAATAAAGCCTAGCTCTAAGGCTTTAAACTGAGCAGATCACAAGTTCAGGCTAACATTCTTACATATAAAATAAAGGGACTAAAATAATTTTAAGATTCTTTTCACTTCCATCATTCAAGGGTCTTAAAGTCTTCTCACTCTCACTCTAATAATCTACCCTTTAATTCTCCCAATTCTCTAAACATTTAACATTTACCCTTGGTTAAGTATAATTCAGTGGCTGAGCACTGGCCTAGGTATAATCTCCTAGGTATACCCTCCACAAACACACACACACACACACACACACACACACACACACACGAAAACACCACACTCCTTAAGCTCACAGCCTTACAAACAGCCTTTTCTTCCTAGTTGGTTGGGTTTGGTTTTTTTTTGGAGGGGGGAGGTCTTTTCGAGAAAGGGTCTCCAGCTGTCCTGGAACTTGCTCTGCAGACCAGGCTGGCCTTGAACTCACAAAGATCCGACTGCCTCTGCCTCCCAAGTGCTAGGATTAAAGGCGTGCACCACCACTCCCAGCCCTAGTTGGGTTTTAAACAGGGCTGAGATTATAACCTCTGAACCCGATTATAATAACCACATGACTTCATGATCAGCTTCTGGATCCAAAGTAAATCTATAGGGACCCAGACAAACAAGACAAACTCTATTCTCTGCTCCTTAGTTCCATGTAGTACTTGGATCTCTTCAATGCCTTAATTATTAATTACAGGCAAATAACTGCTAGGTCTTGAGAACAAACTTCAGCAGCCCCCAGACTCAGAAGAGACCCTGGAGTTAGTAGTCATTTGCAATCCTTACATTTCCTAGTCACACAAAAAAAGTATATATGAATGCCAGATGTCCAATTTAAGCATTAAAAAGGTAACTATCAGCCGGGCGTGCCTTTAATCCCAGTACTTGGGAGGCAGAGGCAGGTGGATCTTTGTGAGTTCAAGGCCAGCCTGGTCTACAGAGCAAGTTCCAGCATAGCTGGGCTACAGGGAGACCCTGTCTCAAAAAGACAAAAAAAAAAAAAAAAAGCTAACTATCTAGATGGTCTTAGTGACAGCTTCTCTCTACTTCTGTCACCATTTCTTGTTGCACTCAACAACTCAACCAAAACTCCTGACAGGTAATGCTGTTAAAGCTGTTCTATAAAGGGGAAAGTTACTTAGAAAAAAATAATTTGAAGAACTGACTAATAACTTAAGAGCTAGAGTTAGGATTTGCATGCACTGTAAGAGCTACTTTTTTCATACCCAAGATAAGAAAGGTTTAGTCATGATTCTTCCAATAGCTTCAAAGTCTAAATTACTAAATGCAGAAAGCACTTGGGCATTTAGCCAATGCACTTTGTACATTTAAACCTAGTACTACTTTCCCATCAATTGGACTCTAGGAGAATCCAGTTTTAATAGACTTACAGATGCCCAAAAGACTCTAAAGGGTATAATACAAAATTTTCTAAAGAAATTCAGAGTACTGAATACTTTTACGTAGCAGGTATGGAAAGCAAATGCATGTGAATTGATAGTAAGAAATCATGAATCAGTACATGGGGTTTTTAATCAGCTAGGCCTAGATTTGAATCCTAGCTCTCCCATGTACTATTTCTATGTCCTCAAGCAGGCTGCTTGATCTCAATGAACTGTAATCACCTATAAAATGAAAATAATAATGGTACCTTATTTTATAAGGTCAGTATAGAGAATAATGAGACACCAGCTCTAAAACTCTTTAGAACAGTGCTAGGCAAACAGGAAGCGTTCACAACATCTACGACTCTGCTGTTGTTCTAATTCCTATCCTTCTACTCTGGAATGAATCCATCTTCCTCATGTATGTATAAAAATGCTACACATCCATTAATATTTATAAATTTGGAGGGTCACAGTATATAACCTGTAGCACACTGAGTACAGGAAGGAGGAAAAAAAAAAAACAACCCTTGGGGGCTGGAGAGATGGCCTAGCGGTTAAGAGCATAGACTGCTCTTGCAGAAGACCAAGGTTCAATTCCCAGCACCCACATGGTGGCTAAGAACCGTCTCTAACTCCAGTTCCAGGGGAATCCGACGCCCTCTTCTGACCTCGGCAGCACTGCAGGACACGGGTGCACAAATCTACATACAGACAGTACATTCATACACATAAGAAAATAATTTAAAATTTTTTTAAATTAAAAAAACCCCAAAACCTTCCAGGATAAATGGAATCTCAAAGGTCTCTAATCCTAAGAGTTTCAGAAATTATCCATCTTGCCTACGGGTGAAAATTTCAACTAAAAATGAATATGTGGATATAAAAAAGAAAAAAGAGAAAATCTAAGTGACTGTACTTTTACCGAAGATGTTGAAATACAACACAAGGAACAAAAATGAAAAAAGGGGAATTCTGTTGGGCATGACTAACTTCTGTTAGTCCTAGCACTTGGGAGACAGAGGCAGGTGGATCTCAAGAGGCCACCCTGGTCTCCATAGCAAGTTCCAGCTGTGGCTACACAGAGACCCTTGTCTCGAAAAGACCAAAAAAAAAAAAAAAAAAAGAGGGGGACTTCTTCAAAATTAAACCCTTTGATTTTTTTGTTCCAAAATACAGTGTTAAGAAAATGAAATAGTTAAGCCTCAAGAATATCTGCAAATATATTTTTAAAAAACTTGTACCTAGGCTATAATAGAGACAAAGATTTAATGGTGGGCTAGAGAGATGGCTCAGTGGTTAAGAGCACTGGCTGCTCTTGCAGAAGACTTGGGTTTGAATCCCAAGACCCATATGGCAGCTAATAACTATCCATAACTCCATTTCTGACGCTTTCTGACTTCTGTGGGCATTGCACAACACAGGTGCATTTACATACATGCAGGCAATACACTCATACACATAAAATAAAAACAATAATAAAAAATGGGATGTTTGGAGTTGAGGAAATTTAAAGAAAAAAAAAACTTTTCTAGCTCTTAAAGTTACTTTTTATACTCTTTTAACATTTATTTATTTTGTGGATGTGTACGATGCATATACACAAACATATATACATTATGTGTGCTGGTGCACATGTAAAACTCAGAGGACAACTTGCAGGAGTCAGTTCTCTTCTTCCACTATGTGTCCTAGGAATAGAACTCAAACTGTCAAGCTTAGTGGCAAATGTCTTTACCCACTGACCTATTTCACGCTAGCCTCCAGATCTAAAGTTTTAGGAGTACCAGTCATATAGCAAGCTTTAATAATGAATAGAAATAAAACTCTCAAAGCTGAAAGAATTTATGCATCTATCCTATAATGAGGGCTAAAATCCATTCAAATATTGGTCTCAATATTTGTCTTTTCTTTCAGGAAAACTTTTATCTCCTTAAAAAGGTTTTCATTCTTAAAAACTTTTTTAAAAGAGAAAATAGGTCTGTACAGTGATCATAGTATTTTTTATTTTTCATGTTTAGCTTTCACAAATTTCACTGTTAACAGTTTCTAATATGAGATTCCTCCAAACCCTGGCTGTGATCAAGCCAGCACCCAGAAAAGCAGGGATGGGATGAAAACAGAGACAGCAAGCTGGTGGCTAAAATAAACATGATTTAACTTGTTCTTCTAAATAATATGTAGCATATAACCTTATCTTTCAAGTCTTCATTACATTCCTGTAAGGATACAACTATCTACTATAATAATCTGGCAATTCATTTGTAAAATACCATGAGAGTCATTAAGGATAATAAAAGATTATTCTGGCCGGGCATGGTGGCGCACACCTTTAATCCTAGCACTTGGGAGGCAGAGGCAGGCGGATCTTTGTGAGTTCAAGGCCAGCCTGGTCTACAGAGTGAGTTCCAGGACAGCTGGGGCTACAGGGAGACGCTGTCTCGAAAAGACCAAAAAAAAAAAAGATTATTCTATCATACAAAATAGCACTTTCTGGCCATGTGCTTAACAACAAAGTTAAATCATTCCTCATTTACTACTACTTTCCTAACAAAGTTCCAGTCCATAAAAAAAAGGATCCCAACATTTATTTATCAACTCTCCTTGCTTTATGACTTTTATGTTCCTAGGTGAATCAAGAATCATTATTCTTAGAATAAATTAATGTGTCAGTTTTATGAGAAGGCATGAACATGCAGAAATACTCTGCAGCCTCCTAACATGCTGGTTGTACTTAGTCGCCTTACATACATTTCAGAAATCAATCTGACACCCACATTCATCACTGCTGAAAAGTCAGAAACACTCTGTTCACTCAGGATTTTTTTTTTTCTTCCACTGAAAGGAACTGGAATAAAACTAGAGAAGAGATATATGCTCATGGCCAAGAAGACAGACTCATCAAAAGCCAAGGGGGGAAACCCAAGCAGCCTGTTTCAGCCACTCTCCACCAACATCTCTAGCAATCATGCCTTTAAAAGACGAGGCTTAGAGACTAGGACTCCCTCTACTTTCCACACAAGGTGTCTCAGAGGGTTAAGAGCAGATTTTGGGCAATTTGGGAGCTCCTTATTCTCATCTATTGATCAGTACTCACAACCTGCATAAGCCCAGAAAGGCACGCAGCAGCCTCCTTCAAATGCAAACAACCTGCCCAGAAAGGTAAGTAGCAGCAGCCAAATTGACTGCAACCCCTCAAAAGCAAACAACCTTCAAGCACACTTAGTCCAAACCAGTGCCGGTTTATACAGTACATTCAGAATGGGAGTTCTGGAGGACGAACACTTTAGAAAAGGTGGAGTAGGCGAAACAGCTTTGAGTATGGTTTTAGCCAGTAGTTCAAGAAAACTAAACCCTGGGTAACAAAAGCACCCCAGCAATCTCACCCACTCCTCCCACCCACAAATACATATAGATACACAGACAAAGAAAAGTGGATTGCAATGCTCAGTGTCTCTCAATTTCATAGTTCTCATAAAAAGAGCAGTGAAAAATACAGAATATCCTGGTGCCTTGAGGCAGATTATATTTGGCACCTAGGAGGTTAAGCAGCACACTATCCTGGAAGCCTTCCAATTCTCACTACTTCTAACATCTAGTTTTTAAAGTTCATTAAGCTAAGGGTTAAAAACTACACCTCTGAAAAGAGAACTTGGTTCGTCTCCACCCTCTGTAAAGCAAATATCAACAACTCTGAGCCAAATCCACTCAGCATATGTAAGACTCCACGGTCATGCCAAAAAACAGGTAAAAGCTGAGTTTTCTCAGATTTCTCACCTTACAGTCCATACACTTAGGTAGATTTCACAAACTTGGGAAAGAAACAGTGTTAGATCAAATAAAAACCATATATAAAATTGTACTAAAGACTTGAAAAATATTAACAAGTCAAAAGGTCACTTCAAATCAACAGGAACAGCTAGAGTTTGGATGAGGAAAGTCCAATAGTATCCATGGAAACAAAATCAAAACAAAAAGATACAGAAATAGAACGCACACAGGTCCTAAAATTTAAGTTTTGGAAGGAAAGCTCTCTAATTAGAGGGTCAATTCTTACCCTAAAGACAGAAACCAGGAAATATTGTACCAGTCACCAAAGGGGAAGGGAGCTCACTACTATTAATCTTATTATTCCTACAAAGAAAGGTGTTCCCCAAATAAGAAGTTACTGACACCCTGCATGTCACTGGAAAGGACAGCCTGGGATCACCTGGTCTTGCTAGAAATAGGAAGAGATGAGTCACTCTTTTAATTCTGTTTAGTGTGCTTGGTCCCAACCCTTCCAGGTCCCAAAACATTTTCTTCCCATTTTCTTATTTTTATATTTATTTATTTATTTTCTTCTCGTGTTCTTCAATTATCAGTTTGCTTCCCCAACTTGTGGACTTGGATCAGAATACTGGGGTGTGGGGCTAAAAGAAAGCAAGTAAGAGTTAAAACCCACTTGGCTGGTCAGAAATTGCTATTGATACTTGGTGAAAACTAAGTAACTGGTTAACAATCAACCAAAACTCCCTCTTTGACAGGGCTCAACATCTTTCAAAGCTTTTACTGTAAAAGCAAGTAGGTCCCTGGAGAGAGAAGAAAGAAAGAGGATATAAGGTAGTCAACAGGTAGGAAAATATTAGTGTTACATGAACATGGATAGTCCCAAGTAATCAGCACCTGAGGAAAGATACACTCTTTTACAGGTAAGTCAGGGGACATCAGCCTCCTTGGGGCACAGAAAGTGACAGAAGAGTTGAAGAGATAGGTATCATATAAGAAATATGTAAAAAGCAATTCAATTATTCAAAAACCTGTTGCATTTGTTTACTCCCCACGGGGTAGGTTTATCGCCATCCCGGGTCACGAAGGGCAAAAAGTTCTAAACCTCCGAAAAGTAGTAAGCAACAGGGCAAAAAGAAAATAGGTTTTGTGGATAGGGAAATAATGAGAAGCCAATTATCGCCATGCCCCAATGACCACAGGACCTGGACATGAACCTAGTCCAGTAATCACAAGGACAAACGTCCAAAGGAGTCGAGAAAGCAGTACTCAAGTCAGGTAACATTCCTGAGGGGAAGGATTATCAGGTGACACCCGGCTGAGCCCCCCCCCTCGGGGGGGGGGTGGACGGGGCGGGAGGAAAGTTAGCAGGTGAAAAGGATCGATCATGAGGAAGGAAGTGACCTTTTAGAAGAAGGAAGAGAATACCCAAAAGGGAGTAAGGGTGAGAAGAGAAAATGGACCCAGAACAGCACAAGGGACCCAAAAAAGAAGGCGTGTGGGGGTACTAGAGGCACAAGAAAGGAAGTGGGGCTGAGCGCCCACGGGGCACGGGGGCGGGAGCGCGGACCCTGCCGGCTGGACAGCAGCGAAGCTCCGAGGTGGCCGAGGCAGAGCCAGGTGGGACTCTGTGGCTGCCCGAAGTCCCGGAGGGGAGGACCGGCGACCCAGGAAACCAGGAAGAGGCGCGGGGGCGGCTCCCCCGAGACGGGCGGACGCCCCCGGTGGGCTGCAGGTCCCGAGTCCCCAAGGCAGCTACTGGCGGAGCTGCCGAGCAAGGTGGGAGGGACACTCACAAATTTCTTGGGTTTGCCGCCGTCCCCGCCTGTCGCAGGCAGCTCATCCGGGCTCCGACCTTTCTTCTTATCCCGAGTCCCACGGCCGGGCCCCAGGCCCCCACCGGACGGTTCCATGTTACCAGGTTCCCAGTGAGCGCTGGCCAAAGACCCCGCACCTACGCCACTCGCGCCTGGCTGCCCGGAGCCAGCAGCCGCCGCCGCCCAGCAGCCTCTTTAGCCGGCCGCCGCGCCCCGCCTCATTAATATGCTGGGCTGCGCGCGCCTCATGAATATACAACCGTGACGCCTCGCTCCCGCCCGCCTGCCCCACTTCCGCCCGGACCCGCAGCCCCTACCAATGGGGGAAGGGAAAGGGGTGGAGGGAAGCCGCGGAAGCGCGCTACCTGCCCAGCGGGCCTAAACCATTCGGACCCACGGGGGAAGGGGGGGGCGGGGGGGTTAAGCGGAGAGTGGGCGGTGCAGCTCTCTGGCCGCAAAGGGGAGCACCGCCCCCTGGCGGTTGGAGCAGCGCAGGCCCCGAGACTCCCACGCAGCGCCCACGTGGCTGTAAATCCAGACCTTCTCACACCCCAGCCAGATTATTGTCTGAATCACAACTCTCACAAGGGAGTCTGTTATCTTGGTTGAAATATTAGTGCTAGGCTTCGTGTTATAATGCAGTTTTTATGTACATAATGCCCATAAAAAAATGTCATGAAAAAAATAATGAAAAAACTGACAGTTACCATCTATAAAAAGCTAAGTGCCAACAAGAACGTTTGATCCAACTCCAGTGCTAGGCTTCAAATTGGACCAGCTCTGGAGTTTCATCGCCCTGTTCTGAATCCTAGATGGCTACTTTCTGGTTACCTTACTCATGTGGACAAACTAGCTATTACCAATAATAGCTACTACTTAGCATGCACAGAAGGCTATGTTAGACTCTTCCCTCACTGGATCCTCACAATCTTATGATAGCTTCCTCTGCTCTCACCATTCTAAGGATTTTGAACTTTTGGAGTAGAAGTAACTTATAAAATCTACATCCAGACTAATCGACCGGCCACACCATGTTTAACTAAAACTCCCCACAGGCATAAACCAAACCTGTTTGAAAGAATGTTTGTTTTTCTTTTTGGTCTTTTCAAGACAGGGTCTCCCTGTAGCCTCAGCTGTCCTGGAACTCACTCTGTAGACCAGGCTGGCCTTGAACTCACAAAGATCCGCCTGCCTCTGCCTCCCGAGTGCTAGGATTAAAGGCGTGTGACACCACGCCATGCAAGAATGGTTTTTACAAGAGTATAGGCCTTAATTTCCATCTGTTCTGGCTACATATGCCTACTGAATGAAAAGAACATGGCCAAAAAAAAAAAAAGCAGGGCATGGTGGTTCACGCCTTTAATCCCAAGCACTGGGGAGGCAGAGGCAGGCGGATCTCTGTAAGTTCAAGGCCAGCCTGGTCTACAGCATGAGCTCCAGGCCAGCTAGGACTAAAGGGAGACCCTGTCTCAAAAATACCAATAAATAAATAAATAAATAAATAAATAAACAAACAAACATGGGCTTTCGAGAACTGTACTAATACTGACCATTGATGGAAAAGATTTCAAGTGACATTCCTGGAGGGCCATTAACTTACAGTGCTTAGATGTAGGGCCAGGTAATACCAGTGACTCTCCTGACCTTGCCATCTTCTAAATCTCACCTTATCTCCCTTGTGCTCCAGACCTTCCAACTGCAGACAGTTCCCTAGAGTTGTCCAGCCCACACTTCAGAGTGTCCAGAAGAGTTCCAGATCTATTAAGCTAGTGAAGGATAGAAGGCCCATCTACCACTTTTTTTATACCCTTGTCAACACTGACATTTGCCATCCTCCTGACTGAAAACTCTTCTAGAAAAAGTCCACGTTGATGCTGAGAAGAGCATCCAGCACTGTTCCTCAGTCAGTTCGTGAGCAGTTTTTTTTAATCCAGCACTGGTGAGGACTTACCAATATTTTTACCAACTAATATGACTATCCCAAACACCCATGTTCACATTACTTGGAAGCTATCTTTTATGCCTTCTTGAGCCAGGTTTTTTGTTTGTTTGTTTGTTTGTTTTATGATAGGGTCACACTATGTAGACCAGGAACTCACTATGTAGACCAGGATGGCCTGGAGCTCAGAAAGATCCACCTGCTTCTGCCTCTAGAGTACGAGAATTAAAGAAGTATGCCAACATGCCTGGCTTATTTCTTTTACTTTTTGGTCTTTCTGAGACAGCCCCAGCTGTCCTGGAACTCACTGTGTAGACCAGGCTGGCCTTGAACTCACAAAGTTATCTAACTCTTAAGCAAAGTATTCTATTAAGTGTCCATATAGAGATAAAGTAATCCATGTAGAATGCATACACAGGGGTTATTATAAAGTGAATTATAAAATGAATATTAATGATGATATTATATATACATTATCATCTCTAGTTCCCTCTCCTTTCATACATAGATTGCTAGCAAGAATTAAAAATCCCAGAAAGGTACAAAAAAAATACCAATTGGTTTATTAGATAAAACAATTGTAAAATGGACACAAAGCCAAAGTTAGCACAGAACATAGTCACATCCTCCCCCTAATTAAAACTGCACTTCATCTACAGTTAGGGTATCAGGGAGTACAAACTCCCTCCCCCTAATGCTCACTGTTCACCTGGCCTAGAAGAACTGTAAGAGGAGAACCCAGGTAGAAGTCAGAGGCAACCTCAGTCCTGTCAACCCTTTCATCCCTAAAAGTTTCTGAGCTGGAAGGAGGTAAGGAACAAATAAGTGTCCAGGGCTGGGGGAATGGCCTCTAGGGCTCACTGACCACAATGTTCCAGGACAGCTATCCTTGTTCCTGTCTCATCCCTAATAGGTACCATCGTCAGGCTGTGGTAGTGAGAAAAATGGAGGCAGATGATTCTAAAACTGCATGTGGTCTCCAAACCCTTCTCCAAAGCTCCTAAAAGCCCTAGAGGTGACCAGTCTAGAGGTGACCAGTTCGAGAATGGAGGAGCCACACGTTCCTTCCCACTCCATCAGAAGTGAAAAGGAATTCCTTGGGACATAGCATTCCACACTGCTCTTAAATCTCCACGTCACTTTCCTTGTCGTTGTCATGGTCTCCATCATAGAATTCATTTGGTGCCTCTGGCCTGCAAAGCAAGAGGACAGAGATCAGGAACCCACTCTCCCAGCACCATCTCCAAAGCCAGATCTCTATCAGAGAACTGTTCCTACCACCTGGTAGAGACTTAATTTGATTCATACATTCAATAGACACTCAGAGATTCCTCTACATCAGGTACTGCACAGGCCTTAGCAAAACAGTAGCGAATCAGCCACACAAGGTTTCCATAAGGCTTCTCAAGTTTACCTAGTGAGCCCAGTGATAACAAAGCAAATGAATAAATACAATAATTTCAAGTAGTGGAGAGTTCCAAGAATAATGAACTAAAGTGACATGACTGAGTGTGAAATGAACAAAAGGATGACACTTCACATAAAACTGTTAGAAATGGCTATTTGTTCTAAGGATAAAAGAGCCTAACTCTGTGAAGAAGCAGCTGGCCAGGCAAAGATCTTGGGAAAATCCTCCAAGCCACAAGAAAACCTCCAAGCCACAAGAAAACCTCCAAGCCACAAGAAATTGTAAGGTACAAAGAAACGGATACATTCCAGAAAAACAAGGAGGCCAGAACTGCTGGGTGTCACATGGGCAGAAAAGAATAGTTACAGGAAGCGGGCATAGTCACATAGTCTCTCTCTCTCTCTCTCTCTCACACACACACACACACACACACACACACGCGCGCGCGCGCGCACGCACGCACGCACACACGCACCTCTAATCTCAGCACTCAGGAGACAGAGGCAGGTGGATCCCTGTAAGTTCAAGGCCAGCTGGGGCTTCAAGGAGACCCTGTCTCAAAAAGACCCTCCCACCCAAAATAAGAATAGTTACCCCAAGGCTGGCACATCCCTTAGACAAATGTTACTTCTTACTATGTGCAAAGTATGGATCCTTAAATTTACAAACAAGTATCTCAGTCACCACCCACCAAAGAAGCTTCTTTTACAACACTGAAATTATTACAGAGTTCCATAACTGGTCATCCACAGAGATTGTCTGTGAATTGGCCAAGCCTAATGGCACATCTACAATGCAACCTCTACACCTAAGGCTCATGGAACATACAACAAGGGAAAAAAAGAACACAAATGCACCTTCCGGTTCTCATCAATGACACTCCGGAAGGCCAGAAACACAAAAGATCACAAATGGACAAAGCATAGAGAGTTAAGAGTCTGTAGAATGTGGGTCCTTAGACAGAGCTTTCATATTAAACTCCACTCACCCAGGGCTCAGGAACCATTGCAGAAGAGGGGGTGGAAAGATTGTAAGAGCCAGAGACGAGGTGCCTGACCATATGGAAGGCTTGCATACTCCTGGGACCCTGCTCATATGGTCCTACAACAATGGTATCAGCATGCACAAGACCCACGCAAACTCAAGCAGACAAAAACCCAGCCCAGAACTCTGAAAATGGGCAGCAATCTTGATCAAAGAATTATTGGCAACTGATAACTGCTGGGTGAGGAAGAGCTGATCTTCTTAAAGGGAGGGAATCAAGATAGGCTGACTAGACCTCACTGAGTGATCTTACACTGAGGGACATCTGAGAACACTAACTTGACATGATAGGCCTTAACAGAAAAGATAGAATACACGAAATCCAGTGGGGGCATGTGGTAGAATGCCAACGTGGAAAAGGGTATAAAGCTGGGAAAGATGTTCTGCAAGCAATACACAAAATTCAATAAAAAAAGAAGAGTTATAGGCCAGACATAGAGGCACACACCTTTAATTCCAGCACTCAGTAGGCAGAGGCAGAAGTGTGTAGATCTCTGTGAGTTTGAGGCCAGCCTGGTCTACAGAGTGGGTTCCAGGTCACCTAGGTAGGGTTCACCATGCAGGACCTTTTCCAAGCCATTATCAAAAATGGGATTTCTTGCCAGCAGTGGTGGTGCAGGCCTTTAATCCCAGAACTCAGGAGATACAGGCAGAGAGAGCTCAGTGAGACTGAGGGCAGCCTAGTCTATATACTGTGCACAGTGTTCCAGGCCAGCTGGAGCTACAGAGAGACCCTGCCTCAAAAAGACAAAAGGATTTCTTCTTCTAAGTACAAGGGAAAGGAAAGGTAGAAACAGAAGACTGGCATGATGCTGTAACTTGGTAGCAAGGAGGGAAGTGAAAGCAACATAAGCCCAGTAAGCTCTCAATGCCAATACTGGTTTCTTTCATTTTGAAAAACTATTTTCTGAGAGAATTGAGGTCACCAAAGAAGGGCTAAGGAGCTAAGCCAGGCAAGGCCATGTCCGCTCAGGAAGCCATGTCTCCACTACCTCTAAGTGCCCAGGAGGAAAGGTATGAAGTCAGTCACTCAGGGTGGAATCTGGGCCCTGATATTCAACTAGTAGCAGGACCCTAGGAAAGTTAGGTAACCTATCTGAGCCTTGCACTCCTCCTGTGGTAATCTGAAGATAAGAGCCACCTCTTAGGGTTGTGTGAGAGCAACAGAAAGAAGACATGATGGTTTGTGTTTTGTAACATCAAAATTTAGTATAGAGCCTGGAACTTGGCAAACCCACAAAAGTGATAACTCATTATTGCTACTCTACAAGTCACATGTAAGCTAGAGCTATAGGCATCAAAGAACAGGAACTCGAAGGGTGGTCTGACCATGACGTAGGACTATGAAACAGGAAGAGGCTTCTGATGGTTGCTGACAGGGTATGTTATAATATAGATTTGGACCAGATGTCAGCCTAGAACTATAGAAGAAAAAGCCAAACCTAGACAAAGAGAACTTAAAAACAGGTGTTGTCAAACTAAGTAAGACAATGAAACCAGTTTCTAGAAGTCGGGCCTTAGAGACCTGGAGCTGAGGAGACAGTGATTAAAAGAAGCCCTGAACCAGAGGGTTAGGTTTTTTAGTTTGTTTGTTTGTTTGTTTGTGACAATCTCCCCACAGCCCCCACCCCAGCTAGCATGGAACTTCCTATGTAGTTCAGGCTAGCCTCACTAGAGCTCCTAGAAATCCACCCACCTCTGTCTCTGCCTCCTGAGTGCTGGGACTAAAAGCATGGACCACCACACCCAGCAGGTTAGATACTTCTTTCCCCAGGAACAAGGGGTTGTCCATGGAAGACAGAGCTGACAAGTCCCAAGTAGTCAAGACCAGGTCCAGAGGACAGAGACATATAAGCAGAGGTCTACGACCTAGATGCCAACTCTAGAAGGGGCTGAGAAGGCCATCCAAGTCAGCAACGGAGACAGCTTCAACCTGAGACACTGCAGGTACCAGCTCTAGCATCCGTCAGTGCAATAAGGAAGCTGTTCCCTGCTGTGCAGTGTTTTTCAGCCCTTTGGGTTCTGTTGTCCCTTTCCTTTATTTTCCAGAAAAGTCTGTTCACGGATTAACACAACAAACAAAAATTCTTCCCAATCTTTCTCTACCCCTATTTCATTCCATCTACAAATATTTCAATTCAGATCTCAAAAAGATAGACTATTAAAAAAACAAAAACACTCCATACAATTCTCAAGCCTGGAAAAGCAAGTAGAACAAAGAATCTAAGAACCCTATAGAGGAGATGTGCACAGTGACCTGTCCAGGTCAATACTCACAATGTAAATAAACCACCACAGACTTTCTGGAAGGCAATTTGGCAGCAAACATAAGAAGTTTTACTGCATGTAGCTTTTGACCTAGCAGCAACAGTTCTAGAAATCCAACCCACTTACATAAGCCTGCAAAGATGTTCACATAAGGAAGTTCAATATCACACTCTACAATTTTAAGAGCCACCAAAAAGGGATGGGGCATGTACATATCCATGAGCTGCTAACTGATTAAGTTATGCTCTCACCACACAATGGGATATTCTATCATTGATAAAACACTGCGGGGCATGGTGGCGCACGCCTTTAATCCTAGCACTTGGGCAGGCGGATCTTTGTGAGTTCAAGACCAGCCTGGTCTACAGAGTAAGTTCCAGGACAGCTGGGGCTATAGGGAGACCCTGTCTCAAAAAGACCAAAAAAAAAAATTTTTTTTTAATGTGTATGAGTTTATTGCTGCAAGTGCACCTGTCTGCAATGCCCCCAGAGGTCAGAAGACAGCACCAGATTCCCTGAAACTGGAGTTCTGGATAGTCATTAGCTGCCATATGTAAGCTGGGAATTGAACCCGGCTCCTCTGCCAGAGTACCCAGTGCTCTTAACTGCTGAGCCATCTCCCTAGGCCCCCTTTTAAGTCTTTCATTTCTTTTCAGATACAATTTCCTCTGTCTTATAGATCCTTCTAATGTTTTTTTTTTTTTTTTTGGCTTTTCGAGACAGGGTCTCCCTGAGCCCCACATGACCTGGAACTCACTCTGTAGACCAGGCTGGCCTTGAACTCACAAAGATCGCCTGCCTCTGCTGGCCTCCCAAGTGCTAGGACT
>VZQC01012854.1:3164763-3230181 GCA_009823505.1 Rhizomys pruinosus | reverse complement strand
AAAAAAAAAAAAAAAAAAAAAAAAAAAAAAAAAAAGAGTAGAAAACTTGCAGCCTAAGAGAGATAAGCTAGAGATAAATGAACTAGTGTCTCTGAATTTACTTTTCACTTGGAAATCTCCCTACCAGGTCTGAGGAACTGCCTGCTCTTAAGTCCCTGGCCCAGACCTGCTGTAGTTCTCCTCGGGGCCTCTCTCCTCCGCATCAGCTTCATCAGTCCTGTCGTAGGTCAGGAGGTCTGCAGGAACATCATGAATCTGGACACTAGGTGCATGATTCAGCATCTTCAGGTTTTCAAAGATTGTCTGCCGGATCTGGTCCAGATACTGGTTGAGAGGAGACAGTGAACAGCTCCTAAGTAATTCCCAGGGCATCTGCCCCTCTAGCTGCCTTCCACCCTGACCATCCTGGTTCTAAACTTAGTAGTATTTCAACTTCAGATCCCCAATTAATTGATAACTGTCCTTCCCAACCAACCAACTGCCTCTACTTTATCCTGGACTGCCTCCCAGAGATAGCAGTGACTGTGACAGCTCAGAAGTACTTCTCCTGCTTTCTCCTACTTCCCACTTCCTGAACCTCTCCTGGGCCTCAGTGTTCCATTCAGCTTCTCCAAGCTGCTAACCTGGCGTGAGTTCTGATTCTCAATGCGGGTGCTGACATCTGGATGGAGCGTGAAGTCCGGGGCAAAGTATTCGAAGTATTCTTCAAGAAGAGAAGGAATTGGGAGAAAGGAATCACTCAGACCCATACAGGCAAGTCTCAGGAATTCCAGATCTCCCTTGCCCCTCCTGGTCCTCCGCCTAATCTTTGCTCTGAGGCCAGGGGTTCAGTCTACAGTGCTCTGAGAATATAAAACGTCTCATCTGCCTTCATAGAAAGTCATTCTTTCTATGGTGAGAATGGGTCCTCTTGTGGGGGTGTTGTAGGGTAGCCCTTACCACTATAGGGAAGCTCCTCACTGATGGCCTCTTCTACCAGCAGCGAGGTCTCGTATGTCCTGAAACCAGCAACCAAAGGGGTTTGGGCTGACCACATGGGCTGCAGGGACAACCCATCTAATCTCAGGGAATCCGCCATGGGTCACAAAAGAAGAAAATGGAGTACTCACCAGCAGCGGGCAACATTTCGGACAGTATAGCCACCACCACCCAGTACCAGTAGAGGAATATTAAAGCTCTTGACATATTCAACACATTCTCTGTTAAAGGAACCAGAGGACTAGATGGAGCCAAGACACACACTAACTATTCCTTGAAACGGAACGAAGAGAATGACAAATGTTCTCTGTCTTGATCTGGATAACAGAATTCACTAAGTTGTACTCTGTGTGTTTGTGTGTGTGTGTATGCATGTTCACATATCTGAACGTATATGTGTGTGTTCAGGTATGTGCACGTGTGTGTGCACACACTGGAAGACCAGAAGACAACCTCAGGTGTTGTTCTATAAGCTCTATCCACTTTTTTTGAGCCTGTCTGTGACAGGCTGGCTGGCCTTTAAGACCCATGAACCTTATCTCTGCCTCCCCAACACTGGAATTACAAGTGTGTGCTATCGCACCTGGCTTTTTTTTATTATTATTATTAATTTTATTTATTTCTATATGTGTATGAATGTACTGTCTGCATGCAAGTTTGTGCACCCGTGTCGTGCAATGCCGTGGAGGTCAGAAGAGGGTCTCGGATTCCCCTGGAACTGGAGTTCTCCTGGAACTGGAGTTTCAGACGGTTCTCGGCTGCCATGTGGGTGCTGGGGATCGAACCTGGATCCTCTGTAAGAGCGGTCGGCGCTCTTAACCGCTAGGCCATCTCTCCAGCCCGCACCTGGCTTTTTTACATGAGTTCTGGAGATCAAACTTTTAGGTCCTTGTGCTTATGCAGCAAGCCCTTTACCAACTGAGCTATCCCTGAGTGCCTCAGTTGTGAGATGACTCAGGGGTTAAAAGCACTTACTGCTCTTCTAGAGGACCTGAGTTCAGTTACCAGCACCTGTGTCAGGAAGCTCACAACTTCCTGCAACTCCAGCTCAGGTAATCTGACACTCCCTTCTGGCCTCTCCAGTCACTCCCACATACATACACATGAATAAAAATAAAATTTTTTTAAAGATTAATATACTTTCATATTTTATGTTTCAATAAAATTTTAAAGTAAGCACACTCTCACTTCTATCTTGCTCAACACTCTCCCTGGCACCTTATCTGCTACTCAACTACTCTCACCAGGGCCCCAGCCAAGCCATCAGTTCTAGTCTTCAAGATATACCCCCAGACCCCCTCCTTCTCTGCATTAGCACATCCCAGACAGCGTTACCGGCTTCCTAAAGGGCTTCCCACTACCCATCCCATCACCCCCACTCCCATCCTAAGCTCTTCCTCATTCAGCAATCAAAACAGTCATTTTAAAACACACTGGACTATGTCACTTCCCCGTTTAACATCTTCCAACAGTTTTCCACCATCATCTGTGCAATGCAAATTCAAACCCTTACCAGGCTCTGACAGCTCTGCACAGCCAGATTCTAGCACCTCACCATGGGCCGTGCAGCACTAAGCTGGTTCCCAGTGCTCTAGCCACACTTGTTTTATCTTCCCTCCTTCATGATATCAGGTCTTTGGGGTCTCAGAGCATTCCACGGCCCTTCTCACTGCTTAGAAGAGAATTCTCTCTGCTCCATTTACAGCTCACTCCACAGCTCCAGGTCTCAGCTCTCCTTTCACCTTCTCAGAAAATCCTTTTCAGATCATGCTATCTGTAGTAAACTCCTAAGCCAGGTGTGGCTTCCCTGTAGTAAAGTCCGAAGCCTACTGTGGTTGACCCACACCAGTGATCCCAGCATTTAGGAGGCTAAGGTAGGAGGATCACAAGTTCAAGGTCAGTCTGTGCCACACAGTGAGACCTTTGTCTCAACAAGAACCAAAAATAGTAAAACTAAAACGCAGATTCCACTGGGCGTGGTGGCGCACACCTTTAATCCTAGCACTCGGGAGGCAGAGGCAGATGGATCTCTGTGAGTTCCAGGGGAGATCCTGTCTCAAAAAAGACAAAAAAATAAAAAATAAAAAAAATAAAAACTATATTCCCTATTCTACCCTAAGCTTTTTTCCCTTCATAAAACTTTTGTTTTGGTTTGGTTTTATGTACATTTGTGCAAGAATAAATAAATCTTCAGGGGCTGGAGAGATGGCTCAGTGGTTAAGAGCACCAACTGCTCTTGCAGAGGACCCAGGTTTGATTCCCAGTGCCCACATGGCAGCTAAGAACCGTCTTTAACTCCAGTTCCGGGGGAATCCGACGCCCTCTTCTGACCTCAGAGGCATTGTACAACACGGGTGCACCAACCTACATGCAGACAGTACACTCATACACATAAAAAATAATAAATAAATAATAAAAAAATAAAATAAATCTTAAAAAAAAAAAAAAGAAAAAGAAAGAAAACCTGGGGAGAGGAAGGAAAGCGAGTCTCACCCATGTCCTCGTATGCTGAGATTGAAGCAACCCAATCGATCACAGCCCAGAGAGTCAGCTCCACACTGTAAAAATCAAACCCAACAGCTGCAGCAACATAAATGATCAGAACATCGGAGTCTACTTCCTTTCTCTCACCAACTTAGGAAATTTATTCTTCCCCAATCATCCCCCTGAGCCCAGGCAAGCCCTCTCAGGGAGGGACTAACAGTATTACCTGGAGCACAATGCATGTGGGTTGATAGAAGTCCACTACCTGGCTGATGACTGGCTGGAAAAGGTGCTTATAACCTGGGAGAGGCCAAAGGTAGACAACCTGGCACCCCAAGAGATGGGGAGACAGGGAACAGAAGGGAAAAGGGGGTTGAGAGAGCATGTAGCCCAGGAAAGGGGCAACCCACGAACCAACCATTGGTTCTGAATTTCCGGAGGGTGTCACAAACTGTTGAGTGACTGATGAAAGCTAATGACCTTTTTCCCAGGAAAAAGAAATGCACATACACATTATATGTTGCATACAAATTCCAGGGGTTCATGTTCCCTCTGAAAGCCACTCATCCTTAAGAACACCTGCCCCAGCAGTAGACAATACCAGGCAGAAGTAGTTAATTCAAAGAGAAAAAGATGGGATAGGATGAGCAGGGAGAAGACAACAGTGCTTACTCTGATCATCGATGCCATCCCGTAAGGGCACATTCAGACAGTAGTAGCGGCCACTCTCTGCTCCAACTTCATACATGTCACCTATACAACAGTGAGTGTAATAAGCATGCATGGTAAGTTGCTATAATCCAGCTGTTCCTTCTATGACCACCACATGTCTCTAAGTCTGCAGCAACTTGCATTTATTCAACACAGGTTCTTACTATATAACCCAAGCTGGCTAGGAACTTGCTATGCTGCCCAGGCTGGCTTTGAACTCTTAATCCTCCTGCTTCAGACTTGCTGAGGTTACAGGTATATGCTACCATGCCTCGCTCAAAAATTTTGTTTGGTTAGTTTTTCTTTTTCTTTTTCTTTTTGAGACAGACTCTGGCTATGTCCCCTGTGCTGGCACCAAACTTATGGCAATCTTCCTGCCTCGGTCTCTTGAACTTATCTACGGGGATTATAGACATAAGCTACCACATCCAGTTCGACAAGTATTTTTGAGGCACTGCTGTGAGCTACAGTGTATACTAGGCACAGGTGACACCACAATGACGAGAACAATGAAAACCGCAACAAGCTCAAACTTTTTGGGGTACATGATGAGGAAGGAAAATAAACCAAAAGATTTACAATAAACATAACTGATAGTAAGTACTCACAAAGCAGACATGGTGAGGTACGTGAAATGCAGTGATGAGAAAGGCTCTCTGAAGAGGGGACATACTACTGCAGAACAGAGAGCTAAGGAATCAGTCATGACAAAGAACTGAAGGACAGCCAGTTGTGGTAGCACACGCCTGTAATCCCATTATTCAGGATGCTGATTACAGAGGATCCCGAACTCAAGGCCAGCCTGGGCTACAGAGTAAGACAAGAGCTCAGGAGACAAAGATGCCAGTCCTCCTTATTCCCTACCTGTGCCAGGGAAGAAGTAATTTCCGTATTTGTGGAAAGACACAGTCATGACCCGGTCAGTGAGGTAGAAGGCTTCCTGAACCCCATCCCCATGGTGGATGTCAATATCAATGTAGAGCACCCGAGGGTGGTACCTGGTATGAAGACGAAGCCACGGTCTGGGCAAGAGGTGATTCCCCCACCTCCCCCATCATCTCCTGCCTAATACAAGGTCTGGAATTATTTAAGACTCCACTTCCGGCCAGGACACTTGAAACCTCATCCCAACAATTTCCTCTGGGTATCGCTGGGCTTCAGCTTGGAGACAGGGACAGAGAGGGAAGTGCAGAGAAGGCTGAAATGTGAGTAGGTGGCAGGGAATACAGAACAGAGACACAGAAGATGCAGCTGAGGAAAGCATCAAGAAGTTGGCAGAAGCCAGTGGGCAGAGAAGGTCAGGGTAAGGGCTGGGGCCACCACAAGCCCAAGGGACCTCTTCAGCCCAGTTTCCTGTCTCCCCATCTCCTCCTAGGATACTTACTTGAGCAGTTCCAGAATGCCAATTACGATGTCATTGACATAGCAGAACCCAGAGGCCTATGGGGAAACACTCTTTTAAACAAAGGAACGATTCCTTCACCCACCAACCCCCTACTACCACTCTGACTACCTAACCACCATCTTCCCCTTCATATCCTTACCTCGAATTTCTTGGCATGATGTAATCCCCCAGCCCAGTTAATGGCAATATCACAGATCTGAAAGATAAATACCCAATTCACAGTCTTCTTCCTGCTCACCCCTGAAGCTGGGTTCCTGGGGTCAGACTTAGGGTCCTGAATCTGAAGACCCACAGGAAAGGGGAACAGGACTGAGGGCTACGTCACCTTGTTGTTCAGCTGGGTTGCTCCCTGAAGAGATGCGCCTGTGTAACGGGAGCAGAACTCAAAGAGCCCGGGAAAAACTGGGCTTCAGGAAAGAAAAGGGAATTAGAAGCCTTGTCCTTGTCCACCTTCCTCCCCACCAGACTCCTCCAGCTACCATTGTCAAACAGCCCTCTAGTCCCTTCCTATACACCTAAGCTATCTACAAATTCATTCAACAAAGATTTTGGACCAAATCATGTACTGAGCCTTGTGCAAAGCAAAGAACAGGAAGTATAAAAATGTACAACTATCAGAAGATAAGTGAATAGCTTCTGGGTTCTTGAGTATACAATAAAAAGTTAAGTTGAGATTTTTTTTAAAAAGGAGCTGTTTATGGGGCTGGAGAGATGGCCTAGAGGTTAAGAGCACCGACTGCTCTTGCAGAGGACCTGGGTTCAATCCCCAGCACCCACATGGCAGCTGAGAACCATCTTTAATTCCAGTTCCAGGGGAATCTGATACCTTCTTCTGACCTCCAAGGCATTGTACAACACGGGTGCACAAACCTACATGCAGACAGTACATTCATACACATAAAAAATAAATAAAATTTTTTTAAAAAGGAGCTGTTTATTATAAGAGGCTTCTGTGGGGTCTGGAGAAATAGCTCAGCAGGTAAGAGCACTGGATGCTCTTGCAGAGGACCCAGATTTGATTTCTAGAACCCACATGGTAGCTAACAACCATCTATAATTCATTCCGGTTCCAGGAGAATCTGATGCCCTCTTCTGGCCTCCACAGGCATTGCACAACTCATGTACACTTGTATACATGCAAGAAACATACTCATACACAAAAAGAAAAATAACAATTTTTTTTAATTAAGAAAATAGTTTATAAGAGCCGGGCGTGGTGGCGCACGCCTTTAATCCTAGCACTCAGGAGGCAGAGGCAGGCGCTCTTTGTGAGTTCAAGGCCAGTCTGGTCTACAAAGCAAGTTCCAAGACAGCTGGGGCTACAGGGAGACCCTGTTTCGAAAAGACCAAAAAAAAAATTTATAGGAGGCTTCTATGTGTATCATGCTGATTATCATAATGTTCAATCACATTCTTTATAGTCACACATTTTGAAGAAAGAACTACATTCCTACTTTTTTCTTCTTTTGGTGTTTTTGAGACAGAGTCTCCCAGTAGCCCCAAGTGGCCTGGAATTCACTCTGTAGACCAGGCTGGCCTTGAACTCACAGAGATCAGCCTGCCTCTGTCTCCTGAGTGCTGGGATTAAAGGTGTGCCCCACCACCCTTGGCCTGCATTCCTATTTATGTGCAATAATAACAATGAGATAACTAGCGGAAAGTCTTTAGTTCATTGTTGACTCTATAGGCCACATGTCAATTATAATAATTACCACCTTCATTCTTTATAAAAAGGAAAAACCTAAAACCAGACACTAGACCACATACTGTACAATACCATTTATATAACATTCTGGAAAAAAAAATATAAGGATAGAGATCAGATGAGTAGTTTCTTGGAGCTAAAGTGGAGAGTGGGAACTGACTACTCCACATTTATAAAGGAAATATTTTGTACCCTGATATATTATATCAGAAACATTATACCCTGGGGTTGGAAACATGGCTTGATCACTATAGGACTTACTTTGTAAACACAAGGACCTTGATTCAATCCCCAGACCCATATAAAAAAAGCCAGGTGTGTTGTCTTATGGTACTAATCTCGGCTCTGGGGAGAAAGATCTATGGAGCTTGCTGCCTAGCCAGCCTAGACAGTGTAGCAAGATCCTGGCCAATGAGACCCTGTCTAAAAACAGCATGGACAGCCCCTAAGGAATGATACCCAAGGCTGTCCTCTGGCCTCCACACATGCACAAACACATGCACCTGCACCCACATTAACAAATACATACACACAGAAGAACAACACCTTAAAAGGTGAATTTTTTTTTTTTTTTGGTCTTTTTGAGACAGGTCTCCCTGTAGCTCCAGTTGGCCTGTAACTCACTATGTAGACCAGGCTGAACTCACAGAGATCCAACTGCCTCAGCCTCCCAAGTGCTGGGACTAAAGGTGTGTGCCACCATGCCTGGCTTAAAAAAGGTGAATTTATTATATGTATATTATATAACTCCATACTTAGTTTTAAGAAAATACTTTAAATATACCAAGCTTAAAATTTTAAGCAAATGGGGCTAGAGATATGACTCAGCAGTTAAAAGCCCTGGCTACACTTGCAGAGGACCCACAATGGTTCCCAACACCTATGTGGCAGCTAACAACTATCCATAACTCCAGTTCTGTTTGCCACAGACATTGCACAAAACAGATGCACTAACATACATGCATGCAATACACCACTCATACACATAAAAATAATAAATTTTTTAAATTTAAGCATAGTGGTAGAATAACATACTTAATCCCAAGAACCACAATAAATAAATAAATCCCTAATTTTGGGTCTCCAAGAAATTAGTGCAGGGCTGGAGAGATGGCCTAGCGGTTAAGAGTGTCGACTGCTCTTGCAGAGGTCCTGGGTTCGATCCTCAACACCCACATGGCAGCTGAGAACCATCTTTAACTCCAGTTCCAGGGAAATCTGACGCCCTCTTCTGACCTCCGAGGCATTGCATGACATGGGTGCACAGACCTGCATGCACACAGTACATTCATACACATAAAGAATACAATAAAATAAAAATAAAAATAAATAAAAAAGACCATTAGTGCAGCTAATACACTAATCATGTAAAAACAACACTAGTTAGGAGTGTACAAGCAGCTACACTGCTTGCCTACCATCCACAAAGCCTTGGATTCAATTCCCAGAATTGTAAAAACAAACAGAACTGTAGGGAGTTTTATGGTTTTTCAAATGATCTAGAAAGAATCAGTGTTTGATAAGTAGAAAACTAAGAAAATGAAAAAAAAAAAATGCAATTAGGACCTCCAGGAAAAATAAAGAGTTGCAAAGGAAATACATTAAATATCTTTAGTACTATTTAACATCTTAGTCAGCAAGCACAGACTACTGATTAATTTATAATTGTGAGGCTGGGCGTGGCTGCATGCACCCATAATCACAGCATTCTGAAGGCGAAAGCAGGAGGATCAGGAGTTGAACATCATCCCTGGCTACACAGCCTAGGTTATACGAGACTGTCTCAAAAACAAGAAAACGGGCCGCCAGGATGGCTCCACGGCTAAGGGCACTGGCCACCATTTCTGACGATCTGGGATCAATCCCCAGAACCAGGCTGGAAAGATGGCTCAATGGTTAAGAACCTGGGTTTGGTTCCCAGCACCCATATGGTAGTTAACGACTATCAGTTAACTCCAGTTCCACAGGGATCTGATACCCTCTTCTAGCCTCCGCAGGCACTGTACAACATGAGCGCAACTACATACATGCAAGGAAAACATACAAGGGTCTCCCTGTAGCTCCAGCTGTCCTGGAACTTGCTCTGTAGACCAGGCTGGCCTTGAACTCACAAAGATCCCCCTGCCTCTGCCTCCCAAGTGCTAGGATTAAACGCATGCGCCACCAGGCCTGGCTTATTTTGAAATTTAAAGACAAACACCAACATAGATAAAGGAGACAGTGGCTGACACTAGGAAGAGAGAGGTGTGTATGGAATAGGCCTAGGATTGCTTCCCCAACCCCCAAATTACTATTTTGCTATGAATTAGATTACTTTTCCTAAAAATCATAACTTTTGTTTCTTTGGTTGTTCTTTGAGACACAGTCTCACTTGTAGCCTAGGCTGGTCTGGAACTCACTATGTTGAACAGGGTGGCCTCAAACTTACAGTAAGTCTCCTGCCTCAGCCTTGTCTGTGGCACTGTAGGCATAGTATATGGCAGGCAGCAATCAGAAATTAATTTTAAAACAAAACCAAAAAAATGGGGGGGGGTGGAAATTCCCTGATTGTCCTCTGTAACACAGAGCATAGACAGACACAACTATAGCTTAAGTTTGACAGAATGACTGATACAGCACAAGTAGCAGAGGATTCCCTAACTGCAAAGAGCATCATGAGGGCTCCAGTTATGGCCTACGGGCTGACAATGCATTTTCAGACTTCCAAAGTAAACTCAGAAATAATAGCAGAAACGATGAAGAAAAAAACAAGAAACTGTACAAGACAGCATGTGAGGGGCTAGAGAGATGGCCTAGTGATTAAGAGTGCCGACTGCTCTTGCAGAGGACCTGGGTTCGATCCCCAGCACCCACATAGCGGCTGAGAACCGTCTTTAGCTCCAGTTCCAGGGGAACTCTACACCCTCTTCTGACCTCCGCAGCATTGCACGACACAGGTGCACAGACCTACATGCAGACAGTACATTCATACACATACAAAAAAAAAAAAAAAAAGACAGCATGTGGCTGATTCAACACCAAGTAAACATAACAGTGTGTATAGGCCAGACCTCCGTGGGCCAGTGTAGTTAAGGAAGGATTCACAGGACTGGAGAGATGGCTCAGCAGTTAACAGCAGTAGCCGTTCCTACACAGGACCCACATGGCAGCTAACAACCATCTGTAACTCCAGATCCAAGAGATTCGAGGCCTTCTTCTGACTTTTGCAAGCATTACAGGCAGGGCATGGGGGCACTTACATACATTCAGGTAATACAGTCATACACATAAAATAATAAAAATGATTAAAAAAAAAGGATCCACAAGGCTGAGCATGGTAGTTCATGCGTTTAATCCCAAAGGCAGGAAAATCTCTGTGACTTCTAGGCCAGCCAGGCCTACACAGTGAGACTTTGTCTCAAAAAAAAGAAAATAATAAAGTAAACATATAAATAAACAGATTCCTGGAAAGCCAAACATGGTGGCCCGCACATGGAATTTTAGCACTGGAAAGCTAAGATGGAAAGATCACTAGTTCAAGAACAGCCAGAGCTACATAGCAAAATCCTGTCTTGAAAAAAAAAAAAAAAAAAAGAGAAAAAAAGAAGAAAGGGCTGAAGAAATGGCTCAGAAGTTAAGAACACTTGTTCCTCTTTCAGAGGACCTGAGTTCCATTCCCAGCACCCACATCAGGTGGCTTGACACCACCTGTAACCCCAGCTTCAGGAAAATCCAACACTGTCTTCAGGTTTCCACAGGCAGGTACACACACACACACACACACACACACTAATTTTTTTAAAGAGGAGGAGCTTCACAGAGGTAGTATAAACTAAGGTCTTAAAGAAGCCGACTGGAGAGCCAAGAGCATTCCCATCCTGTGGAGGAGACATGGGGATTGCCGTGGGAAGGTGTTCAGTTCAGCCTAAGAAGCTGGTCTATATCCTATAGCCCTGACTGCTTCTTTCACTCGGCTCTCTCAGTGAAACAGATTAGGGAAGTAGTTTAGAAACCTGGGCTCTGAGCCAAGTGTGGGAGAACAAGACTATAATTCCTGCATTCAGAAGACTGTAGCAGATTCACTGTTTTAGTCTAATTTCAGGATCACAAGGTCAAGGCCAGCCTGGGCTAGATAATACTGGACTATTTCAAAGCAAAACAAATAAAACCCTAGTCTCGGAATCTGAATCCTACCACTCCCATTCACCAGATAGATGTCTCAGACTAAACTACTTTATATTTCCCTAAGCCTCCATTTACTTATGTGTAACATCAGGAAAAGAACTATTATATTTCAGTGTTGCTATGAGAATTAAATAGATGTATTTGTAACTCTCACCATGATACCTAGCAGGAAAGCACTCACTAAATGGTAGGATTGTAGGAAACCCTACATACAGGATCAACAGCCTGGTTTCTTTAAGAAATAAATTTAAAAGAGAGAAGGATGGGGCTGGAGAGATGGCCTAGCCGTTAAGAGTGCTGATTGCTCTTGCAGAGGACCTGGGTTCAATCCCTAGCACCCACATGGCGGCTGAGAACCGTCTGTAACTCCAATTCCAGGAGAACTCCAGTTCCAGGGGAACCCGACACCTTCTTCTGACCTCCGCGGCATTGCATGACACAGGTGCACAAACCTACATGCGGACAGTACATTCATACGCATACAAAATAAATAAAAATTAAAAAAAAATTTTTTAAAAAGGGAGAAGGCACAGATTTAAAAATATAAGAAACACCAACCAAATATAGTACATGTACCTTGTTTAGATCCTGATTTAAAGTATATTACATATATATGTATATAAGACAAATGCAAAGATTTGATTGCTTGATTGTAGAGTTTGATTGAAGAGTTACCATTAATTTTTAATTTTTAAAGAATTTTATGTCTTTTTATTTTATGTGTATGAGTGCTTTGCCTGCATGTATGTAAGTACGGACCACATGCCTACAATCTCTGCAGAGCTCAGAAGAGGGCACTGGATCACCTGGAGCTGGAGTTATCAGTCACTGTTAGCCACATGTGGATGCTAGGAACTGAACCCAAGTCCTCTGCAAGAGCAGCCATGGTTCCTAACCACTGAGCCATCTCTTCAGCCCCAAGTTACTATTCATTTTTTAGGTGTGATACTGATATTTTTTTCAAGAGTATCATTTAGAGATACATAATACAATATTTATAGATAAAAGTATGTGACACCTGGGATTTGCTTTAAAACTATGGGATACAAATGAAATAAGACTATCTAGTAAGTCTCAGGCCAGCCAGGACTATACAATGAGTCTCTGTCTGAAAATAATAAATAAATAAATAAATAAATAAATAACCAACCAACCAGTATTGAGTGCATGTTGGCTATTAAAATTATTGTTTTTGTTTTGTTTTGGTTTGGTTTTGGTTTTATTTTGTTTGGTTTGGTTTGGTTTGGTTAACAGTTCCAGCTGGCCTGGTACTGGCTACATAGACCAGGCTGGCCTCAATCTCACAAAGATCCACCTGCCTCTGCCTTCCAAGGGATTAAAGGCAAACACCACCACACCTGGCATAGTTCTTTCTCATGATGTAAAATGAGAGTGTTGGGCTGGAGAGATGGCTCAGTGGTTAAGAGCACCAACTGCTCTTGCAGAGGACCCAGGTTTGATTCCCAGAACCCACATGGCGGCTAAGAAAACGCCTTTAAGCCAGGTGTGGTGGCACACACCTTTAATCGTAGCGCTCAGGAAGCAGAGGCAGGCAGATCTCTGTGTGTTCAAGGCCAGCCTGGTCTACAGAATGAGTTCTAGGCCAGCTGAGGCTATAGGGAGACCCTGTCTCAAAAAAGACAAAACAAACAAACAAACAAACAAAAAAACCCAAGAGTGTTAGCAAAGATCATGACTCATTTTTGTTACCTGTTACCGTCCTAACCCTATGCCTTCTGCCTGCAACACAAGCTCAGTATTAAACTGGTCTGACTAGGAGTGATGCAACTCAACATCGGAAAGCACATATAAACATGTATAAGGCGTGGGTTCAATTCCTAGCATCATAAACAATACTAATTAGCCAGATGTGGTAGGACACACCTTTAATCCCAGCACTCAGGAGGCAGACACAGGCAGACCTCTGTGAGTTCAAGGCCAGCCTCATCTACATAGTAAGTTCTAGGACAGCTAGGGTTACAGGGAGACCGTATCTCAAAAAGATTAAATAAATAAATAAATAAATAAACAAATAAATAAATAGGTCAAATTATTCCCTGGCTCTAATGACTTTCTACAACTTCAGGAGTAAAAACACCAATAGATATTTACTTTGAAAACACACAAAAAAAATGCAAGCTGTCCTGAAACTTAGTGTGTAGCTCAGGTTGGCCTTGAACTAGCATAGCAGTCCTCTTGGCTCTGCCTTCAGAGTGCTGGGATTACAAATGTGAGCCACCGTGTCTGCCCGGCTCAGGATTTATTCAAAAGGCCCCACTTATCTTCCTGGCCTCCACCCGATCACTCTCCTCTTCACTCCTCTTCACTCCTCTTCATTTTCCCCACTGTCTTTTTTCTAATCCTCGGATGAGTTATATTCCATCCTACCATGGTCCTTAGCACACACTGTCCCTCCTGCCCATGTCTCCCCTTACCCTCCAGTCATCATTCATTTCATTACTTCCTACTCTTTTTTTTTTTTTTCAGACCTCAACTCAACTGCTGTTACTTCATCTAGGAACAATCCTACCCTGAAGCTAGATAATTCTGTCAAGTATAGACTCTCATAGTCAGTCAAGTACTTCTTTCACAAGACTTAGTACAACTATGATTTTGAAAATGTTATTTTTTTTCTTCATCACTGTATCCCTTGTACCTAGCATAGGGACAGGCCTAGAACAAATGACCAGTGAATATTTGCTGAATAAATCAATAGGTGAATGATTCATTGACAAGCAGGCTCCCTTCATATTACTCTACTGCAATTGCAAGACCTCACTAAAGGGTCTGGCATCCTGGCATCAAAAGTCCACTCTTGCCGGGCGTGGTGGGGCACGCCTTTGATCCCAGCACTCGGGAGGCCGAGGCCGAGGCAGAGGCCGAGGCAGAGGCAGAGACAGAGGCAGGCAGATCTCTGAGTTCAAGGCCAGCCTGGTCTATACAGCCAGCTCCAGGTCAGCTGGAACTAAAGGGAGACCCTGTCTCAAAAAGACCAAAAAAAAAAAAAAAGTCCACTCTTCCCTCACCAGTCATCGCCCACGTTGAAGGCATTAAGACTCTTGGTGAAGCCCTGCATGTTGGTAGGGCTCACTCTCTGCAGGAAATCAATGTAGTCCTCAGAATGGAAGCGGCACATGTCATGCTGGGAGGCCTGGTATGGCTTGAACACCTTGGGAAAAGACACAAGATGAAGCTGTTACCCCAGTACTGACTACGAGACCTAGCTGAATTTCCACCCTGACCTAAACTTTCTAATCTTTGATGACACAGTGCCCGAAGCCCAGAATCCCTCTCAGATTGGCCAGCTGAAAGAGTCTGGGCCCAGGAGGGGTGCCAGAATGATCAACTAGACAAGCCTTAACTTCATTATAATCCCATCTGAATATTAAATAACACATCTACCACCACCACCACAATTGACAACTGTCATAAAAACAAAGAGGTGGTGTCTGATTCCCAGCAACTTTCTGCCATTCCCAGAAAAATGGAAATATGATTCCCCTTTATTAGTCTAGCCCTCCCAGCTCAGTTCTTTTTTTTTTTTTTCTTTGTTACTTTTGAGACAGGGTCTCCCTTTAGTCCCAGCTGGCCTTGAACTCACAGAGATCTGCCTACCTCTGTCTCCCAAGTGCTGGAATTAAAGGCATGTGCCACCACATCTGGCATCTATAACTTCTTAATCTAAAAAATTTATAATAGCTGGTGTGATGACACATGCCTTTAATGCCAGCAGTTGGGAGGCAGAAGCAGGTGGATCTCTGTGAATTCAAGGCCAGCAGGCTGGCCACATACGGAGTTCCAGGCCAGCTGGGGCTACAGGCAGACCCTGTCGCAAAAAGGACCACACAAAAAAAATTATTACATTATTTATTTGAGTGTGAGGTGTGCTTGCCACAGGCAATGGCGAAAGTACAAAAGTCGGAGGGCAACTTGCCGGAGTCAGTTCTCTCCTTCCACAATGTGGGTTCCAGGGATCAAATTCAAGTTGTCAGGCTTGCAGACAAGTGCCTCTATCTGCTGGGCCACCTTACCAGCCCCTATATCTACAACTCCCTGATTCCTCAGGAGTGGAGAAATTTATCTCCCACTTCTATTCTTGGCCAAGAATATGACTCTTTCGCTGCTCTCTTGGCACATGATCTTGTTACTATTTCCGAAATTCCAGGAGAGGGGAAAAGATCCAGTCTGGGCACAAAATTTGGTAAGAAACCCAGGCAGTAGGGCCATGCCAGTCAGAGGGGCTAAGACCACTCATATAGAACCCAGCCCTGGAGATTGTTATCCAAAACACATCTAACAACCCTCCCACCCTCTATTCATTGTTATTCTACGAGTAAAGAAGAGAGGCCATTAGCTAAGTGAAGAACATTGCCAAGACTCCTAAAAACTACTCCCCTTCTACCTTCTCAACTTCCACCCCTGATCCTCTGGCCCTGTTCCTGCCTCTCAATAGTTTTCTTCCCCTAAGCTCTGATTCTGTCCTCTTCTCTGGATGCTTCATGTGGTCAAGTGTATGAGACATATGACAAGCTAACTGAAATCGAAAGGGCTAAAACCAAAGATTTATCATCCTTGCTAGGGGGAAGAAGTGGAGGTTCACACAGTTTGAAAACTGGGCATGATAACCATTATGTCTGCTAGAAAATGTATACAGGGACACACAGGCAATTTCAAGAGATTCAGAGCCCCTGCACTAACATCACCTCAGTCTTTTCTTTGCCCAAACCACTGCCTGGCCTCAACATAGGGATCATCCATTGACTAATCACCTTCACGGTGCATGAGGGCTGGGTATGCTATTTCCCATTTCACAGCTATAAAGATGCAGAGGAAAAGAGGTGGGAATTAAGGGTAAATCTCACACCCAAATACACTCCCAACCGTCATCCCCAGGCCTTCAAAACACGGAGGGGCTAGAGGTGCATTTGGGTGGCAGAACACTTGCCTAGCATAAGAGTCCTCGGTTCAATAGCAACACGGCAGAATGAATAAACACGTAAGTAAAAGATGATGATGGAGAACACATCCGTGTTCAGAATGTCCACTAACCCTAGGCCGAAGAATGGTCTGCCCTCAAGTTAAAAGGGAGGCCAGCCTGAGGTTAAAATGTAACTCTCATTAACCCAGGGACAGCCCCCCGCTCCCCACCCACCCCTGCCTCAACCTCTGCACTGCATACAGGAAATATTTTCAGTGCTTCGGTCCAGTTCCCCTCCTCTAGAGGAGGGTTGCACCTGGTACGTTCAGTCCAGCCCACCGATCCTAAGGCCGCAGCTCGCTTCCACCCCCAAACTCCGGCCGAGGTGGTAGGACTCACAATCATCTTCTTATAGAGACCGTAATGCAGGACCAGGCTATGGGTCAATGCTAGCCGATGCGGCTTCATAGGGTGCCCGGCTCCTGGGGGTAGGGAGAAGAGAGTTGATCAGTCCGCAGGGCTTAAGTTGCAGTCCTGGCCACGAAACCTCTCTTCCCAGCCCCTCACGCACAACCCAGTCCCCTCACCATAATGAAAGTTGCCCACGTCGGGGTCGTAGAAGTAGGCCACCGTCTTGGCCATGGTGCTGGGGGACCAGGCCCCGAGCTTCTGCCGCCCGCCCGCCCGCCGCTAGCCGCCAGCCCCACCCCCGTCGTGCGTGCTGCGCAAGCACGCAACCTACCTCTGCGGAACAGGGCGGCCTCAGCCCGGCCTCTCCAAGGCCACGCCCAGAACACGCCCCCCCGGGGAGGGAGTTCCGCCCCTCGCCTCGCTTCCCCTGCCTGGGTTTCTGCGGCTGAAGCCGCGGTGGTTGGGCGGGGACCAGTGGCATCAATCCTAGAATCAAGCGCCTTGTCTTTCCGGACGGGGGTCAAATCCTCGTGAAACCGAGCCGTACTGTCCAGCCGCTAGCCCCAAAGGGGTCGCAAGTCGTGGTCACCTCTCTGGGAACCTTGGACGAGCCGTCCACCCCGCCCCTCTCAGGTGCAAAATGCCAGCTTTCCCCTGCGCGCTAGGGAGACTCCTGGCTTTCCACCCACTGAGGGTATCTGAGGGTAGAACCACTGGCCAGCACCCCCCTTGACCTCCTGACCCCCACGCAGACCCAGACTCGCTCCGCACATTTCTCCGGGAGGAGGGCCGCAGTCACGCGCGCATCTCACTGGCGCTCCTACACGCAGGGCTCACACTCTCCGCCCCGCACACCTGCGCTCCGCCCCTTAGTCCCGGGCCGGGGACTCGAGAAGGCATTTGGGAACGCAGAGCGGTTTCCGAGGCGCCCCCCATCCCCTCCTTTTCCCAGGGCCTGAGTTGTCCGGAGCCTGCCGCGGCTCCCAACCGGCCCGCATCCCCCGCCATCCTTCTCTCCCCCCGCCTGCCGCGGCACCGGTATCCGCAGCCTCCAGCCCGGAGCCGGTGAGGCAGCGAAGGGGGGAGGGGGAGGAATCGAGGGATGAGCGCCGGGAGGGCGTCGGGGGCCCTGAGCCGGACAAGGACTCCCCTGGAGCCGGAACCCGAGCCGGAGTCGGAGCCGGAGACAGAACCAAACCACCGGTACCGGGTGCGCCAGGTGGTCAGGGTGGGAGGAACCGAGAAAGGAGAAGGGATCCAGGGATGCAGGGCGGGGAGGGGGCTGCACGAGGCCTGGCTCCGCCGGCTAGGAGGAGGTGCGGACGCTGACTCAGGCGCGATGTCTGCGCCCGCCGCCTGAGAATTTCCTCCCATCTCGTGCTGCAGTGTCCTTGGAAGGGACGGAAGCGAGGGATGAGCTGTATAAAGTAACGGTCTGGGCATCAGAGAGCCGGGCCCTGGTCGTGGCTTGTGGCTTCCACACTCGGGCAGTCTTGGCCACCAGCACTTTTGGTCCGGACAGCTCCTAGGTTGGGCACCGGGTGGGGCAGACCTCCAAGTTAGTGCGTGTTTCAGATCCTGAGAACGACATTCCCACCCTTCCCGGTCTCTAGCTGCAGCCCCCTAAACCCAGGAGACGTCCTGGCCCGCGCTCGCCCCCCAGGGCCTCATGTCGGAACCACAACCTGGCTTGGAGCCGCCCCAGCATGGGCTGTACATGCTCTTCCTGCTTGTGTTGGTCTTCTTCCTCATGGGCCTGGTAGGCTTCATGATCTGCCACGTGCTCAAGAAAAAAGGCTACCGCTGCCGCACATCTAGGGGCTCAGAGCCTGACGATGCCCAGCTCCAGCCCCGTGAGTGCGGCCCCTAGAGCCCTGGTTAAGTTGCCTTCCTCCCTTACCTCTCTCCCCATACCTCTCTCTGCCTCCCTGGCACACAGACCTGGCCCAACCCAAAACCTGATCAAACCCACAAGACGCCTAATGATGCATTTTTGAGTGACATCGCCCTGAAAGCAAGGCTAGAGAAGGATGCATGGGGGTCCACTCATGCTAGGCCTGGGCTCCCAATGACTTCTCCCATCTTTTCTGGCCCGATGCATGATGGCACATAGGTAAAAGAGAACGTTCTCTGCAACGGTCAGCATGGGGGCCGTCAGGTCATGTTCTCCCAAAGCTGACTCATTTCCCACTTCCTTGCCAACCTCTTTCATCCTTCAGCTGAGGACGATGATGTGAATGAGGACACAGTGGAGAGGATTGTTCGCTGCATCATCCAAAATGAAGGTGGGCACAGGCCAACCCCTCTGCCCCTCTCATACCGGCTTTCCCTTGCCCTGACCTCCGCCTCCTCTCCACTGACTGCCTCTTTTCCCTCTCCCCTCAGCCAATGCTGAGGCCTTGAAGGAGATGCTGGGGGACAGTGAAGGAGAAGGAACAGTGCAGCTCTCCAGGTGAGCTGGAAACCAGGGCCAACATGGCTTAGCTTGTCTTGGAGGGTACCTCTCTTCCAACACAGTCTTCTCAAGTGTTATTGCAAGTTTGGCAGTGGGGTAGGGGGCAAAGCTGGCTAACTATTGGAAGAAGGTAGTTTTGTAGAAATCCCGGATCCTTCAGTGTTTCCCCTCTCCGTGTCATCAGGCCTCACATTCACTTCTGGCACCACTTTCTTGGGTTAAGCATTGCTCTCTCTTTAGCAAACAGGGCTGAAAAGAACACACGACCACTCATGGCTTAATATTGAATTTACTAAAAACGAAAGGATGTTGGAACCTGGGGAAAGTGGGGCTTCAAGGAGGTTTAAAGAGTGTGTTGGGAGAACAGGAGGAAACAGAGTGGGAAGGGATATGGAAATATAATTTCTGACCCCTCCCCATGCGCCAGCGTGGATGCCACTTCCAGCCTGCAAGACGGAGCACCTCCCCATCACCACACAGTGCATCTGGGCTCTGCAGCCCCTTGCATCCACTGCAGCCGCAGCAAGAGGCCCCCACTTGTCCGTCAGGGTCGGTCCAAGGAAGGAAAAGGCCGCCCCAGGCCTGGAGAGACCACTGTGTTCTCAGTGGGCAGGTAGGGATACAGTATCCCAAGAAAAGGAGGCATTGAGGTGGGGCCCCAATATTATACACCTGACCCCCAATAGTGGGCCCCTCAGCTCTTTGCTCCTGAGTGAATGGGAACTGGAGCAGGGTTCAGGGTTCACGAAGCGCCCCATAATCGGAGAAGGCCCCTCCCCCCGTAGGCCAGAGAGAAGTGGCCATCAAACCCAAGGCGTCTGGTTGGAAGGGAAGGTTGGGTGGCCTCTGAGCTGTGGTCCTGAGTCCTAATGTTCTCTTCCCACCCAGATTCCGAGTGACACACATTGAGAAGCGCTATGGGCTACATGAACATCGTGATGGCTCCCCTACAGACAGAAGTTGGGGCTCTGGTGGGGGACAGGATCCAGGAGGTGGTCAGGGGTCTGGTGGAGGGCAGCCTAAGGCAGGGATGGCTGCCACTGAGAGGCTGCTCCTTGAGCAGCCACACCCCCAAGCCCTAGCCAACGCCCCAGTGCAGAATGGAGGACTCATGGAAACTAACCTAGTCCCTTGTGCACTTGAGGGGACCGCTGGCGCCTCTGCAGAACCGACCCTGGGGGCTAGAGGGAAGGGCCCAAGTCCAGGGCTGCCTAGTCAAGAGGCAAATGGACAGCCAAGCAAACTGGACACCTCAGGTCAGCAGGTATGAAGACATGCTAGGACAGCAGTGGGCTCATCTTACTGCCCCTACTCTGAGGAACACTAACAGGATCCACCTCCTATTCCCATTGTTAATACCTCCCCTTTCTCTCAGGTGTCTCCACCACGGGGAGCAGGAGGTATGTGAGGTGAGTTTCCCTGAGCTCTGGATCAGGTAATCCCATCCCCCCACACCCTCTACCTAAACCACTCAAGTCTGTCAGCTCCTTGAACCCCTGGGGTGAACTGCAGGCTTGGCCTGTGCCATAGATTCCTTGACTGGGAGTGGGGGGGGGGTCTGCCCCAGGAGATATATACAACCCCTGGAGAATAGCTGGGTCAGAGCTTGAACACGGAGCAATACTGTTTCCCTTCCTCTCCTCCAAGCCTCAGTCTTCATTGTGCTAATGGACTACCAGCAGGCATTGCCAGGATGTAGGTGGCCATGAAGGCTCTCCCCTCCACTGGACAGCACTGCCCCTCAGTTGAGGGACCAGCTCTACTTCCATCTGGAGTTGCATGGTCTCAGGCTGCAGGACCTCAGGAGAAGGCCCCCACGCCCAGCCCCTGATTCTTTCCCCCTTCACCTACCTGCCTATAGGTCGCCTGGCCTGCATTTCCCAACACCTTGCTCCACATACTAGAGCGTGGCAGCTGGGACCAGGCCCTGCCCTTGGTGGGCCCCTGAAGCAATAGCACCTTAGGCTTCCTGCCCTCTTGGCACGAGAGGTCCAGGCGCTGGCTTGGACTTCATGCCCTTTATTCACTGTCAATAAATCCGCTCAGACCATTACAGTTGCTCTGCATCCTGGCTCCTGCTCCTTCTAACTTCCAAGGTCTGCTCCTCTCCGGGCCCCAAGCCCAGTGACCTTGGCGTCCAAGGTGGGGTCAGCCACAGAGGCAGGGTGAAGACAAAGATGGGCCACTCAAGCCTTTGAAGAGTGGGTTCCAGCCCCACAGATTTGGGGGTATTTTCCCACCGTAGAGATGGGGTGATGGCAGAAGACAAAGGAGTAGTTCCAGTCCTAGAGACTGCAAAAGAACAATGGGGAAAGGAGTGGGTTCAAACCCCAGAAATGGGAACAGGGAAAGTTTATACCCCTGAAGTGAGAGTGGACATGGGGGAAGACTGCAGCTTTGCCTGTGTCGCTCCAGATCATTTGAGGGGGTTTCCGACAGCCTGGAGATAGGGGCGGCAGCATCACTGTGGGGGGCAGTGATCCCCTTGGCCTTCAGGTGAGGGAATCTGGGTGGCCAGGATCTGGAGTTTTAGCTGGTGGGGGAGGTGGCGGACGCATCTGCAGGGAACATGCATAGTTAGTGCTCCAGAGTCCCCCTTGAAGATATCCCTATCCATTTCCTCAGCTCAGCAGACAAAACCAGGACCCGTGGGAATGAACCCTCTGTACAGTCTCCTCCAAGGCGAGGGGCCTTACCGGCCTGAGTCGAGGCACCGTCATATCCAGAGGTCCAGGGAAGTCCAAGGCTTTGTCTGGAAACAGGAACAAGTTAATCCTTAAGCTTTGTTGGATTCAATGCTAAATCTCTAACACTTAGGACAGAGACACTTTATAAATACTTGTTGAATACACAAACATCAGCCTGAGCTGTAAAGTCAATTAGTTCATTCATACACACACACACACACACACACACACACACACACACACAGAGTGAATGTCTGAATACTAAATTAAAGTGAACTAGAAGTATTGGAGATGGTGACTCTAGGGGGGTCAGTGAGGGCACCTGGAAAGAGTGGAGGTACTAGAATGTTTCAGAAAAGTTGGATATTTCAAGGTGAAAAATAGAGGGCTGGGGACATGGGGTAAGTGACAGAAGTACTTGCCCAGTATGAGCAAGGTCCTAGTTTGATTCCCAACACTACAAAAAAAAAAAGGTTGAGAGAAAAGAATAACAAAGCTAGGTATTGTAAATTCAGACTTTACGGTCACTAAGAGCAAAGTGTACATTTTGGGAGACTGCAAGAATGTTGTGAGAAAATATGGATAATTTTTTTTGGTCTTTTTTCAAGACAGGGTCTCTCTGTAGCCCCAGCTATCCTGGAACTCACTCTGTAGACCAGGCTGGCCTTGAACTCACAAAGATCCACCTGCCTCTGCCTCTGAGTGCTAGGATTAAAGGTGTGTGCCACCATGCCAGGCTTTTGGGGGGTGAGTGGGGGGGGATAATTTTTAAACTAAGGAGAAAACGCCATGCTTACCATGTGCCAAGCACAATGTTATACACTCTGACGGACATCTTACCTATCTCATAACAATTCACTAAAGCAGGACCTTTCCCCTCACTTTATAAAGAATTATGAAGAACATAATAAACTAGGGCTGATGGCTCACACATATACTCCCAACACTTGGGAGCCTGAAGCAGGAGGATTGCTAGTTCAAGCCAGCCTGGGCTACGGAGGGAAAACCTATCTGAAATAACCAAAACAAAACAACAAAAAACATAAACCAAGGACCAAACAGGTTAAGCATCCCACCTCAAGTCACACAATAGGAAGTGACAGAGCAGAGTTTGAACCTGGCTCCAAATCCTAAGCTCGCCTCCCCATCAGTCAGCCATGGGCCTTATAGCAAGGTGCACTGGGGGCACACAGAGGAGCAGAGTAAGGCAGAGGCCAAGCTTCTTCCCTGCTGGCTCTTATGCTCCCAGGGCTTCCAATTCTCTACTCACCCCCTGGCAGAGCAGATGCAGGGGGTCCATCCAAGGCACAGGTGGGTGCAGGAGGAGAGAAACTGGGAGGAGAAGGGGATGGCAGCGTCTGCAGACAGGAAGGCAGACAGTCATTCCTGGTGCGTGGGAAGGGGTAACCTGCTTTTCCTCACATCCCACCTTCAGTTCCTGTCTTATTATTCCTCAGTACTCAAAGCAGCTAAATGAGGCTTGTAACTGATACATTTTCAACAGCCAATATGAATTGAACAGTTACTAACATAAGGTGTTCTGCTAATACTGCACATTACAAAATTGCTCTCCTCTCACCACCACCCTGTGGGCTAGGGCATTTTGATAGCTCCTATTTTAGAAGTGAGATTGAGGTTGAGCCATCTGTCAGGATCAGGGTCAGTTACTGGCAGAGTGCTGGCCAGAACCAGGGCATGCTGACTTCCTGCTGTGTCATGGCAAAAGGCATCACAAATTTAAGCACCTCCTGTAGGCCATGGGGCTATGGAGTTTATCCCTATCATCTCAATTTGGGACAGTGATCCTGAAAAAGCAGCCCTTTATACCATTAAGCACTTGAAGAAGCCAGCGCAGAGGTTAAGTCCTTGCCTGTGGTCATGCTAAGCAATTTGAACTCAGGCCTATCTGGCCCTACACTCCTCCAAACTACTATGAAAGGAGCCTTAGTTTCTTTTTTGTCTGCCCAGCTAAAGCAGACCAGTAGGGCTAAGCCACCATAGGAGGCAAATCTGAGGTAGAAATAGGGCATTAAGATGAATACAGAGGGGCCGGAGAGATGGTTCAGCAGTTAAGAGTGCTGACTGCTCTTGCAGAGGACCCAGGTTCGATTCCCACCACCCACGTGGCTGTGAGAATGAAACTGTGTGGCTTGAAGCAAGAACTTGTAAGACCTGTCCCGGAAGACCTCCAGTTATCTGATATCTCTGTGGGCACTAAGTTGCCTATGAGAGTTATCTATCTGTAACAGGAAGGTTCGGGATATTACAATGATTCTTGCTTTGCCCTATCTGTTCCAGGCCCCTTCCCTTGAGGCATTGAGCAAAATGTCACACCTCTAGTTACCTGTTGCACAAACTGGAGCTCTGCAGCCCCCCAATTAGAACCAAGGTGGCTCACCCCTCCCTTCCACCTGTGCCCCACTTCCTTGCCCAGAGCACAGTAGCCTTCAATATATAGACCTCACTGACAGAAAATAAACGGAGTTCCTATTCTCCCCGGTTCTCTGCATGTGAGTCTGCTGATTTCCACGGGTGATCTCCTGAGGTTTTTCCCTCCCCCCTTCTTGCGGGAGCAAAGCCTAGAGACTGTCAGCCTGCAGGCAGGAGGCAAGTCCTGGAGCTGAGCCAAGAGGGGAAGAACAGCGTGTGGAATGCGATCACACATGACTCGAAGACATTGAACAATGACACCTGGTGGCTAAGAACCATCTTTAACTCCAGTTCCAGGGGAATCCAATGCCCTCTTTTGACCTCTGCGGCACTGCACGACACAGATACATCAATCTACATGCAGACAGTACACTCATACACATAAAAAATAATAAATAAATAAATAAATAAAAATAAATAATTAAAAAAGATGAATACAGAGCCTTAATGAAGTGAGGTCAACCCAGAGGGTCTTGGGGAGGGAGGGAGAATGAAACCTACCTGTTCAGGGTCAGAGAGTTCAGGTGGCCCTGGGGGGCCAAGCAGCTCCTCTACCAGTAGGGAGGGGAAGACTCCAACATGGCCCCCAAATTCTCCCCTCCAGAAGCCATCATCTACTCCATCTTGAACCCTAGGCAGCAGGCGGATGAGTGCCCCCTCAGGGAAACTCAGCTCCTCTTCACTTTGTCCAGTGTAGCTGTACAAGGCTCGGGCCAAGAAAGCTGCAGGAGCCCAGGAAAGGGTGAGAGAGGCAGTGGGGGTACCCAAGGACTATGAGACTCTATAATTATCCAGTAACTTGTCTTTATACCCATGGTCCCCAGAACTTTCCTTCCTTACCTGTGGGTTCTGCCCCTGAGGGATTGTCGCTGTCATTGCTTCTCTCAGGAAGGGAGAGATCGGGGAAGTTGAGATATCGTTCAGGGACAAAGCCTGCCTCACCATGCTGGTTCCGAGCCTGCTCGCCCAGCAATGGGAACAGGTATCAGGCTTGCTCAGCAGTCCATAGCATTGGTTCAAATTTCTGGCTTTGCTACATGGGTTCTTTGGAGCCATACAGAAGTCTTACCACTGCCCCCAACCCGAGGTCAGAACCCAGTATCTCATACTTACCTTGACCCATTCGTCAGCATCTCCTTCCTCTATGATCTCCAGCCATTCACCCTCGGTGATGGTCAGCTCATCCTCACGCCCTGCCTGAGCCCCATGAGGAAGATTTCAAGAGTTGCCACCCCACAATGCACCCCTGTGTCCACCTGAAGTTTCAGTCTTCATACCTGGTAGCCAAATACCACGTGTGCTGGGCAGGGGAGGGGCCTGGTAGCCAGGGCTGGGGGAGCAGGTTCCTCAAAGAGCTCCCCAGCCTCCTCACATTCATCGAAGTCAGACAGCTCAGCATCCTCAGCCTGGAGACAGGAAAGGGGCAGACACTATCTCAAAGTACTGTATGGATCTCTCCCTCCCCCATCTTATCTCTAAGGCACACTGGGAGTCCTCCTCTAAAGTGGTACCCTTCAATCAATCACCATGTCTCACAACCAAAATGACCACAGGGCAGGGTGATACTAAATAATAGAACAATTAGTTGCTTAATACAAAGCAACATACATACTGTTTTATTTAAGCTTCATCAATACCCAGTATTATTTTGTATAACTACTAACCTCATTTTACTTTTGAAGAAATTGAGGCTCATTAAGGTTAGGTCACTTTCCAAGATCACACAGCTAGGGACCAGAGTGGGTGACACTCAAACAGTTTCCAACTGCTCCTAGAACCATGGTTCCTTTTTTTAAATTTGTTTAATTGATTTATTTTTATTTTATATATAGGAGTGTTTTACCTGCATATATGTAAGGGAACTACATACATGTAATGCCAATGGAGGCCAGAAGATGGCATCAGATCCCCAGAACAGAAGTTACAGATGTTTGTTAGTCACTATGTGGGTGCTGGGAACCAAACCCAGGTTCCCTGCAAGAGCAGCCAGTGCTCTTAACTGTTGAGCCAACTCTCCAGCCCCAGAACCATGGTTCTTAATCACCACATTATAGTCATAATCAAAGTTTACCGAGAATTCTCCATGCCGGAAACAATGCAATCGCATGTAAGCCTCACGAATAGCCCTCTGAGTTAGGTACTTCTGTGACTCCCATTTTGCAGAACCTGCCCTCTGCTGAGGAATTGTGGTCTCCCAAGTGTGTACAGCTAGGATCTAGGAGCTCACCGTGGGAGAGAAGTCCCTCTGGGACAGCCGAGCTTCACTAAGCCGTCGCTCCTGCTCCACCTCATCCTGAGCTTGCGTCATGGCTGGTTTCAGCCAGTGCTGCACATCTAGGCCAGCCCCCTGTAGCAGGGCAAGCCGGGCAGCCCCCTTCACCTGGCTCACCTGGCAAAAGGAGAAGGAACGTTAGTAGAATCTGACTAGCTGTGTCTACCCTTTGTTTCCATACTTTCCTCCACCGCAGTGGAGGGAGGTGGCCTGAGGAGGGAGGATCTCAGTGACTCAAAGCTAGGTCTGGGCCTTACCTGGGCCCGTCGGATGCTCTCCCTCACTTCCTGTATCCGCTGTTCTATTCCTGGAGCTTCTCTGTCTGGAGCCTGCTGTCGCCTCTGCTCCAGCCGCAGCAGTACCTGGAGGGGACAGCAGAGGTGGGTGGAGATACTGGGGGCCATAACCTACTCTGGGCCTGGTACTTTGCTAGTTGCATCACTTGCCTTGTGTCATCTCTCCTCCCTATAAGGTAGGTATTATTATTGGCTCCAGTTTAGTCATGAGGAAACCAAAGTCCAGACAGGTGAAATCACTTCTTACCCAGGGTTACAGAACTCACAAGCAACAGAAAAGAATATGAACCCAGGTCTGTCTAGCTCCAAAATCAGTGCTCTTAACTACTGTGTCATACTATTGTATTAAAATTTCCCCCACCTCCTATTCTGGGATCCTTATCTCTCAGCTCTTCTTGCCCACCCCCAGCAGCTGCACCCCCACCTCACCCGATGCCCATGGTGCTGGATCTTGTAGTCTCGGGCAGCTCTGCTTGTCCAGTGCTGAACCTCTTTCTCCAGGCCACTTTCCCCAGCTGTGCCTCCTGCTCCCCGCTCTAGGACACATACCTGAATGAGACAAGGAACACGGTAAGAAGGACCTGAAACTGTCCTTCTGGCCAGTTCCTTTTACCTCTTCATCTTGACCCATAAGGTCAGGTACAAAGAAGATGAGGTACAAGCCTTTATCTGTGGACACAAGTGTATAGTCGTGTAGACAGGCCTGGGAACGGGATCACAGTTGAGTGACAGAGGAGGAATGAAGAGGACACTGACTGAACTTCAGCCTGAGGTATGTTTGTGTTCAGGTGGAAGGGAGGTGAACTGGAATTTTGAACCACCCCCAAGGCTGCACAGTCACTGAATTAATACCAGGACAAGGACAATGGGATAGAAGTTCTAAACCATACTCACGTTTAGATTTGACCTGTTTTCACAAACAGGGAGGTCTCACCTGATCAGCCCCTGCTGGCTGGAACTGCTGAGGTGGGGTTGGGGAAAAGACTCCAGGCCCCTGAAGAAACAGCTTCACATCCTGCTCCCAGTTTACCTAGGGTTGGAAAAAGCATAGGCACCCCCTTCCCACCTGTCCATCTCTGTCCCCAGCACCTTCAAGAAGGGAGCTGACCAGGTAAGAGCTCCAGGAGGGTTGTACTGGGAAGGACACAAAGCGTTTCTAGGGGAGCTCTCACAGCCCTGGGCCTCACCTGAGAGGTTGCCTGCCCCCCATGGCGGGCATGTTCCAGGACCATCTCTGCAGCTTCCAGTTCAGTATGGGTCAGTAAAGTCAGGGGGTCCCTCAAATGTTCCGACAGCTCACTTACTAGGGCCTGTAGAGAGCCCCAAAGACACCGATACCACACCCTCTCCCAGGCCTCTCCTCTGGTGCAAAACAGGCTCTCTGTCCAGATTCAGAAGGGGCACGGACATGAGGGATGGGAAGCAGAGAAGCAGTAAAACATTACCGCTTCTAAGAGTCCCTCATGCGTGCAATACCACTTTGCAGTTTAAAACCACTTCTGCCGGGCGTGGTGGTGCACACCTTTAATCCCAGCACTCAGGAGGCCAACCTGGTCTACAGAGCAAGCTCTAGGCCAGCTGGGACTAAAGGGAGACCCTGTCTCAAAAAAAAAACAACAACCCACTTCCATGGCCATTGTCTTTGAACCTCATTAGTGTTATGAAGTAGGCAGACTGAAGGTTAACTCTGATAAGGAATATGGGGTTCAGAGGAGCTAAGTGTCTTGTATGACCGTAGCCAGCTAGAAGCAGAACCAGAACCCACTTAAATATCTTCTACCCACCCTAAGCAGGCTAAGTCCCTAACTAGCCAGCCTGGGAGGAGGAAGGGAGCAGGGACAGCCTCCCCACTCGCTGAGGGGCAGGAGCACTCTAGGTTAGGACTGGCCTTGAGCAGGGCTGGCAGTTCTTCTTGGTAGTAGTGGGCAAGGTGGGCATTGGTGGCCACCAAGTTCAGCAGGTACTCGTTGCGGGCTGCTCTCAACTGCTGGGAGTACTGGACTGACTGGGCAGACAGCTAAGAGAGGAAAACCAAAGTTAACGGGGAGTCCTGAACTCTTGGGGTCCTTCCAAGGCCAACCTCTAACCCAGAACCAAAATGGATCTCACATTATTATATGCTTGCTATGTTCCTGACACTATACTAAAAAAGTCACATACAACATTGGCTCAAAAACCCTCTCAAAGTTTCTGTACCTACCTAAAATTGCAAACTGTACTTTCCCATAGTTTACCAGGTCTGACATGAACCTGCCCCTGCAATCTCTCTGACCCTTTTCAAGTGCCTGTCTCTTGCTCACGTGCTATGGCCACACTGGCCTTCTATTAGTTCCTTGAACAGCAGTTATTCTCTCTTCAGAGCTTTTTTTTTTTTTTTGGTCTTTTTTTTTTTCAGTCTCCCTGTACCCCCAGCTGTCCCGGAACTCACTAGAATTAAAGGCATGCACCACCAAGCCAGGCTCTTCAGAACTTTTGCACACTCTATTCCCTCTCTCTAGAATGGTCTTGGCATGGCTGTCTCCTTCTTGACACTCAGGTCACCTGTTCAGAGAGGTCTTCCCTCTAAATCGCACCCATCCGTTTGTCACCCTTTATAATACTTTGACTTGCATCTGGTAATTTGTTCACATACTCTCATCTCAACCAGGCAGTGAGGATGGAATTCTATTGGTCCTGTTCTCTATTACATTGCAAGTTGTGGAATAGTGCCTAGCCCACAGAAGTGTTCAAAACTACATATAAAGAAATTAAAAGCCAGGCATGGTGGCGCATGTCTTTAATTCTAGCACTCGGGAGGCAGAGGCAGGCGGATCTTTGTGAGTTCAAGGCCAGCTTGGTCGACAGAGTGAGTTCCAGGCCAGCTAGAGCTACAGGGAGACCCTGTCTCAAAAGGAAAAAAAAAAAGAAGTTAAAAAGAAAGGTATAATTTCCATGTATAGATGAAGAAAATGAGACTAAGAGAAATCAAGGGAATTACCCAAAACCACATTATTGAGTGCCTGGTACTTTACTACTAGGAAATAGGTTCAACCCAGTCTCTCTTATGTCTTTCTTATGTCTTTCTTATGTCTCTCTTATGTCACTTATGTCTCTGGATACCAAACCACTAGGCTACTCTCCCTTGTTCATGCCTTCATCCCCCAAACCTTGGTGCTTAGTTTCTGGAGACTGGTTCGAGAGTGAAAGATCCCATGGTCACTTCGGTTCAGCCTGTGCCGGTAAAAGAGAAGATTCTGAGTCAGATGTGACTTTGATACCTTAATGCCAGCCTATACCTCCCCACATCCCATGCTGGGTGTCCTAACTGGTCATGCATGAGCCCACCTAGCCTGTACGTCAGCTGCCTTCTCCTGGGCCAAGGCCCATACACGTTCTCGCTGTCCATACAGCTTCCGACTCCGGCTCAGCTCTCGGACAGATTGTAGCACCTCAGCCTGTGCCCTCTGGAGGCTCTCTGTCCCCTAGTGGCATGGACACACAAAGTCTTCCTCCAGACCACTTTTAATCTGAGATTTCTTTACCCCATCCACTGAGCCATACCTTCCTAAGTGGCTGCTCCTTGGCACTCCTCCCGGTGCCCCCTGCTAGATCACGGTATCGGTCAGACGCCTGGAGCCGGGTTTGGCCTCCAGCCACAGTGGCATCCAGAAGGTAGCGCCAAGCACCAAACACTGTCCTGTCCCTCCCCCAGAGAAGGTCTGTGTTGAAGAAAGAAGCACTCCACAGCTTCATGACATCCCCCCATCCCCACAACACAGCAGACAGAGTGCTTTCCCTTCCCCCTCATCTGGGAGCCCATCAATCGATCAGTCCATTAGCTCAGCCACAGGCTCACTCATGCCCTCCACCCCCACCCAGTGTCCTTGCTGGATCAGCTCCTCTACTGCTGCTGGGTCAGCTCTACCTGCATGCTGCTCACGTGCCTTTTCCTGCTCACTAAGCCCTCATCCCCACAGATCTCTGGGGCTGAGCTCCCCATCACCTCCAACTTACCTGCTGTCCACCTCTCCACTCCGCTGTCCTTCCCTCTTCAGAAATGGCCCAGCCAGTTTCTGGAGTGCCTGGTAAGAAAACTATCTCAAGTACAGTTCCTTTATGAAGACCCACCCCAATGGGGAGAATTTGGGACCAGGGTATAATACCATTCTTTGTATATATAATACATGCCTTTGCTACATGACTTGCATTCATTCATTTATTTAATCCTTATAACCCTATGTGGAGTTTGGGCACTATTATTACTATTCCCATTTTACAGAGAAAAAAACTGAGGCTAAGAAATGGTAAGAAACTTGTCTAAGGTCATACAGCTAATAAGCAACAAAGCAGTGATTTGATACAAATCTTCCTAAAGCTAGGTATTTTTGTTCTTTTTATTATTATTTCAATAAAACCATTTGTTCTAATTAGTTCACAAATAACATCACAAGGGAGAGGGTCCAGAGGAGAGTTGGGTACCTGGCCGTACTCCCGTTCAATGGCTGCCCTCTGCTTGCTGTAGGATCTGTGGAGATTGGGAGTGGGCGTTACTGTTCTCCCACCTTCAGTCCTCTCCTCGGCTTGAGCAGGAGGAAGAGAGGACCAGCCCAGAGTGTGACTACACCCAAAGGGAATGGGTCTGAGAAGACAGAGTCCTTGAGATCACCTCCAGCAAATGCAACACAGGTCAGCCTCACCTCATTGTTCAGAGCCCCAGCAGGATCCTCCCACCCCTGGTGAACCATCTGTGGGCCTGGAGGTGAGAACTAATGGGGCCTAAATGTGGTGACTGCCAGCCTTCCAACAGGTCTGGAAGGGCTTGACTGTGAGGGTGGGGTCAAAGGGTTTGGAGGAGGGTCCCTCTGTGTACATATCTCCAGGATCTGGAGAGGCAGGCCTGGGGTGAGGGCCGTGAATGGGTAGGCCAGAAAGCTACTCCTCCCTGTCACCTCACCCCTATCAAGGCAAATGTATGCTGAGAGGAAGGAGTGGCAGGCGAAGATGGAGGTATATGAAGGTGAGGGGTCTGGCGCTACCTGATGTCCTCCAGCAGATCCGCCTCTCTCTGTTGCCGGGTCTGAAGGATGCTCAGCTGCTCCAAGAAGCGAAGTTTCACCTCCTGGGCGGGCTTCACCTGTAGGATTAAAGGAGAGATGAAGACCCTCGGTACCCCGCCCCGGCGTGGGGACCTACAAAACAGCACAGGGAGCGGTGAGGGGGCGGGGCCCGAGAGAGGCAGGGCTGTTTCCTCGGTTACTTCAGGGATAGGATTTGACCCCCTTCCCACTCCCCATGTCCCATTCCGAGTCGGGTGCCCATGGGCTCCATCCGCTCCCCCAGACCCCAAGTAGTCCCTAAATCCAGATAGATCTCACTTTTCGGGGCGGCGGCTGCATATCGGCTTCGGCAAAGGCTGCCAGCGACTCTACTCCGGAACTCGAGGAGGCCCCGCCCACGTCGAGGCCCCGCCCCAGACCTGGCCCGGCTCCGCTCTCTCCCCGCCCACATCTGGTCTGGCGGGCGCGGAAGCATAAGGGGGCCCGCAGAGGAACTGAACCTGTTGTTGCTGCTAATACCCCGGAAGGTTCCCGGCCGCGGGGCGGACGCAGCGCCTGACTGGCGGCTGGGAGAACCTCGGGGCTTCTGAGTCAAGACGCCTGGGTTCTATTTCTGGTGTAATCATTGATTCAGCCTGTAATTATTTCCGGCCATCATTTATATATGTATATCACCAATCCCCTCACTAAGGAGAGAAAAGGCCCGGTGACCAGGGAAACTGAGTCACTAGACACCTGAGTGAAGATGCGTCTGACAGGAAGACAACCTTTTCCTAATCCCAGCTGAACTGGAAAAGCCAGAGTGAGCAGAGTGAGAATGACGCCCGAAGCCAAGCAGAAACCAGCACAGAGAAAAAGACAGGTACAGCCTGGGCCCCACTGGGTACCTACCCATTACCAACGAGGGGCCTTATGGCCTGGACAGGCCCTGTCGTCGTCACCTTTCATGTTTAGAATCTTCAGATTTTGTGCCCCCAAATCTATCAGTCTTGGCATGACTTTCTTTTTTTCTCCCCCTCCTCGTGTGTGTGTGTGTGTGTGTGTGTGTGTGCGCGCGCGTGCGCGCGCTTGTGGCTGTGTCTGGCTTTGTTCCTTTTTTAGAGAAAAAGACTCACACTTAGCCCAGGCTGGCTGCAACTATGTAGCTCAGACTGACTTCCACTTCTTACCTCAGACTCCCAAGTGCTAAGATTACAGACCGGATTCACACATCCAACTACTACAGGCAACTCTTTAGTATCCAATAGGTGCCTCCTCTCCCAGGGTCAAAAATTTGGGGGGGGGGTAGTGCTGAGGATGGAAATCAGGGTCTTGAGCAGGTTGCTAAGCAAACACTCTACCCCTGAGCTACACCCTCAGCCCCCATGACACAAAATTTTAAAACAGAGACTTCAACTTTATTGTCCCCAGGCAAAATGTATAAAATGGCACCCTGCTCCTCCAGTTTGGGAGAGTCTCAGGAATCCATTGCCAGTGTGCACTTCGTGTGTGTGCGTGTGTGTGTGTGTGTGTGTGTGTGCGCGCGCACTGCCTGTATGTGGAGGTCAGAGGACAATCTTGGATATTGAACCTCACTTTCCACCTTTAGACAGGGTCTATTGTTTCTCTGCTGTGCAGGCCAGACTAGCTGGCCTACAAACTTCTGGGGCTTCTAGGAGCCCTGGATTAAGAGCACTGGTGCTACTGGCCCAGCTTTTATATGAGATTTGAACTCACATCCTCACAGTTGTGCAATAAGAGCCATCTCCTCAGCCCCACCATGTGCACTTCATTTTACCCCACAGTTTCTCCATCGGTAAAGGCTACAGGTTCTATTTCAACAGACATGCATACACACAGAGAGAACAGTCCCAGTGACCCACTTCCCTCAAGTACCGAGATCACCACCTTATTCCAAATCTTCATTATCAATTTTCTGATCCTTGCTTCCAGTTTCTTCCACAAACTGACTGTTTCTACAGCAATCAAAGACTTAAAAGAGAATTAAGATCCATCCTCTTCTTTCTTAAAACACAACAGCCTTGGGCACGGTGGCACAAGCCTTTAATCCTAGCACTTAGGAAGCAGAGGCAGATGGATCTCTGTGAGTTCAAGGCCCACCTGGTCTACATAGTGAGCTCCAGGCCAGCTGGGACTAAAAGGGAGACCCTGTCTCAAAAAAAGACCAAAAAAAAAAAACAAAAAAACAAAAAAAAAAAAAACCTCACCTCACTGCCTACAAAAATACAAAGTTGAAATCCAAATAGAATCAGGGTAACTGTTTATCTTTCTTACTGGGCAAAAAGCCACTCTCCTTCTTCCCAGTCATGAGCGGAAGAAACACAGTTTCTCGATGCTCTCACGGCGTCAGCAGCGCAAGAAGGAGTTTCCCTGACTTTTAGGGACCTGAACTCAGGCCATAATTGAGATTAATGACAATGTCCAAAAGGAATTTCAGGACGTAGCTAGTGTAGTGAAACAGAACGCTTGGATTAAAGATTTTTTTTTTTTTGAGGTGTTTTGTTTTAGTGTTTTTGGTGTGATTTGGGTTCATTTGTTTTGTTTGTTTGGTTTTGAGACAAGGTCTGCTCTTAGCCCCGCTGGCCCTGATAACTCACTTATGCAGACATAGGCTGGCCTTCGAAGCTCCAGAGATTTTTCTGCCTCTCTGCCTCCCTAGGTGCTAGATTAAAAGTTTGCGTGCCCCATGGCCCTAAAGATAGTTTTTACAGGCTAAATGAGGGGCGAAGATGTAACTCGAGATGAAAGACACACCCAAATGGAGAGTGTGTGCTTTCCCAGGAGATGGTGGGAAGTAAGATGCCTTGGGTGTGGGACTCCTCTGGGAGAGAAGACATTAATTGCCTAGTAGCTATGTATATACCATTTTGGTGGCTCTCAGGTTACATTCTTTTTTCATTTTTTTATATATTGTATGAATGTCACTTGCTTGCATGATAGGTTGGTGCCCCCGGTGTCGTGCCAATGCCTTGCAAGTGTCAGAAGAGGGTGTTGAATCCCCCTGGAACTGGAGCTTAAAGACGGTTCTTAGCCGCCATGGTGGGTGGCTGGTGAAGTTGAACCCGGGTCCTCTGCAAGACAGTGAATGATAGCAGTTTCTGGTTAATAGGTGTCAAGTGGGTGTCGCACCTGCTAGGCCACTCTCCAGCCCTATTGTTTTTTTAACTTTTAAATTTTTGTTATGGTGTATTGACTGGCCAATGTCTATTACGTGCCCATACAGTCAATTGCCCACGGCAGCGCCCGAAAGCTGGTGTCAGACTCCCAGGCCTGGACGTTCTGGATCCTTATTCGCTGCCATGTCGGGGAAACTAGTCCTCTGCAAGAGCACGCCAAATGCTGCTTACCCACTGAGAATCTCCCTCTCCAAGCCCCTCAGGTTACATCTAAAGGGTTTATTAGAAACCTTTGTTCTTTTCCTTCTAGCTTTCTTTTGATAACAAAGATACATAAGGTGGATCCAGAAATGCTTTTGAATGGAATCATAATGATAAGGTAAAGCCAGAAGCCACTGCATGGCCTTCCTCACGAAATCACGGTTTCTTGAGTGAGATTTCCTAGAAAATTGCAGGTTTGTGACCGGGAAGGGAGAAAGGTCTCAGACAGTTAATTGTGTGGGAATTCTTGCTGTGCTGCTATCAAAGGCTTCCGCCAAAAGCCCCCATAATCGGAGCCTCTCTCTCATCCACGTTCCCCCCAGTTTTCTCTTTCTATCCTGTCCTGCACCTACCCCTATGCTGACTGGCTAGCTTTCTACTACCAGGCTAAAGACCCCCTCCCACTGTGGCAGCTCATGCCTGCTGCCTACCCTTTCTTGCAATCCTGCTCCCAGCCTTCTTCCGCATCTTGCCCCTCTTCTTCCAGCTCCTTGCCCTTGTTCTGGATCCTCCAAGGCTTGCATCTCCATCCACCCAGGGTAAAGGTCACGTCCACATTCACTCTGAAGCTGTCGTGTAGTTTCTTTGCAGCACTAAACTTGTCCTTAATATTTTGCATGCGTTTGTGCATGCATGCATACGTGTGTGTGTGATGTATGTGTGTGTGTGTGTTGTGTGTGTGTGTGTGGTGTTGTTTTTGTTCCTGAATGGAGGATCATTAATTTAAGAGCAGGGGGGAACCCTATTTGTTTTGTTGCTATGGTATCAATGGACATGGCACCAATTAGGTGGCTCAATAGACATATTGTCAAATGAATAAAAGATAGGAGCCTTTCTTCCAAGGTTTATTAATATATGATGACCCATCCTTTTTTGGCTCCTCTTTGCCCCAGGCTTCCTAACCCCAATCAATCACCTCACCCCCCGACTCCAGAGCCTCAGTGTAGTTCCAGCATGTAGGAAGTGGGATAGAGTAGACTTGGACATCATCCATACCTCTAGCTTCCAAACTCTTTTTTTCTTTAATGCATTAAAACCATCCTTATTCCCCAAACCTCTCACTGAACCCCTCCCTGTCAAATATATAAAACAGGAGCTGCCCTTATTGAGGGAAAATATGTAAGACTTATAACTGAGAAATAGTTTGGTGTTCATTGCTCTCCTTATTTCAGTGACTTCATAGTACAAATAGACAGGCTAGACCCAGAAAGGGGCCATGTACCCTCCCATGTAGAACACACAGCCTCCACGGGCCTTCAGTCCAGCTGCCCATTCCAAGCACCCAACTGGATTCGTGGAGTCCTTCCATCCAGGAACAGAAGAAGCTCCCAGCTGTGTCTGCCATTGTGGAAGCCTGGCTCCTCTGGTTCCCTACTCCCTCAGCGGCTGGCCCTAAGGTCATGTGAGGGGCTGACTGGAGGGTGGATCGGCAGCACAGGGAGGTTGGGTGGGGAAAATGGGTGTCTGCGTTGGAAGGCTCGGGGGACTGGGTGGTTGGGGGCTGGAGGGTTCAGAAGGGCTTCCTGGACATGAGGAGGGCTCTCCCTTCCTCAGGATGAGGTTGTTGAGCTCCTGGAGCAGCTGCTCCTCCAGGGACCCCCGTGCCTGAGGACTGCTCCTTGAAGGGGGGCCTGGAGGAGGGTCAGGTATCCTTTCCTCCTGGCCTGGCAGCCTTGCTTTGGAGAGTGGGGATTGATCCGAGGACCTCTGGCTGGTAAGGGTTACGTCCGGGTTGGCTGTCCACTCCCACGTGGTAGAGAAGGAGGTTGAGGTGTCCTTGGTAAGCTCGGGGAAGGCCCCGACCTCTTCATACACTGGTTCTTCATACACAGGCTCCTCCAGTTCATCTTGTTCCTCTACAGACCCCTGGGAGGACTTCATTGGCTGGATGGGAATGGGGCAGCATGGAAGGGCACAGCATTAGTTATATTATCAATCACCAACATTTATTGAGCTCTTCCTCTGGGTCAGATATTGCAAAATATTTGACATGTATGAGACCACAACCACCCTGTGCAGGGGGTCACACTGCAGAAGAGTAAACTGAGGTGCAGAGGGGTCACGCTGCCTAAGATCACATAGTGAGGAAATGGTGGTTCCTGCGCGGCTTGAACTCAGGTCTGTCTGATTCCAAAATGCAATCACTTAGTCACTTTTCTTCTATTGCTTAGATTCTTAAATCGCTTTCTTTCTTCACCACATCCTGCCACCCCTTTACTGCTCTCTGTCACGTACACACCCAGATGGCCTGCATTAGGCCAGATGTGGAGCACAGTATGGCTTGGGCAGTAGAGAACACAGGGCTGACAGGCACACAGCTAAAGCAGGCACAGTACTCACAAAGAACATGGACAGGGTCACTCCGGTTGTTGCTGTCGGCCGCTAAAGCACAGCATTAGAGGCAGGGATGAAGGGAAGGGGGAGAAACAGAGACACAGTGAGGCCAGGCAACAGGAGGTGGGGGTGGAGAGTAGGGCAGAGAAGGGAGAGGCATGGTAGTGTGGTGGGGAACATCAGGCAGGCAGGCACACTGTTTCCTCCTGTGACATGACACAGGCTGCAGATGGGGGACTCACCAGGGTCTGATTGGCAGAAAGGAGAGTGGCTCCACTATCATCCCCATGGATGGGCAGCAAGGGCATAGTGCCAAACTTCTGACGGGCAAGGTCAGAGGAGGAACGGCAGCGTAAGACAACCGACTGCTGGTCATCGTGCTAACAAGAGAGTGGGAGGTTGGCACCAGTGGGTGGGGAGGCACAGAGGGGCATGGCTGGTCTCCAGGGGGCACCAGAGACCCTGGGGTCAGCCTCTTCCTTCTCACCTGGGCTTTAAGAATGCTGGTGGTCCAATCCCACATCTCATCCTCATCAGTGCAGGACAAGTAGCTGCGGGTGATCAGAGTGGGTTCAGGAAAGTGGTGGAGTCCCAGCTAGGCATGTGGGACTGGACGGGCTGGGGGCTGGAAGGTCCAGGAATGGAGAAGGGGGAGGAGGAGGGAAGAAAGACAAGGGCAGGGCTGGGGAGATAGCTCAAGTCTTGGTATAGTGCTTGCACTCAAGCATGATGACCAGAGTTCGATCTCCACCCATGTTAATAAAAAAAAAAAAAAGCTGGTGCTGTGGCTCAGACAGGGAAACACGGCTAAGGACAGAGCAGAGCCCAGTCAGATGGTACTCACAGGTGCATCTTCTCCAATATCAAAGTGAAGCCCCACCTGCAAAGAAAAGGAGGTCAGTGACAGGTGACTCCAGAAGCCAGAGAGGTGATGGCAGAAAGAACCTAGGCGGGGGCTAGGGAGGAAAACTCACTGTGTTGGAGGTTTTAACTTCTTTCGGATCCCCAGGTAGACCTTAGCACCTTCCAGAGACCACTCCCGTTCTGGTTTAGCACTCTGAGAACATAAACAGAGGCAGTGAGAATAAGAGGTACAAGAACATCATAGTTAAGGTCAAGACTTCATGGAAGCTTGGGACATGTCATCATGGAGTCAGAGGTCAAGGTCAGGGAAGCAATGAGACTGGTGGAGTCTGGGGTTAGTAGAGTCACGGCACCTCCTGGCTAGCTGGCCACTCAGCATTCCACCCCTCCAGCTCTAACGCCTCACCTTCTTCTCTTTGAGCAGTAGGAGGCAGCGGCCGCGCACCAAAAAAAACCTCTCCTGGAAGCGGCTTCCCAACAAGCGAGATGGCTCCTCACGACATCTCAACAGCCCCACCCGTGGGCTCTCACGTCGGACTCCTGGCGTGCACAGAAAGGCAGTGCTGGACGGAAGGTCCTGGGAGGGAGAGGCCTGGGGGAAGCTGAGCTGAGGGAGGAGGCTCACCTGTGAAAAGGCAGCCAGCTTGTGCCAGGGAGACTTTTCTCAGGAGCAAAGAGGCTGAGCAAGGCTCAGGGAGCTGGCACCATTGCAAGGCCTGCTCTAAGACCTTTTCCTTGGGGTGCAGTGGCCTTTCTGAAGGGAAAGGTTGAGCAGAAAGTAGTTAGCATATTCCACCAAAGCCTAGAGCTCCCACATCATCCCCCACTGGTCATTCATTCGTTCATTCATTTGCTCATTCATTCCTCTATCATCCAAACTATATCTCACAGGCATTTATTTTACATCATTACTGTGCAGATACCCATGCTGGCCCTGGGAGCAATGTCACAGGCTATAAGGAGTCAATATAAATAAGAGGCCATCAACATATAGATAAAAAGACCAGTAATTACTTGAAAGAAACAATAAGCTGGAGATACGGGTGGGGGAAGGGGCAGGAACACAATGGCGACGAAACAGAAAGTAGTTAGCAAATGAAATAGGGTAGTGCCAGATACTTCATGCAGACAGTACATAAAAAAATAACTAAATTTTTAAAAAACATTAAAAAAAAAGAAATAGGTAGTTAGGCAAGGCCTTTCAGAAGTTGCATTTGTAGATAAGGTGTTGGGGAAAGAAAAGTGATCTTTTGTTGTTGTTTGATTGATATGTTTTTTTTAGGTGAATTCTTTATGTAGCCCTAGCTGTCTTAGAGCTTTGCTATGTAGACCAGGCCTGGCCTCCACACTTTTGGCAATCTGCTTGCCTATTCAGGTGTGTGCCACTACCCCTTAGCTTTCAAGGTAGGATCTTTACAGGATGAAATAGAAGAACAAAGGCCATGAGTCAGGAAAATAGGCACTTGAGGGAGCTAAACAGCCAGCAGGGCCAGACTGGAAGGTGTATACAGCACAGCGGTGAAGGCCTGCCTTCCGTTCTCAAATCCCTAGGTTCAGTTTCGTCCCCCCAGTATGGTGGGGGAGGACACACTGTACTCTAGCAAAAGGACAGGTCAGAGGATGGTGGTATGAGATGAGGCCTGAGGCACAGGTAGCAGCCACATGCTCAAGATTTTGCAGGCCATAAGAAGGATTCTGAGTTTTATTCTAAATTCATTGGGAAACTATCAGAGGGTTTTTTTTTTTGTTGTTTTTGTTTTTGTTTTTAATTTTTTTTAATTAATTTTAATTTATTTTCTGTATGTGTATGAATGTACTGTTGCATGCAAGTCTGTGCACCGGTGTCGTGGCAATGCCGCGGAGGTCAGAAGAGGGTGTTCGCAATTCCCTGGAAACTGGAGTTCTCCTGAACTGGAGTTTAGACGGTTCTCGGCCGCTCTGTGGGTGCTAGGGGAATCGAACCCGGGTTCTCTGCAAGAGCACTCAGCACTCTTATCTGTTGACCAATCTCTCCAGCCCTCAGAGGCGTTTTAAACCATGGAATGGTATGATCTGATTTATGCTTGAAATGTTCGTTTTGCTCCCATGCAAAATATGGATTATGGAGAAGCAAAAGTGGAACACTGTCCAGCTGTTTCCAGCTGAGAGCCACGCATTTTAGTGGTTCATGCTGAGGACATCAGGAGAATGGTGACCATGACTGGGGCAGGGCAAACAGTTCAGATGGTGAGTGAGGAGTGATGGATTTGAATGGAATCAGCTGGACCAGTTGGTGGGTTGATTACAAAGATGGAAGAAAGGGAGGGACTCAAGGACTCCTAGGCTTCTAGACCCAATTGAGTGAACTGTGAAACCATTTGCTGAAAAAGAAAAACCAGAAGACAGCCTGAGCTTTATACTACAGGAGGTGGCTGGGAACGAAGGAAACGTCAGTCTTAGAAGCTATAAATCTGAGATCTTGTGAGAAGTGGAAGTGTGAAGTAGGAAGTTAGATATGTGAGTCTAGAGTTCAAAGGAGAGATCTGAGCCAGAGATCAAAGTGTGGGGTGGCAACCAGCATGATGGTATACACCTGCAAGTCCAGCACTTGGGGGCCAAAGGCAGGGAGGGTTACCACAATTTCAAGGCCAACCTGATCTAAATATGTTGAAGTTCTGGTCCACCAAGGCTCACCATAGTAAGATCTTGTCTCTAAATTAATTATGGCAATTTATGAGTTCGTCCTTGTAGATAGAGAAAGGACTCAGGACTGAGTCCTGGTCCTTCTAACACTTGAGTCTGGGAAGCTGGGGAAGAAGCCTGCTTCGAGATAGATGGGAACCCCGAGCTCGTGTGGTCCACTAAGGCCAAAAGAATTGAGAAGGAGGGAGAACATACACAGAGGGAGTACCTCCTTGTGTGGGAGGGTTGACTAATGAGTAAAATGCCTATTATGCTTGTGATGACCTAGGTCACATGACCACACTCACCAAGCTCTCCATGCTCAAGAATTTCAAAGGTCATCCACAAGTCTGTCCCTGCCGCTGTCCCTCGAATCTCCAGAACCTGGTTAGTCAGCTCCTCAGCAGTTAGTGTTGGGGAAACCTAGGCTCCAGACAAGAGCAGAGAATCCATGGTGATGAGGCTATCGGCCCTGCCCGCCTTCTCCCTCTCCCTCCCTCCTAGTCCCCTCTAGACTGACCTTCAGGGTAACACAATTGTCTGGGTGCTGCTGTTCTATATAAACCTCCATGATGAGGTCTCCAGCCTGGAGCCAGCTGAGGGAGGAGGAAAAAAAAAGACACAGGGTTACAAAAAATTGGGAGATCAGAGAATGCCTCACAGGCACCTCCCCCAACAAGGGTCTCCTTTCAGTCCTCACCTCCAGCATGGTTTGGGACCTGGAAGAAGAGAACTCCAGGAGGGACAGAACTGCCTGTTAAGCTGCATGGTGCTACCCCAGAAAGTGCCACACAGTGACTGGGAGAACAGGTTTGCAGTCAAACTACCTGGGTCCCATCTCAGCCACTCACTGCAGTGTGACCTTGAATAAGTGACTCAAGGCCTCAGTTTTTTTTTTTTTTTAACTTATTTTTATTTTTTTTTTTTTTTTTTTTTGTGTGTGTGTGTGTATACGCCTGGTGTATGTGTTCAGGTGCTCATGAGGCCAGAAGAGGATGTTGAATCCCTGGAACTGGAAAAGTTCCAGCCGTTGTTAGCGCATGTGGTGCTGGGATTCTGAACGCTGGCGTTTCTGGGCAAGAACCAGCCAGTGTCATAACCAGCTCGAACACTCTCTAGCCTGCTGAGCCTCAGTTCTCGTTATTTGAAAAAATGGGACCACCTACTTCACGGAGTTGTGTGATGCTAAAATGAGATTAGAGGTGCTTGGAGAATATAGGAAGCCCTCAGTAATATTCGCTATTGTGTTTTCCTGCCCCACCCCCCTCTATCTCCTTCCTCAAGGTCTAGACTGGCCTTGAACTCAGTTTTGTTTTAAAATGGGTCTCGGAGACGCCATAGACGCGCCAGGCCAGTAGGATGCGAAGGTTATTCTGGACAAACTGTCAGCCCATGGAAAGGAAACAGCAGAATTGACCAGAGTCCAAGTCAACAGGCCCCAGAGAGAGTGGACTGTTTTACCTTCTTCGCCTGTGCCACCCTTTTTCTAAGCTAGGAACAAACCTGCGGAAGAGGGGGCGTGGTAGAATGTAAGGCTGCGATTGGGATTAATGGTAAAACTACAAAGATGTAGTTGGACACTCATTTGATAAGCTTGATTGTACATACAAGTACCCCCACCTGGATGGTGGGGCTGTTAAGGTGTTGGCACACAGGCCCTGAAGATAGGTTATTGCATGAAGGATGCTTGTACTCATGGATTTATCACTTATAGCTAAAAATGATAAAAAAAACTGAGAGGAAAGATGCAGGACAGTATGGCAGAGCATGAACTTGGGATGGGGTGGGGGTGGGGGGGAGGGAAAGGGAAATAGCCCTGACTGAATTGGAAAAATGTATGACATGCACAAAGCATCAATAAAAATCTAATTTAAAAAATAACATAAATAAATAAATAATAATTTAAATGGTGTCTGCACTCGGGAGGGCAGAGGTAGGCGGACTTTTGTGAGTTAAGGCCAGCTGGTCTAAGAGTGAGTTCCAGGACAGCCTGGGGCTACAGGGAGCCCTGTCTCAAAAAGACCAAAAATAAATTAATAAATAAAATAAAAAAAGACAGGGTCTTGTGTAGCCTAGGATGGCCTTGACCTTGCTATATAGTCAATGATTTGGAACTTCTGATCCTCCTGCTGGGATTACAGCCACATGGTACCACCCAGTATTTTCCTGTCGGAGCTGCGACAGAAACCCCAGGGCATGAATTCAAGGCAGGAACTTCAGCTTAACTGCACTTCCATCCTGTCTGTAGCTCTCTATAATCAGCCAAACTTCCTGCCTCTGCCTCCACCACCCAAGGGTTAGGATTATAGGAAGTTTGCACCACACCTGGCTTTCCCCTCTCTTACACCTACAAGTGAGGTGCTGGAACTCAGTGGTAGAGGCAACTTGTCTAGCATGTGTGAGAGCTTTTGTTTACTCCGCCAGTATCTCTCTCTCTCTCTCTCTCTCTCTCATCGTCTTCGTCCTCTCCTCTCTCTCTCTGTTACACACACACACACACACACACACACACACACAGAGCAAGGTACCGCTGCCATCATGTAATGAATCCTTGTAGCAGAACAAATGGAGCAAACACATTGGCCAAAGCACTTCCTGAGGGTTGCCCTGTCTACCAAAGAGCTGATGGTCAATGCACAGGGCAGAAGATCCATTTCCTATCATGATGTGCCTCTTGCCCCATTCAGCAATTTAGATCAGAGAAGGTTACCTGCACATCCTTCCAGGTGGTGATGAGACTGACTTCCAAGTCAATCTGAGCTGCCTGGTCAGAGTCAATCTGCAAAAGACCCAAAAGCTGGTGTGGGGGCTGCTAGGAAAAGAGGAGAGCAGGGTAGAGCTCAAGGCCAAAGGGAAATGGATAGGAGAGTTGGAGGCCTGAGCTGCCAGGAAGCAAGATTTCAGGGGTTAGATTGTGGGAAAGCCCAGGGCTCTGGGAGGAGGTTCCCAATGCAGAGAAGCCTTGGAGGGCTAGGCCAGGGCTTTGGAGGATGGGGTTCAGAGTCTGAGTGTCACAGAGATAGAGTAGAGGGGTTATAGGTCATGGTTGGGAAAGCCTTACATCAAAGACAGAGATGTAGCCATCAATGAGGTCCCGCAGCACCCGCACCTCATGCTCCCCCCGACCATCTGTCTGGAACACACTAGGTGCAAACAGCAAGGCCAGGTTCCGTGTACACATCTGGTTTATGGCTGCACACTTCTGTACCCTGCAGAGAGGCACCAGGGTCATGAGGACTGTAGCTCATGCAAATGCTTATTGTACCTGGACAATAGGCCAGGCTCAAGGCGAAGTACTAGAGATATGTCAGTAAATAAGACAATATTGGCCTCAAGGAAGTTTGAATCTCTCAGGGACTATTAAGATATGGGCAGTCACAAACAAAGCAGGAGTCCACATGTAAAGGGCAGGCAGGAAATATTTTAGGCCCTCAGGCCATATGGTCTGTTATAACTCCTCTGGTGTTACACTGCAAAAAATGCCACAGATATACTTTAGATCCGAAGTGGGCTGGATTTTGATACTGGGCCTGTAGTTAACCAAGCTCTGTAAATTATATAACAAGTATTACTGACACAGCCAGGGATTCACTCCCAGTTCATTCAAAGACTTCTTGCCCCAACAGACTGGTAAAGGCATGTTTGCATGTCACTCCTTTCTCTCTCTCTCTCCTCTCTCTCTCTTTCGTCTTTTGGAGACAGGGTCTTCCCTGTAGCTCCAGCTGGCCTGAAACTGATATATGCTAGACCAGGCTGCCCTTGAACTAAAAAAGATCCACCACCTCTGCCTCCCGAGTGCTGTGATTAAAGGTATGCACTACCATGGTCAGCCATCTTTGATCTTTTACAGTTAATCCTTTACCGGGTATAGAATAATTTTTAAAAGTGTTTATTTTCTTCTGGTAGGTTATAACATGCCCATGTTCTTTACTGAAGAATCTTCACATGGATTATCCATTTCATTCTCGAATATAACCTATTAAAATATAAAACTTCATAGCCAGGCGTGGTGGCGCACACCTTTATCCTAGCACTTGGGAGGCAGAGGCTGGTGGATTTTGTGAGTTCAAGGCGCAGCCTGGTCTACAGAGTGAGTTTTCCAGCAGCTGGAGGGAGACCTGTCTTGAAAAAGACCAAAAAAAACAAGATATAAACTTCATTAAGTCTCATCTTCCACTTNAAAAAAAAAAAAAAAAAAAAAAAAAAAAAAAAAAAAAAAAAAAAAAAAAAAAACCTCACCCCACAACTGCCTCAAAAGAAAATACAAAAGCTTGAAATCCAAATAGAATCCAGGGTACATGTTTATCTTTCTTACTGCAAAAAGCACTCTCCTCCTTCAGTCATGAGGGGACAGAAACACAGTTCTATGCTCTCACCGTCAGCAGCGCAAGGAGTTTCCCTAGACTTTTAGGGACCTGAACTCAGGCCAAATTGAGATTAATGACTGATGCCAAAAGGAATTTCAGGACTAGCTAGTGTAGTGAAACAGACCTGGCAATTAAAGATTTTTTTTTGTTTGGAGTGTTTTGTTGTTGTGTTCTTTGGTGTTTGTTCATTTGTTTGTTTGTTTGTTTTGAGACAAGGTCTCTCTGTAGCCCCAGCTGGCCTGGAACTCACTATGCAGACTAGGCTGGCCTTGAACTCTCAGAGATTTTTCTGCCTCTGCCTCCCAAGTGCTAGTATTAAAGTTGCGTGCCACCATGGCCCTAAAGATAGTTTATTACAGGCTAAAATGAGGGCGAAAAGATGTACTCAGATGAAAGACACACCCAAATGAGAGTGTGTGCTTCCCAGGAGATGGTGGGAAAGTAAGATGCACTTGGGTGTGGGCTCCTCTGGGAGAGGAAGACATTAATTGCCTATTAGCTATGTATACCCTTTTGGTGGCTCTCAGGTTACATTCTTTTTTATTTTTTTTATTATGTGTATGAATGTACTATCTGCATGTAGGTTGGTTGCACCCGTGTCGTGCAATGCCTTGGAGGTCAGAAGAGGGTGTTGGATTCCCCTGGAACTGGAGTTAAAGACGGTTCTTAGCCGCCATGTGGGTGCTGGGAATTGAACCCGGGTCCTCTGCAAGAGCAGTCGGAGCTCTTAACCACTGAGCCATCTCTCCAGCCCCTATTTTTTTTTAACTTTTTAAAATTTTATGTATATGAATGTATTGACTGCATGTATTTAAGTGCACCACATGCATGCAATGCCCACGGAGGCCAGAAGATGGTGTCAGATCCCCAGGAACTGGAGTTATGGATCATCATTAGCTGCCATGTCGGGGGAAACTAGTCCTCTGCAAGAGCCAGCCAATGCTCTTAACTACTGAGAATCTCTCCAGCCCCTCAGGTTACATCTAAAGGGTTTATTAGAAACCTTTGTTCTTTTCCTTCTAGCTTTCTTTTGATAACAAAGATACATAAGGTGGATCCAGAAATGCTTTTGAATGGAATCATAATGATAAGGTAAAGCCAGAAGCCACTGCATGGCCTATCCTCAGAAATCACGTTTCTAGTGAGATTCCTAGAAAATTGCAGGTTTGTGACCGGGAAGGGAGAAAGGTCTCAGACAGTTAATTGTGTGGGAATTCTTGCTGTGCTGCTATCAAAGGCTTCCGCCAAAAGCCCCCATAAGGAGCCTCTCTCTCATCCCGTGTCCCCCCAGTTCTCTTTCTATCCTGCCTCCTACTGCTGCTGCTGTCTCTCCAGGCTAAGACCCCTCCCACTGTGCAGCTCATGCCTGCTGCCTACCCTTTCTGCAATCCTGCTCCCCGCACTCCTCTTCTTCCAGCTCCTTGCCCTTGTTCTGGATCCTCCAAGGCTTGCATCTCCATCCACCCAGGGTAAAGGTCACGTCCACATTCACTCTGAAGCTGTCGTGTAGTTTCTTTGCAGCACTAAACTTGTCCTTATATTTATGCATGCGTTTGTGCATGCATGCATACGTGTGTGTGTGTGTATGTGTGTGTGTGTGTATGTGTGTGTGTGTGTGTGTGTTGTTTTTGTCCTGAAGTGGAGGATCATTTAAGAGCAGGGACCCTATTTGTTTTGTTGCTATGGTATCAATGGACATGGCACCAATTAGGTGCTCAATACATATTTGTCAAATGAATAAAAGGATAGGAGCCTTTTCTTCCAAGGTTTATTAATAGTGAGTGACCCATCCTTTTTTGGCTCCTCTTTGCCCCAGCTCCTAACCCCAATCAATCACCCGACTCCAGAGCCTCAGTGTAGTTCCAGCATGTAGGAAGTGGGATAGAGTAGACTTGGACATCATCCATACCTCTAGCTTCCAAACTCTTTTTTTCTTTAATGCATTAAAACCATCCTTATTCCCCAAACCTCTCACTGAACCCCTCCCTGTCAAATATATAAAACAGGAGCTGCCCTTATTGAGGGAAAATATGTAAGACTTATAACTGAGAAATAGTTTGGTGTTCATTGCTCTCCTTATTTCAGTGACTTCATAGTACAAATAGACAGGCTAGACCCAGAAAGGGGCCATGACCCTCCCTGAGACACACAGCCTCCAGGGCCTTCAGTCCACTGCCCATTCCACAGCACCATACTGGATTCTGGAGTCTTCCATCCAGGACAGAAGAAGCTCCCAGCTGTGTCTGCCATTGTGGAAGCCTGGCTCCTCTGGTTCCCTACTCCCTCAGCGGCTGGCCCTAAGGTCATGTGAGGGGCTGACTGGAGGGTGGATCGGCAGCACAGGGAGGTTGGGTGGGGAAAATGGGTGTCTGCGTTGGAAGGCTCGGGGGACTGGGTGGTTGGGGGCTGGAGGGTTCAGAAGGGCTTCCTGGACATGAGGAGGGCTCTCCCTTCCTCAGGATGAGGTTGTTGAGCTCCTGGAGCAGCTGCTCCTCCAGGGACCCCCGTGCCTGAGGACTGCTCCTTGAAGGGGGGCCTGGAGGAGGGTCAGGTATCCTTTCCTCCTGGCCTGGCAGCCTTGCTTTGGAGAGTGGGGATTGATCCGAGGACCTCTGGCTGGTAAGGGTTACGTCCGGGTTGGCTGTCCACTCCCACGTGGTAGAGAAGGAGGTTGAGGTGTCCTTGGTAAGCTCGGGGAAGGCCCCGACCTCTTCATACACTGGTTCTTCATACACAGGCTCCTCCAGTTCATCTTGTTCCTCTACAGACCCCTGGGAGGACTTCATTGGCTGGATGGGAATGGGGCAGCATGGAAGGGCACAGCATTAGTTATATTATCAATCACCAACATTTATTGAGCTCTTCCTCTGGGTCAGATATTGCAAAATATTTGACATGTATGAGACCACAACCACCCTGTGCAGGGGGTCACACTGCAGAAGAGTAAACTGAGGTGCAGAGGGGTCACGCTGCCTAAGATCACATAGTGAGGAAATGGTGGTTCCTGCGGCTTGAACACAGGTCTGTCTGATTCCAAAATGCAATCACTTAGTCACTTTTCTTCTATTGCTTAGATTCTTAAATCGCTTTCTTTCTTCACCACATCCTGCCACCCCTTTACTGCTCTCTGTCACGTACACACCCAGATGGCCTGCATTAGGCCAGATGTGGAGCACAGTATGGCTTGGGCAGTAGAGAACACAGGGCTGACAGGCACACAGCTAAAGCAGGCACAGTACTCACAAAGAACATGGACAGGGTCCTCCGGTTGTGCAGTCGCCGCTAGACACATGTAGAGCAGGGATGAAGGGAGGGGGAGAAACAGAGACACAGTGAGGCCAGGCAACAGGAGGTGGGGGTGGAGAGTAGGGCAGAGAAGGGAGAGGCATGGTAGTGTGGTGGGGAACATCAGGCAGGCAGGCACACTGTTTCCTCCTGTGACATGACACAGGCTGCAGATGGGGGACTCACCAGGGTCTGATTGGCAGAAAGGAGAGTGGCTCCACTATCATCCCCATGGATGGGCAGCAAGGGCATAGTGCCAAACTTCTGACGGGCAAGGTCAGAGGAGGAACGGCAGCGTAAGACAACCGACTGCTGGTCATCGTGCTAACAAGAGAGTGGGAGGTTGGCACCAGTGGGTGGGGAGGCACAGAGGGGCATGGCTGGTCTCCAGGGGGCACCAGAGACCCTGGGGTCAGCCTCTTCCTTCTCACCTGGGCTTTAAGAATGCTGGTGGTCCAATCCCACATCTCATCCTCATCAGTGCAGGACAAGTAGCTGCGGGTGATCAGAGTGGGTTCAGGAAAGTGGTGGAGTCCCAGCTAGGCATGTGGGACTGGAGGGCTGGGGGCTGGAAGGTCCAGGAATGGAGAAGGGGGAGGAGGAGGGAAGAAGACAAGGGCAGGGCTGGGGAGATAGCTCAGTTGGTATAGTGCTTGCCACTCAAGCATGAGACCAGAGTTCGATCTCCAGCACCCATGTTAAAAAAAAAAAAAAAAAGCTGGGCATGGTGGCTCAGACAGGGAACACGGCTAGGACAGAGCAGAGCCCAGTCAGATGGTACTCACAGGTGCATCTTCTCCAATATCAAAGTGAAGCCCCACCTGCAAAGAAAAGGAGGTCAGTGACAGGTGACTCCAGAAGCCAGAGAGGTGATGGCAGAAAGAACCTAGGCGGGGGCTAGGGAGGAAAACTCACTGTGTTGGAGGTTTTAACTTCTTTCGGATCCCCAGGTAGACCTTAGCACCTTCCAGAGACCACTCCCGTTCTGGTTTAGCACTCTGAGAACATAAACAGAGGCAGTGAGAATAAGAGGTACAAGAACATCATAGTTAAGGTCAAGACTTCATGGAAGCTTGGGACATGTCATCATGGAGTCAGAGGTCAAGGTCAGGGAAGCAATGAGACTGGTGGAGTCTGGGGTTAGTAGAGTCACGGCACCTCCTGGCTAGCTGGCCACTCAGCATTCCACCCCTCCAGCTCTAACGCCTCACCTTCTTCTCTTTGAGCAGTAGGAGGCAGCGGCCGCGCACCAAAAAAAACCTCTCCTGGAAGCGGCTTCCCAACAAGCGAGATGGCTCCTCACGACATCTCAACAGCCCCACCCGTGGGCTCTCACGTCGGACTCCTGGCGTGCACAGAAAGGCAGTGCTGGACGGAAGGTCCTGGGAGGGAGAGGCCTGGGGGAAGCTGAGCTGAGGGAGGAGGCTCACCTGTGAAAAGGCAGCCAGCTTGTGCCAGGGAGACTTTTCTCAGGAGCAAAGAGGCTGAGCAAGGCTCAGGGAGCTGGCACCATTGCAAGGCCTGCTCTAAGACCTTTTCCTTGGGGTGCAGTGGCCTTTCTGAAGGGAAAGGTTGAGCAGAAAGTAGTTAGCATATTCCACCAAAGCCTAGAGCTCCCACATCATCCCCCACTGGTCATTCATTCGTTCATTCATTCGTTCATTCATTCCTCTATCCATCCAACTATATATCCACAGGCATTTATTTTAACAATGATTCTATGCCAGATACCATGCTGGCCCTGGGATGCAATGGTCACAGGCTAATAAAGGAGTCAATAGTAAATAAGTAGGCCATCAACATATAGAGACCAGTAATTACTTTGAAAGAAACAATAAGCTGAGATACAGGGTGGGGGAGGGGCAGGAACAAATGGACAGAGAAACAGAAAGTAGTTCAGCAAATGAAATAGGGTAGTCAGATAGTCTACATGCAGACAGTACATAAAAAATAATAAATTTTTAAAAATTAAAAAAAAAGAAATAGGGTAGTTAGGCAAGGCCTTTCAGAAGTTGCATTTGTAGATAAGGTGTTGGGGAAAGAAAAGTGATCTTTTGTTGTTGTTTGATTGATGTTTGTTTGTTGAGGTGATATCTCTTTATGTAGCCCTAGCTGTCTTAGAGCTTGCTATGTAGACCAGGCTGGCCTCCAACTTTTGGCAATCTGCTTGCCTATTCAGGTGTGTGCCACTACCCTTAGCTTCAGGTAGGATCTTTACAGGATGAAATAGAAGAACAAAGGCCATGAGTCAGGAAAATAGGCACTTGAGGGAGCTAAACAGCCAGCAGGGCCAGACTGGAAGGTGTATACAGCACAGCGGTGAAGGCCTGCCTTCCGTTCTCAAATCCCTAGGTTCAGTTCCCAGTATGGTGGGGGAGGACACACTGTACTCTAGCAAAAGGACAGGTCAGAGGATGGTGGTATGAGATGAGGCCTGAGGCACAGGTAGCAGCCACATGCTCAAGATTTTGCAGGCCATAAGAAGGATTCTGAGTTTTATTCTAAATTCATTGGGAAACTATCAGAGGGTTTTTTGTTTTGTTTTGTTTTGTTTTGTTTTTAATTTTTTTTATTAATTTTATTTATTTCTGTATGTGTATGAATGTACTGTCTGCATGCAAGTCTGTGCACCGGTGTCGTGCAATGCCGCGGAGGTCAGAAGAGGGTGTCGAATTCCCCTGGAACTGGAGTTCTCCTGGAACTGGAGTTTCAGACGGTTCTCGGCCGCCATGTGGGTGCTAGGGATCGAACCCGGGTTCTCTGCAAGAGCGGTCGGCGCTCTTAACAATCTCTCCAGCCCCTCAGAGGGTTTTAACCATGGGAATGGTATGATCTGATTTATGCTTGAAATGTTCGTTTTGCTCCCATGCAAAATATGGATTATGGAGAAGCAAAAGTGGAACACTGTCCAGCTGTTTCCAGCTGAGAGCCACGCATTTTAGTGGTTCATGCTGAGGACATCAGGAGAATGGTGACCATGACTGGGGCAGGGCAAACAGTTCAGATGGTGAGTGAGGAGTGATGGATTTGAATGGAATCAGCTGGACCAGTTGGTGGGTTGATTACAAAGATGGAAGAAAGGGAGGGACTCAAGGACTCCTAGGCTTCTAGACCCAATTGAGTGAACTGTGAAACCATTTGCTGAAAAAGAAAAACCAGAAGACAGCCTGAGCTTTATACTACAGGAGGTGGCTGGGAACGAAGGAAACGTCAGTCTTAGAAGCTATAAATCTGAGATCTTGTGAGAAGTGGAAGTGTGAAGTAGGAAGTTAGATATGTGAGTCTAGAGTTCAAAGGAGAGATCTGAGCCAGAGATCAAAGTGTGGGGTGGCAACCAGCATGATGGTATACACCTGCAAGTCCAGCACTTGGGAGGCAAAGGCAGGGAGGGTTACCACAATTTCAAGGCCACTCTGATCTAAATAGTGAGTTCCTGGTCCACCAAGGCTACATAGTAAGATCTTGTCTCTAAATTAATTAATGGCATTTATGAGTTCGTCCTTGTAGATAGAGAAAGGACTCAGGACTGAGTCCTGGTCCTTCTAACACTTGAGTCTGGGAAGCTGGGGAAGAAGCCTGCTTCGAGATAGATGGGAACCCCGAGCTCGTGTGGTCCACTAAGGCCAAAAGAATTGAGAAGGAGGGAGAACATACACAGAGGGAGTACCTCCTTGTGTGGGAGGGTTGACTAATGAGTAAAATGCCTATTATGCTTGTGATGACCTAGGTCACATGACCACACTCACCAAGCTCTCCATGCTCAAGAATTTCAAAGGTCATCCACAAGTCTGTCCCTGCCGCTGTCCCTCGAATCTCCAGAACCTGGTTAGTCAGCTCCTCAGCAGTTAGTGTTGGGGAAACCTAGGCTCCAGACAAGAGCAGAGAATCCATGGTGATGAGGCTATCGGCCCTGCCCGCCTTCTCCCTCTCCCTCTCCCTCTAGTCCCCTCTAGACTGACCTTCAGGGTAACACAATTGTCTGGGTGCTGCTGTTCTATATAAACCTCCATGATGAGGTCTCCAGCCTGGGACAGCTGAGGGGAGGAGGAAAAAAAAGACACAGGGTTACAAAAAATTGGGAGATCAGAGAATGCCTCACAGGCACCTCCCCCAACAAGGGTCTCCTTTCAGTCCTCACCTCCAGCATGGTTTGGGACCTGGAAGAAGAGAACTCCAGGAGGGACAGAACTGCCTGTTAAGCTGCATGGTGCTACCCCAGAAAGTGCCACACAGTGACTGGGAGAACAGGTTTGCAGTCAAACTACCTGGGTCCCATCTCAGCCACTCACTGCAGTGTGACCTTGAATAAGTGACCCAAAGGCCTCAGTTCTTTTTTTTTTTTTAATTATTTTTATTTTATATGTATGAGTTTTATATCTGCATGCATGAAAGTGCACCCATGTTGTACAGTGCCTGCAGAGGACAGAAGAGGATGTTGGATCCCCTGGAACTGGAGTTCCAGGCCGTTGTTAGCTGCCATGTGGGTGCTGGGATTTGAACCTGGGTCTTCTGCAAGAACAGCCAGTGCTCATAACCACTGAACCATCTCTCTAGCCCCTGAGCCTCAGTTCTTTATTTGAAAAAATGGGACCACCTACTTCACGGAGTTGTGTGATGCTAAAATGAGATTAGAGGTGCTTGGAGAATATAGGAAGCCCTCAGTAATATTCGCTATTGTGTTTTCCTGCCCCACCCCCCTCTATCTCCTTCCTCAAGGTCTCAGACTGGCCTTGAACTCAGTTTTGTTTTAAAATGGGTCTCGGAGACGCCATAACGCGCCAGGCCAGTAGGATCGAAAGGTTATTCCTGGACAAACTGTCAGCCCATGAAAGGAAACAGCCAGAATTGACCAGAGTCCAAGTCAACAGCTCCAGAGAGAGTGGACTGTTTTACCTCTCATCCACCTGTGCCCCTTTTCTAAGCCTAGGGAACAACCTGCGGAAGAGGGGGCGTGGTAGAATGTAAGGGCTGCGATTGGGGTGAATGGTGAAACTACAGCAATGTAGTCTGGACACTCATTTGATCAACTTGATTGAACAAACAACCTGTCACCCCCCACTGGATGGTGGGGCTGTAGGTGTTTGGGCACAACAGCCTGCAGATAGGTTTTGCATGAAGGATGCTTGTACTCATGGATTATCACTTATAGCTAAAAATGAAAAAAAAAACTGAGAGAAAGATGCAGGACAGTTATGGCAGAATGCATGAACTGGGATGGGGTGGGGGTGGGGGGGAGGGAAAGGGAAATAAGCCTGAACTGAATTGGAAAAATGTATGAAATGCACAAAGCATCAATAAAAACTAATTTAAAAAAATAAATAAATAAATAAATAAATAAATAAAATGGGTCTCACTTGGGAGGCAGAGGTAGGCGGATCTTTGTGAGTTCAAGGCCAGCCTGGTCTACAGAGTGAGTTCCAGGACAGCTGGGGCTACAGGGAGACCCTGTCTCAAAAAAGACCAAAAATAAATAAATAAATAAAATAAAATGGGTCTCAGGTAGCCCAAAACTTTCTATGTAGCTGAAGATGACCTTGAACTTCTGATCCTCCTGCTGGGGTTACAGGCACATGTTACCACCCAGTATTTTTCCTGTGGAGCTGCAGACAGAACCCAGAGGTCCATGAATTCAAGGCAGGAACTTCAGCTTAACTGCACTTCCATCCTGTCTGTAGCTCTCTATATAGCCAAACTTCTGACCCTCTGCCTCCACCACCCAAGGGTTAGGATTATAGGCATGTGCCACCACACCTGGCTTTCCCCTCTCTTACACCTACAAGTGAGGTGCTGGAACTCAGTGGTAGAGCACTTGTCTAGCATGTGTGAGAGCTTTTGTTTACTCCCCAGTATCTCTCTCTCTCTCTCTCTCTCTCTCTCTCTCTCTCTCTCTCTCTCTCTCTTACACACACACACACACACACACACACACACACAGAGCAAGGTACCGCTGCCATCATGTAATGAATCCTTGTAGCAGAACAAATGGAGCAAACACATTGGCCAAAGCACTTCCTGAGGGTTGCCCTGTCTACCAAAGAGCTGATGGTCAATGCACAGGGCAGAAGATCCATTTCCTATCATGATGTGCCTCTTGCCCCATTCAGCAATTTAGATCAGAGAAGGTTACCTGCACATCCTTCCAGGTGGTGATGAGACTGACTTCCAAGTCAATCTGAGCTGCCTGGTCAGAGTCAATCTGCAAAAGACCCAAAAGCTGGTGTGGGGGCTGCTAGGAAAAGAGGAGAGCAGGGTAGAGCTCAAGGCCAAAGGGAAATGGATAGGAGAGTTGGAGGCCTGAGCTGCCAGGAAGCAAGATTTCAGGGGTTAGATTGTGGGAAAGCCCAGGGCTCTGGGAGGAGGTTCCCAATGCAGAGAAGCCTTGGAGGGCTAGGCCAGGGCTTTGGAGGATGGGGTTCAGAGTCTGAGTGTCACAGAGATAGAGTAGAGGGGTTATAGGTCATGGTTGGGAAAGCCTTACATCAAAGACAGAGATGTAGCCATCAATGAGGTCCCGCAGCACCCGCACCTCATGCTCCCCCCGACCATCTGTCTGGAACACACTAGGTGCAAACAGCAAGGCCAGGTTCCGTGTACACATCTGGTTTATGGCTGCACACTTCTGTACCCTGCAGAGAGGCACCAGGGTCATGAGGACTGTAGCTCATGCAAATGCTTATTGTACCTGGACAATAGGCCAGGCTCAAGGCGAAGTACTAGAGATATGTCAGTAAATAAGACAATATTGGCCTCAAGGAAGTTTGAATCTCTCAGGGACTATTAAGATATGGGCAGTCACAAACAAAGCAGGAGTCCACATGTAAAGGGCAGGCAGGAAATATTTTAGGCCCTCAGGCCATATGGTCTGTTATAACTCCTCTGGTGTTACACTGCAAAAAATGCCACAGATATACTTTAGATCCGAAGTGGGCTGGATTTTGATACTGGGCCTGTAGTTAACCAAGCTCTGTAAATTATATAACAAGTATTACTGACACAGCCAGGGATTCACTCCCAGTTCATTCAAAGACTTCTTGCCCCAACAGACTGGTAAAGGCATGTTTGCATGTCACTCCTTTCTCTCTCTCTCTCTCTCTCTCTCTTTCGTCTTTTGGAGACAGGGTCTCCCTGTAGCTCCAGCTGGCCTGAAACTTACTATGTAGACCAGGCTGCCCTTGAACTTCCTGCTTCTGCCTCCAGAGTGCTGTGATTAAAGGTATGCACTACCATGGTCAGCCATCTTTGATCTTTTACAGTTAATCCTTTACCGGGTATAGAATAATTTTTAAAAGTGTTTATTTCTGTAGGCTTAATACATGCCATGTTCTTTACTAAGAATTTCACATGGATTATCCCATTTCATTCTCATATAACCTATAAAATATAAACTTCATAGCCAGGCGTGGTGGCGCACACCTTTAATCCTAGCACTTGGGAGGCAGAGGCTGGTGGATCTTTGTGAGTTCAAGGCCAGCCTGGTCTACAGAGTGAGTTCCAGGCCAGCTGGAGGAGACCTGTCTTGAAAAGACCAAAAAACAAGATATAAACTTCATTAAGTCTCATCTTCCACTTAGGAACAAGAAAACTGAGGCTCAGAAAGAACAGATAGCTAACCTGAACTCATACGTCTAGAATGATTAAAGCATGTCTGCTTTAATCCCCTAATCCAGTCTCTGAACCTTTAGCTACAACACCTGCACTTAACAGCTATGTGAAAATGAATTCCTGAATGAATGTATGACATTGTGGCACTGGATTGAGGTGATGATGGATCAGGAAGTGAAACTGAGTGGGCCTAACCATACTGACCGATAGAGATGCCCAATGAGTGTGGCCAGTGTACGTCTGTTGACTTGAGGCAGGCAACCAATCACTTCTTTGTATTTCTCCAGGCGCTGATTCTTCTGGGGAAGCTCTGGGGATTAGAGGGGAGGATAGTTGGAGAGGAACCAAGTAGAGGGAATGAAGGCTGAGGGAAGGGATTCGGGGGTGAGCAAAACCAGGGTGTAATGGATTTATCTCTGATCCTGCTTCCTGAGCCAAGTCTCTGGATGATCATCCAGGATGGGGACTGTTGAAGGGGGGGGTGCCCAGTCCCACAAGAGAACTCCACAGATTCTGACAGAGAAGGATGGAGATTCCATTTGGGTCTTGGGAGTACCTGCAGCCTCCCTCCAGCGAGGCAACAACCGAGCAGAGGTCACAGGATCATCAAGCTCTCGAAAGAAGCGCTTGAGCGTGTCGGTGACATCCTCCACAAAGTGTTCCCTTGGTCTGAGCTTCACCGATCGGGCATCCCGCCTGAACTCAGCCAGGAGTCTCAGGCTGCGGGCCCGAGCACCCCCTTTCCGGTATACACCTTCTAGCCGAAGCCCTGAAAACAGCCAACAGTTCCTGTATGCCATTACCGAGAGACAGAGTACCACCCACCAGGCGCCTCTCTGACCCCTCCATGGCCTCGGCTGTCCTGCATCCCTCCATGGTCTTGGCTACCTCCTGGACAGGTCTTGATTTTCAACTTGGCAGAAACTCCTTCCCTGACTTTGCTGTCACACTTGGCACCCTCATCATGCCATAGGTCTCACTTTTATTTTTAAGAAGTACTCTCAGGCTGGAGAGATAGCCTAGCGGTTAAGAGCACCGACTGCTCTTGCACAGGACCAGGGTTCGATCCCCAGCACCCACATGGCGGCTAAGAACCGTCTGAACTCCAATTCCAGGAGAACTCCAGTTCCAGGGGAATCCGAGACCCTCTTCTGACCTCCGCAGCATTACAGGACAGGGGTGCACAAACCTACATGCAGACAGTACATTCATACACATACAAAAATAAATAAAATTAAAAAAAAAAAAGAAGTACTCTCTGAGCCAGGCATGGTGACGCACGCCTTTAATCCTAGCATTTGGGAGGCAGAGGTAGGCGGATCTTTGTGAGTTCAAGGCCAGCCTGCTCTACAGAGCGAGTTCCAGGACAGCTGAGGCTACAAGGGAGACCCTGTCTCAAAAAAAAAAAAAAAAAAAAAAAGTTACAGTTGACCTGCATTAGCTACACCCTCTGTATTAGAGTGTTCACCTGTTCACCAAATGTATTTGTAACTCTGACATCTGTAAGTCATTGCTCAGTATTTATGGGAGACTGGATCCAGCAGCCCCCTAAAACAACAAAACCTATAGCTGCACAAGTCTCATATATCAAATGGTATGTTTATATGTAACCTACATACATCATCTCTAGATTACTTATAATACCTAATATGATCTAAATAATTATTATAACATCTTGTCTACAGAATGACAAGAAAAAGTCTACATATTCATTACCATTTGTCAAATATTTTGTCTTCAGTCTGTTGACTATACATATGTAGACACTGTAGATACAGAGGGCTAACTGTACTTTTAGTGCTTCCACAGTAATTTGTGAACATATGCAGAGTCAAGAAAAACTTGATTCCTTTTCCCACGCACATGTTCCTTGCTAAGGTCTCAGATTATAAGCAAATATCCTTTTTTTTTTTTTTTTTTTTTTGCAGTGCTAGGGATAGAACCCAGGGCCTCACACACACATGCTAGGCAAATACTCTACCATAGAGCTATTACCTCAGTCTCTATATCCCTTTTACAAGATATTTAATCACATTTTTCTTTTTTTCTTTTTGTTGATTTCACAGTTTTAAAATGTCCCCCAATATGTGCAATGCTGAGGTTCTGTCTAGTATTTCAAAGCATGAGGATATTGTCATTTGTCTTACAAAGAACATTCTTGGGGATTAGCTAAGCTTCATTCAGGTATAAATTAAGCTACTACCGGATTTAAGTTCAGTGTTAATGAATCAACTATACATATATGAAATAAATTGCCTCTAAACTGAAAAACACACAAGATGAGTTTTTTTAAAGGATTGGTTGATAAAAATATTGTAACCGGAAGTTTGGAGGAATCTAATCTTGTCTTTCCCTTGGGGCAGTGATTCAGTACTCACTAATTAAGTGTTTGCAGTGGCTTTATAGAACATAACTCCTGCAAATAACAAGAACTAATAATGTTTGTTTCCTTAATACCCGTCTCTCCCAGTAGTCTATGAGCCTTGTGGGGCCTTCTCTGTTCTCTGACACCTCCCTGCTGTGTGGTACATGGTATCAGTTCAACCATTATCTACCAAATGAACCTGAGGACACAAGGAGCTTGGAAGGGAAGGTGTGCCCACCCCAGCACCTACTCCCAGGGCCTCAGACTGAATTTCTCCTGTGAATACAAGGGAAGATATATATAGATATATATAGTCACATATATAATATTCATACATATTCATATATATATACATATATATATGGATGACACTAGTGAGTGAAAGGTCACTAAAGGAGGCTACTGCCCAGATGGGGAGGATGCCATTAGCCACTGACCATCCATCTATTCACTGTATTATTCTGGTAAAGTACAACTCTTTGTAGGGTCATGGAGGTGCCTTTTTTTTTCCTCCTTCAATACTGAGGATTAAACCCAGGGCTGTTTACATGCTAGACAAGAACCCTGCCAATGACTGATATCTACAGCCCTTTATATGTGTAACTTTTGTTACACATATATACATGTATATATATACATATATATGAATGTTTTGTATATGTATGTATAAATTTTTCTCATAATTTTTGGTTTATTTTTACTTTATAGATATGAGTGTTTTGCCTACATGTAGGTGTATCATGTGCATGCAGTGCCAGTAAAAGCCAGAAGAAGGTGTTGGGTCCCCTTAGACCAGAGTTACTGATGGTTGTTAGCCCCATGAGTGCTGGGAACCAAACCTCGGTCCTTTACAGGAGCAGCCAGTGCTTTTAACCACTGAGGAATCTCTCCAAACCCCCTTTTTTTTAAATAATAATAATGGTGACATGGAATTTATTTAGAAACTATTATGACTTAAATATTCCAGATAATTCTCACTATAACACTGTGAGCTGAGTTCCACTGTTCCATTTTAAAGATGCCCCCCCCCCTTTTTTTTTTCTTTTTGGTCTTTTCGAAACAGGGTCTCCCTGTAGCCCTAGCTGTCCTGGAATTTGCTCTGTAGACCAGGCTGGCCTTGAACTCACAAAGATCCGCCTGCCTCTGCCTCCCAAATGCTAGGATTAAAGGCGTGTGCCACCACACCCGGCCAGACCCCCTTTTTAAAATATTTTATTTTGAGATAAGTCTCACTAAGTTGCCTATGACAGCCTTGAGCTTTTTCCACAATATTGGTAGGTCTTGAACTTGTAATCCTCCTGCCTCAAATTCCAGAGTAGCTGTGATTACAAACCTGGGCTACAAGTCCTAGCTGTTATTGTTTTGGTACTGGCAGTTGAACCCAGGGCCCGGTAGCCTTCTTGGTTTTCTATGATTTTTCTTTTCAAATATCCAGTCTCCAAAAAAGGGTTCATAGAGGACTTAGATTCTATTTGCTCCTTACTTGGGGACCACTTGCATTGCCGACCCATTAATCCTACACAGTCTGTCCCCACAGAACAATTCTGCTCAGCCCTTCAAAGATTTTGTGGCCTATACAGCTTGGCTCTTGCCTTATAGCTGCTTCCTCTCTATCCAGGCTCTAAATCCTCAGTCACATTTCTTGTGTTTCCCTCACCCTCTGCGTCCATGCCCCAGTGATGGCACCTCTGAACACAGACTGTAGTCAGGCTAGACTGAAAAATGAGGATTGTTAGTCCCATTTTATAGGTCAGGAAACTAAGGTTCAGAGATGCAAAGCAGCTTGCCAAAACGCTTGTGGCCGGTAGTGTCATGTTCCAGGTAATTCACAACCCCCGCAGGAACACAATCATACTCGCCATGCCTCCCTTCTCCAACCCCTCCCACTGATTCAGTGTCAACCAGTGCCCACTCACCATGTTGGGTGACAAAACTGATGCAGGCGTCCACAATGATAGGGATATTGCCCCGGCTCATCTGCTGCTCCTGCAGCCCTGTGCCACCTCCTCCAGCAGCACCCCCAATGGCTGCATTCCACGCTGCAAAGTCTAGCCGGCCTTCTCCCTGCAAATACAGGGTCCTGAGACCCAAGACACCTGAGTTAGAACAAGCTCCAGAGGTCTTCTGACTGAAGCTGAGAACATAAAGCAGACTTCCCAGGGCTACCAGCAGGGGGCAGCAACACCAAGCCCAGGTGGTCCTTAAACTGGGGAAGCAATTTTGAGGAAGCAGACTTAGTAATAGGGGGAGGGGAGGCTGGGTTCAAAGAGTCAAAGGTAGTTAGAACCTTTACCTTCCTGTCTCTACCAAGACCAAATGCTCCTTTTTGTCTGGGGTGTCAGCTGCAGAGACCACACCTATAGAAGAATCCTTGGATGTTATCAACATCATCATAGTGAAGGCAGTACTAAGTGGTTAAGCTTTATAAACAGTGCTCCACTAATATAACTATGAGGTACAAAGTCTTGCACCCATGTTACATTCGATTGTTTAGAGTTTAAATCATTTACCCCACACTACTTGCTACACAATAGCAAAGCTGAGCTAAAAATTCAAGGTCTCTTGTTAACAAAGTCCTATAACATCATCCTACCAGGTTCCTCTTTTAGGAGGAAGAGCGGTGAGGATGCCCAGTCCCTCTCCCTAGTCCCCAAGCTGCAAATAACACTTATTCAGTACTTACAAGTTATCCCTTGCTAGGTCCTATGATAAACATTTATATATATTTCCTTATTTGAACCTTACTCTAACCCCTGAAAAAACGTCTTATCAGTGTATCCATTTTATTTTATTTTATTTATTGTTGTATATGTATGAATGTACTGTCTGCATGTAGGTTTGTGCACCTGTGTCGTGCAATGCCAGGGAGGTCAGAAGAGGGTGTCGGATTCCCCTGGAACTGGAGTTAAAGACAGTTCTCAGCCGCCATGTGGATGCTGGGGATCGAACCCAGGTTCTCTGCAAGAGCAGTTGGCACTCTTAACCTCTAGGCCATCTCTCCAGCCCTAAGTGTATCCATTTTAAAGCAAGGAAACCAAGGCATGGAGAAATGAAATAACTTGCCAACAGGCAGGCAGCTAGGAAGTGATGGAGGTGGGTCTAAGTCAAAGTAGTTTGACTTCAGAGTTTATCTGAAGCCACTACATTCTGTTCTTCCCCATAAGAATCTACAAATTTTATTTTATTTTTTTCTTTTTTTTTTTAATTTTTATTTATTTCCGTATGTGTACGAATGTACTGTCTGCATGCAGGTCTGTGCACCCGTGTCGTGCAACGCCGCGGAGGTTAGAAGAGGGTGTCGGACTCCCCTGGAACTGGAGTTCTCCTGGAATTGGAGTTTCAGACGGTTCTCGGCCGCCATGTGGGTGCTGGGGATCGAACCCGGGTCCTCTGCAAGAGCGGTCGGCGCTCTTAACCGCTAGGCCATCTCTCCAGCCCCAAGAATCTACAAATGTTAAAAAGCCTCTCTCGCACCCTCCCATGCCCCCCTTCGGCCCTGTGCCCCTGCTCACTGATCTCCTGTAGACGCCGTAAATGCACCATGTCCTCGGGGGCTGGAGGGCCAGGGCTGGGCGCTGGACACAGGAAGAGGTGGTCACCGCGAAGGAGGCCAAACCCTGACAGCCAGAGGCCAGGATCCAGGGCTGCATGGGAAGGGGACCGCAGCCACAGGCGACCCATCCGCAGCAGCCCAGGGCCCAGCAGCTGGTGACAGCCGAGCGGGGAGAACCACTGTGGAGGCAGAAGGAGGACAAGGATGGGGAGAGGAGGTGTGGGAAGAGACAAGGAGGCCACTGAGAGTGGGAGATGGATGAAGGGAAAGGGGGAGAAGGCCGAGGATGGGGAGAGAGAAGAAGAGAGATGAGGATGGGGAGAGAGCAGAAGAGAGACGAGGATGGGGAGAGAGAAGAGAGACGAGGATGGGGAGAGAGCAGAGAGACGAGGATGGGAAGAGAGAAGAGAGACCAGGATGCAGAGAGAGAAGAAGAGAGACGAGGATGGAGAGAGAGAAGAAGAGAAACGAGGATGGAGAGAGAGAAGAAGAGACGAGGATGGGGAGAGAGAAGAGAGACGAGGATGGGGAGAGAGCAGAGAGATGAGGATGGGGAGAGAGAAGAGAGACGAGGATGGGGAGAGAGAAGAGAGATGAGGATGGGGAGAGAGCAGAGAGACCAGGATGGGGAGAGAGAAGAGAGACGAGGATGGGGAGAGAGAAGAAGAGACGAGGATGGGGAGAGAGAAGAGAGACGAGGATGGGGAGAGAGCAGAGAGACGAGGATGGGGAGAGAGAAGAGAGAGACGAGGATGGAGAGAGAGAAGAGAGACGAGGATGGGGAGAGCAGGAGAGAGACGAGGATGGGGAGAGAGCAGAAGAGAGACGAGGATGGGGAGAGAGAAGAGAGACGAGGATGGGGAGAGAGCAGAGAGACCAGGATGGGGAGAGAGAAGAGAGACGAGGATGGGGAGAGAGCAGAGAGACGAGGATGGGGAGAGCAGAAGAGAGACGAGGATGGGGAGAGAGAAGAAGAGACGAGGATGGGGAGAGCAGAAGAGAGACGAGGATGGGGAGAGAGCAGAAGAGAGACGAGGATGGGGAGAGAGAAGAGAGACGAGGATGGGGAGAGAGCAGAGAGACGAGGATGGGGAGAGAGAAGAGAGACGAGGATGGGGAGAGAGAAGAGACGAGGATGGGGAGAGCAGAAGAGAGACGAGGATGGGGAGAGAGCAGAAGAGAGACGAGGATGGGGAGAGAGCAGGAGAGAGATGAGGATGGGGAGAGAGAAGAGAGACGAGGATGGAGAGAGAGCAGAAGAGAGACGAGGATGGGGAGAGAGCAGGAGAGAGACTCCGGGAGATGAACAGAAGACAGGAAAGAAACCCAGTTCAATTTGCTCAGCGTAGAGAAGACCCTGTGTGGCTGCCTTGCTCCCTAAGTGGGGTAGGAGGGTAAGGAAGAGGGAGTAGACAGCGTGCTCTGCTGAAGCCCCCATAATCCAGGCCGTTCTATTCCAGTTATATGGATAAAGGTCCAGAGTTTTGTTGTTGTTTGGTTTTTTAAATTAATTTTTTTGTATTTTATGTGTATGAGTATTATGCCTGAATGTGTGTAAGTGCACTCCTATTGTGCAGTGTGGTCAGAAGACAGAAGAGTGTGTCAGGTCCCCTGGAACTGGAGTTACAGATGGTTGTTAGCTGCCATGCGGGTGCTGGGATTCAAACCCAGGTCTTCTACAAGAGCAGTCAATGCTCTTAACCACTGAGCCATCTCTCCAGCCCCAACTGTTTGCTTTTTAAGAGTTCCAATCAGTCACTAACACTTTTGTTAAAAATAGTAAAAATGAGCTGCCAGAAAAATTAAGATTAAGAAACAAAGACATACAATTCCTTTACTTGTATAATTAGATTCAACAAAGAAAATAGCTCTGTCAAATTGCTATGAAAAATCCAAAATGCTTTCACTTGGCTGGGTGTAGTGGCTCATGCCTTTAATCCCAGCACTTGGGAGGCAGAGGTAGGTGGATCTCTGTGAGTTCAAGGTCAGCCTGATGTACATAATGAGTTTCAGGCCAGCTGGGGCTACAGAAAAACCCTATCTCAAAAAGACCCCCCCCAAAAAAAAATAAAGCTTCCTCTTGAGTTCTGTGTTTATCCTGTCAGGGACTGGAGCAGTCAGGGACCACAGCACATGAGACAGTCCTCATACTACATGGGTAGTACGATGGGCAGGACTTTTGGAAAGTGCAGATGATGTAAGAGGAAACTTGGCCTGCTGAGAGGGCAGCCCCGAGGGATGTGCGGGATGCGGAGAGGATTTGTTAGTGCGCAGCTATAGGAGGGCTGCAGCATGGGGAACAAGCCAGAGGAGTGAAGAGTTCCTACAGAATGTCAGCTGCTGCAGAGTGCCATGGGGAAGGCAGAAAATGGCCCCTAGCCTTTAGACATAAGACGTGACTGTCAGCATTCAGACTAGCAGCTTAGAAGGGTCTGGGCAGAGAAAGACAGCTGTACGGAGGGAGGAACGACAGTCTGCACTCGACTTCTGAGAAGCTGTCAGGAGGGAAGGAGGGCACCAGGGTGAAAAGTTGAAGGTGGAGCAGAGCTTAGGAAAAGCTGTACTAGGGTGGGAGAGATTGCCGTCAGCATCATCATCACCACCACCATTATTTCAACACCCACAGACAGAGGGCTTACTGTGTGTGGGCCTCACATGTCACTTAATCCTCATCCCTAGGGGTGAGTCTTTTACACCCACTCTGCAGACATGGAAAAGTTCCCAAGGCTGAGTTGTAGGACTCAGATCTCAGGATGTCTGGCTCTTGGGCCTGAACTTTTACTTCCGGGAATGGAGGCAAGGATAGAAAAATTGGCTTGTGGAGGCTGGAGAGATGGCTCAGCGGTTAAGAGTACCAACTGCTCTTGCAGAGGACCCGGGTTCGATTCCCAGCACCCACATTAAGCCCGGTCTAGTGGTGCATGCCTTTAATCCCAGCACTGAGGAGCCAGAGGCAGGCTGATCTCTGTGAGTTCAAGGCCAGCCTGGTCTACAAGTCTAGTTCTATGTCAGCTGGGGCTACAGGGAGACCCTGTCTCAAAAATATCAAAAAAAAAAA